>OX104119.1:60258643-60858643 GCA_944474755.1 Limnoperna fortunei | reverse complement strand
CAGTAATGAAAGTGTTAAGACAATACTGTCACCATCTTGGTTAAAATATTAGTTACAGAGGCAGTTGCTAATACAAGATCAAATTTACTAGCCATGTATATCTTATATAAGGTCAGCAACTGTCTCTGTATCAATAAATATTTTTATTCTGTTTCCATGCTACCAAGAATGCTAACTTTACCTACTGACCCTTTATAAAATCTACTGACCATGTATATAAAATCATCAGCCAATCCAGACTAGATTTTTACAGGAATAGGATATGTAGTATTTCAGTGTCATGTTTAATATCTTTATTATGTTTATTTATAAATCCAGTAATGAATATTTTTTACAGACTGTCCAATGGTCAGCATCCCTATTGACATCTCATCCCATGCGACCTGTTATATACCTGGCACATGTACTTCTATTGACTGTTGTATTGAGGTGGAAAAGTTAAATAAAAGCCTGAAGATCTTGGTAGATGTAGACACTTGTAACTACAAACTTAAAGTTGAGATAGAAAAGATACATTTGGAAAAATCCCTGGTAGACTACAATTGGGGAAAGCAAGAAAGATTTTCCTTGTTTGGATTACTGAATTTACAGTATGTAAAATGGTTTGGTATATCTCTGAACTCTTAAAACTTTGAAATGCAGACCATTTGTTTGGAGTATGACATGGTACACTTTTTAAATCATAATCTTCATCTCTGGAAACCAGTTAGCAAATTTAACAAGATTTTCAAATCATACTTATGGTAACATATAAAGATTTCTTTTTTCATC
Source organism: Limnoperna fortunei (assembly GCA_944474755.1). NCBI lineage: Eukaryota > Metazoa > Mollusca > Bivalvia > Mytilida > Modiolidae > Limnoperna > Limnoperna fortunei. The sequence continues at coordinate 60,857,872 of OX104119.1, read as the reverse complement.
CGTAATTAGGTTGAAAAACATGGCTACTTTCGTTTATTCTTGCTTCTCGCTTAAACTTAAAAACTTTTCCTATTAAACTACAGTCAAACATGTCTTAGCAACCCCCTCCACTTAACGACTTCTTGTGTTATCCAACATATTTATTCCTCTCCAGCATTTTCCCATTAATTATCAAGCTTCTTCAAAACGTAAAACTTAAGTTTGAGGCAATAAATTATCATCTTAGAAGCGAAGTTCAGATTGCCCTGTCAATCTGAATAGTCATCAATATCCTTATTCCATATTATTGCCATTTGGGTTACAAATGGTTATGTTTCTCACAATGTTGTATTTATTATATATAATGTTTATGCCATTTGGTTTCACAAAGGGGAATAATCAATGTGAGTTTGTGTGCACTGGTTCTCAACTGACTATGCATAGAGCATATTGTTAAAACACAAGGAAACCAGTACAAGTGTTACAAAGAAAAATTCAACAACTGAATGAGAAATAAAGTTGACATGAATTAATACAATCAGAAATCAAAAAATTATATATTTTGTACTTTCATTATAACATAAATTAAATGTATTTTTTTTGCTTTTTATTTATAAATAAAAGAAGCAATACAGGTCAGAAACAATACAAACATCTTGACCTCTGTATAAAGACTGTTTCTTATGTGATCTTTTTTCTATTTCCATTATTCTTAGAATGTTGTAGCTTGGTGCACATAATGAATCTCCACAAAGATACTTGATTTCTTCATTTTTTTGGCTGTATGGAATTGCCTGTCTTGCCATATGCAAATTATAAAAATTAGGCTAGTTATTTATCAAAGGTTATCAACTAAAAAATTGCTTGACGTATAAATGATGCAGCTAGACATATTTGGATCTCCATTAGTCTGTATCAACTTTAAGTGTCGTGAGGTCAACTTGAGAACATTTAGACTTTTGGGAGCTTATCGTTGAAGGTTTTATAATGATTATTGTTCTATAACAAAAATTTGTAAATATTTTTTATGACCCCGTGTCGGGGGGAGGGCATTAAGTTTTACTCATGTCCGTTGGTACGTACATCCCTCCTTCGCCTCAGGCTGAACAGAAGTACTTTCAGGTGGTACAATTTCCATACACCTGGGTAATAACGTAGGTAACGGATTTTTCCCCGGCTAACAAGTTTAAAAGGCAGAAAATAGGTTCTTTTGTCGTCAAAAATAAGCTAAACGTCCTTACAGTTGCTCACAAAAAATTATACGTTTTTTATGCAGAAAATGCCCATTTTACAAAGTCGAGGATGTTACCTTTGGTAACAACCTCAGACTTCGGTATTTTGGTACCTTAAGTCGCGCTATCATAACGTCAACAGAAAATAACGTCAAGTTATGATTTAATTTATATTTATGAGTATCCGTGTGAATGTAGAGCATCTGCTGTGTTTGAAAGGAAGTACAAATACAAATATAAAAAGGGAGAAATGTTCCTTTGTGGAATAACATACACTGGTACTCTAGAACATAGAGTAGCAAGGCACAAACAATAAACCCTGCGACGTAGCCGGGGGCATAGGATTTGTACCGACGGGTAACCAACCAATCAAAAGTCAGCATTTGTTACAACCGGGGATAATAAGTTTTACTCATGTCCGTTGGTACGTACATCCCTCCTTTCGTCTGTACATATGTCTGTCTGTACAAATTTCTGTCAAGCTTTTCTCAGAAACCGTACATTAGAACAATATGAAATTTGGCAAGGGGGTTCAGTAGCACAAGTTGTATGTCCTAAGCGACTTTCAGACCTGTCAGACAACGACTTCCTCTTTGGGGCTTCATTTAGAAGGGGCATCTGTGTCCCATGGACAAATTCTTCGATTTTTTCATCTAATATTTAATTGTATGTTTGTTTGAATGGTGTTTAATGCAACTTTCAGCAGTTTTTTTAGCTTTATCATGTTGTCCAGTTAATATTGTGGGAGGAAGCCGGAGGACCTGGAGAAAACCCCCAACCTGCAGTAGGAAAACTGGAAATCTCATTTTAAAAATAGATTAGATATTATACAAAAATAATTGATCACTTCTATTTTTGCAGCTTTACAATTGAGAACCTAGATGAAGACGGTGTGTTACTGGTTAACATGAATGCATCTGTATGTATGGAGATGTCAGGTCCATGTGAACTTGTAGTCACAGTATTACATGATGTTAGAATGCCAAAACCATTATGTAACTGGACCACAGATTTCATTGTAAAAGGTAATTAAAATGTGTATTGGAACAGTAGTCACTGCTAACATTTAGATTTAGTATGTCTGAAAAAGTCTTGTCTGTTTATTGGTGTGGAAGAGGTATATGGTGGTGATGGTTTGTACCTTTAAATCTAGTATTGGCTGAAATGTTTAATAGGTTCTTCCTTACGTTTTTGGGAAAGACAGGTTGATCTTTCATGAGTGATAGAAATTTTTTGTCGATTCGCGAGTGGAGCGCAACAGAATGAGCCAAAAGACACAAAAATTTCTATCACGAGTGAAAGTTCACACTGGCTTTCCCAAAAGCGCATGAAAGTACCTATTTCTTCGCTAAACCAACAACTTTTACATCGCTATATCCTATAGACCCACTATTGTTTTAGACTCCATTGTCTTTGACATCCAATCAGAACGACGGAAACAAGAATGTCAAACAAGAATGTTGTTATGCTTCCACAACAAGGCTCTTGTTTCTGGTGTTTTGATTGGATGACACAACAAGTACAGATGTGTGCGCGTGAGCTCATTATGGAAGAATAAATAATCTGGTAAGAAAAAGTATCAAATCACTCGTGTAAAGTCGATTCAAGAATATCTCAAACCTGCAGGAAAAGATATCTGTTTGTCCAATTCCTAGGCAGAGCCTCGTGATGGACAAGATATCTTTGCCCTTGGGTTTGAGATTTTCTTGTCTTGCCTTTCCACTTGTGATAGATACTATTTGTCTCAACTAATTTTCCCATAGAAATATATTGTGAAGTAAACTGTTGTTTCAGCAATACATATTCTAAATTATTTGCATTTGTTGTGTAAGTTCACTCTGCCTCTTTGAATATTAACATAAAAGCAACAGTCATGTGCATCCACAACCCAATTTATGCCACAATAGCTAACATGTTAAGAAAAATATGTACACTGGAGACTACTTTCAGAGTAAATTACTCTATTTGTTGGGATATTCCTGCCCTCATCATAAACAAAACATCACATAAATTTTTAATGAATTAGTGAGGTAAATGAAGCAAACACCAGATGGAGGGCAAATGGGAAAATTTCAAACACCTGACAACTACCTTAATTGTTGACCATAGGGGAAAAGGTTAACATAAAATTTGCTCTCATTTATGCAGTTTAGTTGAGTAATGAGAGACACCCCAAAATGTAGTGTCAGATAAAAATTTTCACAAATTTCAGAAACCTCGAAGGAATGCAAAAACAACCCTAAAAGAATCCATAAATGAGCTTGTACAATCAGCTGAGGAAAATGGCCAATTCATTTAATAAATTATCTAAATATATTTATTTCGAAATCACTTTTTTTTCTCAAATATACCTTCAAAATAAAATTTCATTTAATAATAAATTCACTGTCCATGCTACAGTTTGGTGCAGCCAAAAATCAAAATAAAAACTATTTTTCTCTCTCTCAGTCACTGTTCATTTACAGATCCGTTGTCACCTATATGAAAGAAATTCAGACCATGTTACAGACCAGAAATCTTTTCACTTGGGTGTCTGAGATTTTCTTTACTGGTAATCCCACAAGTGTGAGAAATATCCTTTATTTCTTATCATTTAATTGTTAAAGCACAAGTTTTCAAAGTAGATAATAGCTTAAATAAAGAAATTAAGAATAGAGTTTGTACATTCGCATAATAATTAATAAAAACAACCAAATTTTGTAATTCATGTGTGTATAAGTTATTTTATCTTGCATGACCATTTTCAGTTGTATTATGACATCACCCGATGTATAATGTAATGCACACAAATAATGTATTAATGTCATTTTTGTCCATTTTTATTTTTTATTATCTAGAGATCCAAGTACTGTTTTATAAAATTGACTGGAATTATTCAGAACAGAACAAGCTCACAGAAATAAGATTATGCCAATTTTATTGTTGATAAAAAAAAATCAGATTGCTTTTACAGAAGGCTGAAGTAGACAAAAAAGTTTCTACTAAACTTGTACTATCGATATTAACATCTGATTAATTCACAAGTTTGAAAGTGATGAAAAAAGATCAATACTTGATGTAAATAATAAAGAATTTTTTTAAATTCCTGTTTGGATTGTTCATGAAAAGAATTCGGGATTAGCTATGTATATTCATGACCTTTATTTGTCCTGTCAGAAAAAGGTCAAAGGTTAGTGAGTAATAGAACACCAGTCAACAGAACATTCCAAGGGTGGTAAGGTTAAAACTAGTAAATATCTTATACAATGGAAATTACTTCACTATTTTGTAGTAATAAATTATATTACATTTCATATATAAAGTTTAAACATCTAGCATCATTAGTATAAATAAAGTAATTGTATTTACTGTTTAACTGTGTTTTTTTCAGACTTTTCATTGAATAGTTTCCTACTTTACAATGATCTCAGTGCAGCTGTTAAACAGTTGCCAGAAGAAATAGCACTGAAGCTTATAAACAGACTTGGTCTGTCAGCCTTCCTACTGGAGGGCCAATGTGACGTCAAGAGTGCACCTTATATACCAAGTACTGATGGCTGGCGCAATGGTAGGATTTGTTAATTGTGCAAAAACAGATTGTTTTTCATATTTCAATCTTTATCTTAAAAAATCACTTATCTTATGCAACTTATCTTATTTGCAACATTCCTTGTTAATTCTATTCTATGAATGAGTAAATTCTATTCTATGAATGAGTAAATTCTATTCTATGAATGAGTAAATTCTATTCTCTTATTATTGTTCTTATTTATTTATTTCTCTTGCGACTTGGGACATTTTGTATTGGGCAACAATTTTATACGAACAAGATAGAAGAAAAATAAATCATGACGTCAGTCCCTTATGTAGAAATACATTGTGACGTAACTTGCTTGGAGTGAAAGAACATTCTGATTAGTATCCGCATAAAAAGAAAATGTTATATATTAATGTCTAATATGATTTGCATATTTAGAAATATGTTTATTTGATTGGTCGAGATCACTTCCAGTTAAGGTATTTAACTAAATTTATTTTTTGATAAACAAAGTTGACTTAATTTAGTTTTGGATAAGTGATGTTGACTGGACTTTGTTTTAGCGTAACCAAGTAAAAAAAGATGGCGGCATTTAATATTAACAGCGATTACAAATTTGTGTGATAAATTGATGTTAATGATTCGTTAAATTGAAAACTATTCAAGTGTTCAATAAAGAAAATAAAGTTACAGATTTAAGTTGTATTTATTAAAATCAAAAGATGGTTTATGAATAACATTTGGTACGTAAAAATCAATAAAATATTCATATGTTAGGTCGACGATCCCTTCTACCAAATTACACAAGAAACATGGAATTGAGAATACCGTAATAGGAAAATTAATTTCTTAGAGCAGTTTTAAAGAATTATAAGGATTGAACATCGTCTTCAATGGACTTTATGATATATTTGTGAGTGAGTTTGGTCTTGTTGATATTCCGATAAATCCATTGAAAATGGTATTTAACCCTATAACAATGTTGTTTATTATGTTATTTTAAATTTGAAAAAAGTGTTTTCATTCTTTATGTGTTCTCTTTTTTAATGTTTTGCCTTGGGTAAACTGTTTATAGCCTGTAATTACATCTTTCACATTACTCCAGTGTTTCAACTATGCCCCGTTTCCACACTGCAAAATTAGCCATGCAAATTACAATTTCATGTCATCATAAGAGAAATAGGTTTAACAAATCGTTAGAATTGTATATCGCTTTTATATCATCTCATTTAATTTCAGCAAACTAATAAACTCGCCATAGTCTCGTTTATTATTTTTAACAAAATAACAAAATATGCATATGTTAAAAAGAGGGTAATACTTGTCAAAATCTGTATCACATGCTGTTAGCTGTTATACCATTATCAGCCACAGGGCCACAGACTCTAAATGTAAATGTTTCCATAGTGATCAAGATTTCTGAATAAGGGTGTGATAAATGGTAGGCATACAATAAAGTGGTGCAATAAAAGCTGCACATCAGAGATGGGGGATTAATGCATTTATAGTCAAAATACAATGACCTGTCAGGTACTTTCTACCTATTGCTCAATCAATTCCAAAAATAGATAACTGCTGTTTAGAAAACTGCTTCAATCTGTTTTCTTTAAAGCTCTTAATAAGAAAGAGCTGGACATTTAAATTGCAGCTATTCATGCATGACTCAGGTAATTTCTAATTTCTAATCTGGAAGACAGCCATAGAGTATAATGTAGATGGAACACCTTAGAAGTTTAAAAGTTACCTGAGTCACGCATGAGTAGCTGCAATTTAAATGTCCAGCTCTTTCATATTAAGAGCTTTAAAGAAAACAGATTGAAGCAGTTTTCTAAACAGCTGTTATCTATTTTTGGAATTGATTGAGCAATAGGTAGAAAGTACCTGACAGGTCATTGTATTTTGACTATAACACAGTGTAGCTGTAACACAAATTAGAAAATTCTGTATTTAGTACTAAATATATGATAAAGGTGTTATATATTGGGCATTATTAGTTGACAATTATAGGACATCATGTTAATATCTAGTACATAGTAAGCTATTAATGTATGTATTAAGATGTTTTATATACTGTGAATTCCTTTTTATTCGTGGGGCACCAATTTTCGTGGTTTTTGTGGGTAGGCTGATCCACGAATTTAAGAATCCAACGAAATATTTACTCTTTTGTATTGTTATTATTGATGTGAGCTATGTTTTACTATGTGGACCAATGCTCTATGTCATTGAAGTGTATTTTTATATAATAGGTTGCAAACTATGGGATGGGCCAATCTTTGATTAATCTACCAGATAAATACCTTGGATATCAAAGTTGATCGTTTCAAACAAAATTAATCCTTTCGATCACCATAAATCAATTAAAAGTATAGCCAGGAGTTTTTAAAAGGTGTTGAGATCATAAAATTAATCAAATCAAATAAGGATTGATAAATATTGACATTAAAAAAACTGTTTATTTTCGTTGGATAGTTTTAAAGCTTAAATATGAAAAGGTAATAAAAATGAGACCTACCTTTACAGCTTAATGAAGTAAAATAATCTCAGCTCGTTAACACATTAATTAATGATAATTACATAATTATAAAGGAATTTTCTGGCATATGTTTATTTAAGTAAACAGCAAATATGTTTTGATCATCTTTATTAGGTTGTAAAAATCCATATATTTATTAAATGAACACTTTCATGTGCTGACTCTAAACGAGTACAGCCAAATACAACAACAAAAAATTTCTTCAAAATTACAAATCCACGAATTTACGAATCAACGAACTTGCAATTTCGGGTAAAACCACGAAAATTAATACCCACGAATTTAAGTACTTTCACAGTATTATTATTTACTAAGTAGCTTTTGGTTCTTTTGCATTGTAATGTATAAAATAAGGACTTTCTGTTGAGAAATTTTATGTTAAGCTGATGGTCCATCAACTGTGAACCCTCTTGCCTTGTCTGTCATGATAATGTCACGTCACATTTCATTTTTGTATAGATCTTGCTAGTTTACTGGTCAAGAATTGATAGAAAAGGGCCTTTATTACTTTTTATTGTATTTTTTTCACAGATTGTCCACACAGTTTGGTCCTTCCGGCTCTACCTGACTCAGTAATGTCATGTCATGTAGCTGACTACTGCACAGGTATTAGCTGCTGTACTGACATAAAACTGATCAAGAGAACGATTTTCACTTCTGTCAAGTTAGACCCATGTAATTATACCTTGGAAGTACAAATAGAAAAAATGAAGGTCAAGTTTAGTCTTGTGGATTACCAGTTTGATAAAGATGATCATGTTTATTTGTTTGGAGCAATACGGCTTGAGTAAGTAAAAAATAAATAGATGAACTTGAGTATAAATGTTATTGATTTTAAAAAAAAACATTTATGCCAAATTATCATAGCAGAAACAAGCACTGTATACTGAAATGAAGATCACCTTTTAATGTTATTTCATTTACCAAATGCTATTATTCACCTATTCCCTGTGTTATATTTTTCATTCCTAAAGATGATTCAATTAAATGTTGCTTTAAATTACTGTACTAAGAAAATGTGCTTGAATGTTTATATTTTTATGAGCATTGATCTGGACCAGATGTCAAACAAGAAAATTTACAAGGCTGTAGGACTATACTAAATGCCGCACCCCCTAGGAAAAATTTTTTGTTTGCATCTTTTTATTTTAAATTTACCTTTTTATTACAAAAATCCAGTAGAAAATATTTAGATACGCTTATTTGTCCATGTTTTATACTATGCCTCTGTTGTTTAGTTGTTACAAATTATCCTTGATTTTTGCTACATGATTTTCACATATAATAAGTCAGTCATTTTTGTTTCTAAAGGGACCTTGCGTTGTTTTACAAATGTGGTTTGCTTTTGTGACATTTAATGGTAATCAGACAAACCGCGAGACTAATCACTCCTTAACTGCAGACGACATCACCCGAAAGATGTCAAATAGACAACAATCAATTGTTAACTTCTGTCTAATTAAGGTCAAATTTTAGCATGGAAAATGGCTTGATTAAAATTTTAAAACTGCCATATTTCAAAAGGCTGAATATCCTGAGGAAATAATTGTTGATTTCAAAAAGTACTCTTCTTGATCTACAAAAGGAGCATAAGCTGAACCATACGCGGTAAGCAATTTTCATTTGGCACGCAAAAAACCCGCTCCAATATACGTTCATTTGTAGTATAGAGTTACACTTAAAAATGCATTAAAAAAAATAGACAACTTAGTTTAACAGTATTATTATACCCCTCGCAAACTTGTTTGGGGGGGGGGGGGGGCGTATATAGAAATAACCCTGTCTGTCCGTCTGTCCACATCCCTTGTAAGCCCAACTCCACCTAAACGGCTTGATGAAATTTAATGAAACTTAGCATAAAGGAAGTACATTATATGTACAGCACCGTGCCAAAAGTGAGTCCCATTTTTCCAATATGGCCACTAATGACCACAATGTACACTTGTGAAAAAAAAAGTTGTACTTACCAATGCAGACACAATTACTGTTAATATTTGGTTATACATCCTTTTCTGACTATAACCTCTCTGCATCTCTGTGGAAGGCTATTATAAAGTCTTTGAATATATAATAAAGGCACTTTGTTCCAGAGAGAATAAAGTTCCAGCTCAAGATCGGCTTTGGATGTGACATGAATAAGTCTAGTTTTTAGTTTATTTTTCATCAGTAGCCAAATATTTTCGATCGGGCTTAAATCGGGACTTTGAGATGGCCATTGTAACACAGTTAGGTTATTGCCTTGTTTCCACTGTTCACACAGTCGAGATTTATGACAAGGTGCATTGTCTTCTTGAAAGTAGTAGGGGTTTGCTCCAAAGTTTTTAGCAATTACTGGCCACAAGTTATTTTCTAGTGTGTCAATATATTTTTCAGAGTTCATATTACCATTTACCATGGATAAAGTCCCAACACCATCATAGGTTATACATCCCCAGACCATCAGTTTAATAGTTGACTGAGCTCCTATGCTAACGTATCCAAGGCATTCAGGTCTCCAACGTTCTGCAGTTTTTCTCCACATTTTGACTTCTCCAACGGGTTTGATTATCACCATCATTTCGTCACTGAAGATCACTCTTTTCCAATAGTTGTTAACAGTTTTAAATTTACTAGCCATACACCATGCAAGACGCTTTTTACGGTTAGTTTCCCTTATCCCCATACGTTTTCGAACAGTGCATCGTTTATATCCCAATTTGTGCAAATTTCTCTGAACAGTCCGCCTAGACACTTTAACAGGAGTAACTTGGTTGAACTGGCTTGAAAGTTCACCTAAATGAAGTCTACGGTTAACTTGCACCAACCTCTGAAGTTGACGCTGCCCCCGTGCTCCTAATATTTTTGGTCTGCCACTTCTCGGTTTATTTTCACAGTTTTCAGGACTGTCGTAGCGATGAACAACTTTACTTACTGTTGAGCGGTTCAATTTAAGCATTCTACTGATTTCTGTAGCTCGATGTCCACTTTGTTATACCCCCCGCTTAAAAAGCGGGGGGTATATAGTGTTCATGGTGTCCGTCCGTCCGTTACACTTTCTATTATTTGCAACTCCTCCTACACCACAGAAAGGAATTTGATGAAACTTACACAGAATCTTTGTCTCATAGTGCCATTGTGCATGAGATATTTAACATTTTGATCGGAATGATATTTGGGGTTTCCCATAGAAAAACATGGACTTTGTCATTGACCTAAGGGGGTCCCTATCTCTTATGTGCAACTCCTCCTACACCACTGAATGGAATTTAATGAAACTTACACAGAATCCTTGTCACATAGTGCCATTGTGCAGGAGATATTAAACATTTTGATCGGATCGATATTTGGGGTTTCCCATAGAAAAACATGGACATTGTCATTGACCTAAGGGGGTCCTCATGTCTTATGTGCAACTCCTCCTACACCACTGAATGGAATTTGTTGAAACTTACACAGAATCCTTGTCACATAGTGCCATTGTGCAGGAGATATTTATTATTTTGATCGGAATGATATTTGGGGTTTCCCATAGAACAACACAGACTGTCATTGACATAAGGGGATACCCATTTCTTATGTGCGACTCCTCCTACACCACTAAATGGAATTTGATGAAACTTACACAGAATGTTGTCACATATTGCCATTGTGCACTAGATATATAACATTTCGATTGTAATGATATTTGGGGTTTCCCATAGAAAAACATGGAGTTTGTAATGGACATAATGGGATACCCATCTTTTATTTGCAATTCCTCCTACACCACTGAATGGAATTTGTTGAAACTTATACAGAATCTTGGTCACATATTGCCATTGTGAATTGGATATTAAACATTTTGATCAGAATATTATTGGAGGTTTGCCATAGAAAAACATGGACTTTGTCATTGACATAGGGGATGCCATTCTTTGGGGGATTGGGGAGGGTTACATGTATTATCTGCAATTTCGCCTTCACGTTTAACTAGATAAAGTTTCAATTTCATAATTAAGAACACCTGAATTTTCAAAGTAATTGTGAAGCGGGGGGTATCAATGGTGAGCATTGCTCACAGGTGTTTTTACTCTAGTTTAAGTTTTATGATGTTTTACCGAGTTCCTGGTGACAATTCTTTACCGTGCTTAGCCATTTTGTTTTCGCTTTTTTTGTGTTTGTTTACATCAGCAGCAGACGACCTTGAAACTTCCAGTTCACAGAAGTTACTTCACTGTCAGTCACCGTATAATCGAAAAATTATTTTTTATTTGACGTTCACTAGTAAAAATGTCGCCGACTTTACAGGTAAGAAAAACAATTTTAGCGGCCATATTGTTTTGGGACTCACTTTTGGCACGGTGCTGTAGATGTGCATGAAGGATTTTTATTGACCTCGATTATCATTAAGGGGAGATAATTGGACTTGAAAGCAAAGCGGGGGGTATTCCTTTGTGAGCATGCTCAGATTCCACAGTTGTTTTTTCTCCTGGGACCATACTCAGAGGGCTCCCGCAGAGCTAAATTCACAGAACTGCCGTGAATGCAATAGCTGGCAGCATATTAGGGAGGCCCTTGAATTTAGAGTAGGTTAAATTTGGAAAGCTGGACCATGGACCATAGTGCATAGCATGTTGGAAGAGTGCCACATTCTTGGCATAATGAAGATGCCCATTTGTAGATTTCAAAGAAGAGAAGACACATTGTAATAAAAGGCTTAACTATACATTCCTACCTTTCCAATAGGCAGTCAAACTTTTGTTCACATTGGTCCATATTTATTTGTATGTTAATGTCCAGAATATAGCTGAAATATTGCTCGCTGGAAATTAGGCAAACATTATGAAGTTTCCTTCTTGAACATAATTTACTAAAAGAATCATATCAGATTAAAAACAAAAGTGGGAAAGCAGAAATATATAAAGGAATTGTTTGAATGTTACACAATTGTGAAAGTGACCACTTACTTTCTGTTTGCAATTTCAGTTACAATATTAAAGATCTAAAGTACAAGAGACAATTTATTGTCAATCTACAACTAACTGTTTGTTTTGAGTCTCATGGACCTTGTCTCATGACTATTCCAGTGCTAATCAATGCCATTTTACCAAAGTCTTTTTGTGATTGGAAAAGCAATTTTATAGATCCAGGTATGTACCATTAACCTTATGCAAACATTAACTTTATGCTGATGGTAAATATTAAATCAAATTAAGTTTAGCCCATGTTTTTGTGTCCCACCAACAAAAGTTTTAGTTTGCATGGTTTTTATTCGTTGCTATTTCCTATCTCAGGTTTACCTTTGCATTTATGCTTTTTTTATGAAGGTGACTCTACATCTTCATGAAACTTGGTACACAGCTACAACAAGATGAGCTCTCTTCAAGGGTGTGACAACTTACCCAAACTATACCCAAACACATATAAAAATAACATTTTGGAAAGTTTTATCCTGTTTAAAAGTTTGAAGTTCTCTATTTTTAATAGAAATATTGAACATGAATATATGAAGCCCATTATGATCCGAAAAATGTATTACCCAATCTGTGGGAAAGCAATGATTAAATTGACATTGATTTGGCAGATTTATGCTGTTTAAAAGTTGTATGTACTCTATTTATATTGGAAAATGTTAAACAAAAGTCCACAAAGTGATATATTCTATGACAAAAAATACTGTAACAAAGAGACATTTGTTGGAAACTTTTTATATTACCCATTTATATTTTGGAAACATTTTATATTACATTTACTGTAAACCAATTAATATTCGCGGAAGCAAACTTTTGCAGTTTGTATTTAATGGACTGATTTGCGTATATAAACTTTCGCAAAAATTGATATCATTAAAAATAAATATTTGCGGATCTAATGATCCTTGTAAAGAAAATGGGCACAAAAGAAATAATAAATATTTGAGTTGTCATTCTGTTGTCTTCCATTGTATTTTTTTGTCGATCGATTTTTATTGCTTACTGATTCACATGAACATGTAGTTTAGTTGAGTTTTACTAAATATATTTAATTTGTGAAAACAGAAATAAAAACAAATGATCTAAACATATGTTTACATTTATCAACACATTGAATAGAATAATTCTGAAGTCGACAATTTTATGAACCGTTTTCCCTTTATGGCCTTGTCATGCCTGCATGTGAACATAGTTGTTAATTACCAGTATAATTGTTGTTTTCATAACGGCTTATAAGTCCTTTGATCTTTTGACACCTGACATAATTAAATTAAACGTCCTTTTAAGTGCAATACAGATGTCAATAACAGGACTCGTAAAAGACAAATAATAGGATTTCGATTAAAACCTAAGAAAGATAACTGTTTTATCAACCCCCGTTTGTTACCTTATTTGCAAAATCCGCGAAAGTTTATACAAGGCGAAATGTTATTGGTTTACAGTATATGATATAACTTCAATTAAGGCATCAATTGAGTGCATCTTTTGGTAACATAAAATTTCCTGTTTCTTTCTCAGTGGAGCAACTTTAGTATAATTTTGTTTATCATTTGGTGGGGATGATGCCAGTATGTTATCATGCAACATTATACATTTTATAATTAATTTTATAATTTTTACATTATATGTTTTATATAACTGTATATTCTTGACTCAATTAATTGAAAGCTGTTGATTTTACATGTAATAAGTTATTGGAAATGACACCAGGTAAGATAGGTAAAATTTCAAGACAGTGGTATGTCTCCTTTCTTTTCTTCAAAGGTAATAAAAAATTTAGATATGTTTGTAATTGTGATTAAAAGGGAAAACCTATAGGGGTTACCTATTATATTTTTGTTACTTAAATTTCAACAGTACAGTCATGTATTTCTTCAGGAAAATTAGTTCTTTTCTGGACAAATTGTTTTGATATACATTATCAAAACTGCAAATATATCATTTTTCAGTTCTTAAATGACAAGGAGTGATTAGAAGACTTCATTGTATTTCAGTCATCTTATTTACATATCTATCCACAAAATAATCTGCTGATTAGGGGTCTTTTTTTTTATTTTTCAGATTTTTCATTTGACAAACACATAAAAGATGCCTTTAGTTTAGGCATTGGTGACCAAATAAATGAATATCAGAGCAAGAAGTTAATGGATGATTTAGGAATTTCTGATTTTCTGATGGAAACACAGTGTAATTCTAGGGAGTCTCCTTATATCATGACAGGCTGGAATAATGGTTAGTGAACATGTTACTACCAGTAATAAAAATGGAATGTCTCTATTTGTTTTTGAAACACTGAAAGAGCTGTGTTGAAAATAATATATATGCATTATTTTTTAAATGATGGTGTACTTTGCTTATGTGATATACATGGATTATTTGTTTGAATATTGTTTAACAATATTCAAACTGCAATTTTTGTCTTGCCTGCGACGATACTAGTAGTTGCTGGAGGCAAGACATATATATGGTAATCTGGCGGCTGTGGCAGCTTCAACACTTGAATATTTTGCTTTATATCTTTGTAAGCTTAAACCCTAGGTCTATCAAATTTGGTCTATTGGTAGCTTATGATGAATACTTGCCAGTCAGTCACCTGACCTTGACCTCAACTTCATGGTCCAGTGATTATGTTTAAGTTTTTGGATTAGGGCAGTTCCTTTGTAACCATGCATGGCAGGATGATAATATTTGGTATACAGGTTGCTGATGAATAGTGCATGAGTGTCTGGCAGGTGTCACCTGACCTTGACCTCAGTTTCACAGTCCAGTGACTAGGTTAAAGTTTTTGTATTATGGCAGTTTCCTCTGTAACCATGCATGGTAGGATGATAATATTCGTTATATAGGTTGATGATGAATAGTACATGACTGTCTGGTCATCTGACTTTGACCTCAATTTCATGGTCCAGGGATGATGTTAAAGTTTTTATATTAGGACAGTTCCTTTGTAACCATGCATGGGATAACAATATTTGGTATATATGTTGCTAATGATTAGTTCATGAGTGTCTGGTAGGAGTTAACTGACCATGACCCCAATTTCACGGTCCAGTGACTATGTTTAAGTTTTTGGATTAGGTCTGTTTCTCTGTAACCATGCATTGTATATTTTAAAAGATAACAATCTAATGCTATTTACATAATGCTTATGATGTAATTTTTCATTACTGATGCAGAATGCAGACGAGACAATTTGTTTCTGTGTCCAATCATATTCAGCTTTATCATAGCCTCCACTTTTTATTGGGGGAGGAAGCTGGAGTAACTAGAGAAAAAACTCAACCTTCGGTAGGAAAACTGGCAATCCTTGTCAATCAAAGATTGGACTTGAGTACACCCTGCTTGCAGTGAGACTCACCACATCAGTGTTGACAGACCACATGATTAATAGTAGAAGACTTACCTTAACCACTCTGCCACCGAGGCCCCAATATACATGGAAAATAAACTGTATTTTAAATATTGGGTATAATATGATTATGCTTCCTAATTCTTTAGTTTAATATTTATATGAAGCTTAAAATACTGGCATTATTATTCGCATCTGTTTTAGCTAACCGAATCCAAATAGTCATCTTGTAAGATATTTTCATCATTTTGTGTCTGTCTTCTTCATTGTAAATGTTTACATTTCTTCTTTAAAACTAGTGGTCCAATTGCAACCAAACTTAGTTCCAATGTTAATTGGATTTAAACTTTACAAAGTTTATGCTTTTTATTTTGATTGGAAAAGCAAAATGGCAGCTACCACAGGACTTAGTTTAACATAGGACCCTATGGTAAAACGTTTAAAAAGGCTTCTTCTCTGAAACCAATTAACTGATTGGGATAAAACAGCAGAAATATTCTTTGTATGTTCTAAAGTTTATGTGGCTGCTAAAGCAGGAGGACTCTATGATAAAAACAGTCAAATTCTTAGAAACTGCATAGCCTATTAATGCCATATTGTATGTACATGTTTATTGAATGGTGGTCATTTACAGAAACAGTTAATGTGACACTGGTACACCATGTGCAGAATTGTATAACTTTGTATTGGTTAACCCTGCATTGTTTTAAGGAAGACTTGTAATTATTATTAAGTGATACATTTGTTTTTTACACCAACCAAAGGTTAATTGTGCCTTATGTAATGTCTTAGCAATTACATGCAAATTCATTCTATTAAAGTCTATAGATGGAGTCTGCTGACATAAAAGCTTCTTAACCAGGGGTTCACAATGGGAAGATTGAAGTTATAACTTTTACTGTTGTCATCATTACTGTTACAGAATATCTGTATCTCAAATTACCAATAATTTTTTCTGTTACTTTCTTACTGTATTATGACTTCCTCGTGATATGACTTGTCAGATTTTAACCTGATTGATATGACGGGTGCCACATGTGGATGAGGAGTTGCTCACCCTTCTGGAGCACCTGGACTAAACTTGGGTATATGGTAGATTTTGTGTCTCTTATGATGTATGCCTGTTTTATTGTTGTCCTCTCATTAGTTTAACAATTGTTTTGTTTGTCCCTGACTTATTTTCTATTGAATACTCCTCAGTATCTGCAATTCTTTTGACTATTTAATTATTAAATTTCTTTTTGCAGACTGTATGTCTTTAACTAGAACTCACTTGCCATCATTACCAGGTTATACATCTTGCCATATATCAGACACATGTAACAGGGTACAGTGCTGTATTAATGTAGAGAAGATAAAGCATTCGTTCGAAGCTTCAGTTGACATTGATCCATGCATGGCAGTGTTGAAGATCAGAATAGAAAAGTTAAAATTTGAAAAGAACTTATTAGATTTAAAGTGGGGTTCTCCAGTAGAGATGTGGTTATTTGGACTTGTTAGGCTAAGGTATGCACATACTTGAACTGCAATATAGGAAACAATTATAAATATATTTTTTACATATACCATAAATGATGTATAACACATTGTTTCTTGGAGCATTTTAAATGGACTCTCATCCAAGCATTACTTGGAATGTGAAGGATGAGAGCATTATATGAAAGGAGCCTGAGTCTCAAGAGAATATTACATACCCTCCCTTAAATGTATTTTGATGTACCCTTCTAAGGTCTTGTTGCTCAAACAAAACTTTAAAAATTAAATATGTGACTTTACAGTCACATGTTTTATACAAGTCATAGTCATGTGACTCAATATTACTAATTTTTGACCTCATTGAATAGAGATCTTTTGGAATGCCTTGACGCTGATCTGCAAACATAATGCTATGTACAGTAATATCCTCTGCCAATGGCATAATTTATATAATAACTATATTTCATTTTTCTTTCATGGAGTCATTGGTGCCAACATTTGGCTGAAATATTGCTCATATACATCAGTTAAAGTGCTCTTTTTATGCATCCTCACAAGTCAGAGTTTCTGTGTCCACAAGTGTCCACGAAACCCTGAGAAACATAGCTAGGAAATTATATGAATTTATGTATTTTCGTGCATAAAAGTGGAAAATCCCTTATTTATTAATTGATTTACGATGCGTGTGCATTTAGTGCAATCGGAAAATCTCTGCTGATTAGATTGCCTCGTTACAAGCCATCCGAGAAGTTCCAAAGGACACTCCACGTGGAAGAAAACGTGCACACTTAAGCCAAGTTAAGGTAATTATAATCGTTGTTATTTTATTTTCTTCTAATTGAATAAGTTAATTAGATATCCTCAGGTAACTTTTCTGTTCATAGTCGGGGAAATCAGGAAAATTCAGAAAACTCTATTTTTTAGTTTTAATTAATAGTTCACCCAATGTCGGAGTCACTATTACACACCGGTAATGCACGAACAGTATTTGTAATTTCAATTATTATGTAAATACAGTATTTGTACATTTCTAATTTTTTGCATTTATTTTTAGCCGAGTTGCAACGAAGTTGGACTCGGCTATTGTTATGATGATGGCGGGCGGGTGGGCGGGCGTCAACAATTGGTTTCCGAACCATAACTCAGAAAGTTGTGAACCGATTTTAATGAAACTTTAGGATATTGTTACATACCATAAGAGGAGGAACCCTCTTGATTTTGGGGTAAATCCGTTCAAGGTCAAGGTCACAGCGACAGAAAAACGTTAGAAAATTTCTTGAATTAGTGGTTTCAATACCATTACTCAAAAAGTTCTCAACCAATTTTATTGAAACTTTGGGATATTGTTACATACCATAAGAGGAGGAACCCTATTGAATTTGGGGTAAATCCGTTTAAGGTCAAGGTCACAGCGACGGAAAAACTTTAGAAAATTTCTTGAATTAGTGGTTTCCGGACCATAACTCAAAAAGTTCTCAACTGATTTTAATGAAACTTTGGTATATTGTTACATACCACAAGAGGACGAACCTTATTGATTTTGGGGTAAATCCGTTCAAGGTCAAGGTCACAGTGACAGAAAAACGTTAGAAAATTTCTTGAATTAGTGGTTTCCAGACCATAACTCAAAAACTACATCAAGTACATATCTGAAATTTTACACAATGGTTCAATACTGTTAGAGGATTCACATATTCATATTTTATGCAACTTGTTGATAAAGTTGACATTTTCTTGCTGAAACCCTTCCTCACTTTGTCTCCAGTTAACATGTAATGCCTGTAATAACCAAT
Source organism: Limnoperna fortunei (assembly GCA_944474755.1). Taxonomy (NCBI): domain Eukaryota; kingdom Metazoa; phylum Mollusca; class Bivalvia; order Mytilida; family Modiolidae; genus Limnoperna; species Limnoperna fortunei. The sequence goes on along the minus strand of OX104119.1, from coordinate 60,839,059 downwards.
TATGTTAAATCTTAAAATGAAGACAAGGAAAGTTTTGGTTAATAAAATACGGCAACTCGGCTTTTGCACCCCTGTGCATATCGATTTTTGTCTTTCCAGAATGACTTAACAGGGTGTTACTGTGACACTTCAGATGATGATGATAATGAGATGAGTGAGGACATGGTCTTAAGCAAGTTCAAAGTTTCAACCGGGACTGACACAACTGGACACTGATATTAATAAATTAAATGAATAATAACTTTATTTGCTTTTTATCAAATTTAACAATAAATTTTTTGGGCCTTTAAATCTGTTTTTGGGCCTGTAAGTTCCTTCATGTTGTAGGCCCAAATGGCCTTTACTCATAAATTCTTATTGCACAGACTGACTTTAAAATTGTCACTTTGTTCATGCAACCTGGGTAATAGTATATTGAAGTTGTTAGGGCATGGAAGAAACAGTTAGTATTATTTGTAATCAACTCTTACTACAGCTTAAAACCCAGATCCCTAAACTTTCACAGAAAGATTGCACACATGTTGAAGTTGTGCACCTTCTATTATAGAATTTTACCCATTTTCCAGATTTTGAAACTTACTAATTTTTCAGATAATTTTAAAGAGGATACAAATTTGTGTAATCATCTCCTCCTACAGCTCTCAACCCAGATCTCTTAAACTTCACCTAAAGATTGCACACATATTATGGTGTGCACCCGATCTTGTTCAAGGAATGTTTTCCTGTTTTTCTACATGGCCATGGGAACGTCTTTCAGTTAATTGTATAGATCATCGTATTTTGCAATCAACTCTTCCATCTTTGACTTTCTTCCAACAAACTGTAAACAATTCCCTGTTTAATAATGATCTTGCCTTTCAACACCATTTCAGACGAGCAATTTTTTGTTTATTTTTCACGGTTATCTTTCATTGTGGCACAAGTGTTTCCTTTACTTCTGTATCAAATGCTTGTCTGCCTTTCAGAAGTTATAATACAAGTATGCGATGTTATCCGATATTTCAGAATGCAGTGGCAGGAAATAGAAAAGTGGATCAGACTGGATTAATTTTTTTGTATGGAAACACTGCATTTCCGAATTTTTATTTTGTTGAAAAATGCATAAAATGGACAATGTGGTGGGGTGAAAACAGTTGCACATGGGCCTGAGAACTGTAAATCAAATTTTATATGGCCTTAGTATATAAAAGCTTTTAGCAAATTACTGATAAATATATACTATTGTGCCCCCTCTTAGAAAGATTCTGAGTTAAAAGGTATCATTTGTCTCTTATATTCATCTATTTCTGCTAATAGCTTATTTAATTTTGGATTATCTTCTAGTAAACAATAATCCATGTTACAAAGATGGGATAAAGGGTGGGATGCAGATGATGATGGAACACACAGACAGAAATGAAAAAAAATTATTCAGGGTTATAAGGTTATCATTTATTTGTCAAAATACTACTAAATTTTGAAAAATATGTCTAAATAAGTTTATTTATTATTGCAAACATTCAATAAAAAGTTGATGACAAACATTTTGGATTTAAAACCATAATACTTCATTTATTGTAAACAGAATGTTAGCCCACCCCTTAATTGTCAGTCTGTGGTCTGATTGCAATAAGTAAAAAATATTTACCTAAAAAAGTAAATATATTTTACTTAAAGAAATAAAATATGTTTACCTAATTTCATAAAAAAAGTTTACCTGTATAGGTAAACAAAAAGATATATGGATTATTTCCCTTTGATAAACAGCTACTTTTTAAAGTAAGCAAAACAATGAGAATTTCTCCCATTAGTCAAACATAAATTTCTTTATTATCTCCCTTAGTTGTGTTTACCTAAATAGGTAAGTTATTCTAAATGAGTGTTCTTTCATATGTCATGTATGTAAATAGAATATTTTATGTATGAAGATATTTTGAATGATAAAGCAAGTCAATCGAATACTGAACAATTTATTATAGTAAGATCATACATTTCTTTCCAACTTCTCTTCTAACAATATATGTATCATTATACTATAAAGTAAATCTGCATCTATTGACTGGATAATGAAGTATTCATGACATGTATCATATACATTTTTTGTAATCATGTAGAAAATAAACGCAACTATGAATGTCTATTTTTGGTCTCTCAAAACTATTAAAACCAATAAACAACCTCATTCAAATTAGACTTTAAAGGCATGGCATTCAGCTGTAACCAAATCTATGGAAGTAAAAACATTCCTTCCCCATTTAAATCAAGATGCTAGAGGAACTCAGGTTTTTGTTGACTTAATCTAAAATAATTAGTCAAATTATCATCAGACTAAATAAAATATAGTTATTTATTAAAAGAAAATGAAAAAAGATTTTGGGTATAATGTAGCAATATAATTATATTTTTAAATGCTAAAACAAGTTTTAAAGAAGGTTTCATACAGCCAGTCATTTAGTTGAGAGATATTTTTAATCATTTCAAGATAGTTCTTAGTTTAAAATCATTTCAAAAACATATAAAAATGTCATTGCTTGAGAAGCAGGCCCCCCCCCCCCCCCCCCAGTTAAAAACTTAATTCTTTTTGTAAAGTATCAACATATTACTGAGTCAGATAGTTCCAAAGTCAAGACGAAAGATGACACTAACTACTAATAACTGCATCACAATAAAAAATATTATCATTTCTAGCATTTCAACATCCATTTTATTTGACATGTATATTTGTCATGTAGGTATCAAAAACAAATACATTTAAAAGTGACACAAAACATTTTTTTCACTATATTTGTAAAAAATATCAAATGCTTATAAAAAAACAAGATAAGAATGCAAACACATGAAAACTATATACACCTGTAAGCCTGTATAAAACTAAAACTCTTACAGCTTTATTAAAAGAAAACCAATCATTCAATATAAAATTCCACAACTTTCTATTATATCATACCATATTTGATGGAGTATGATTTACCTAAACAAGAAAATTGTGTTTACCTCAAGCAGTCGTACTATGTTTGAACATTTTATCATCTTATTAAAATGAATAGAAAGATTTTATGGAAAAGTGTCGTTTAACAAAATAAATGAAAAGATCGGGAGAATCAACTGCTTATCATGCAACGCATTAAAACAAAAGATACTTAAAAAGGTAAACCCAATCATTCAAGATAAAATTCCACAATTTTCTATTATCTAATACCATATATGATATTGTATGGTTTACCTAAATAAGTAAATTTTGTTAACCTCAAGCAGTCGTACTATGTTTGAACAGTTTATCATCTTATTGAAAATGAATAGAAAGATTTTATGGAAAAGTGTCGTTTAACAAAATAAATGAAAGGGTCAGGAGATTCAACTGCTTATCAGGTAACGCATTTAAACAAAATTTAACTTAACGGTAAACAAAATCATTCAAGATATAAAAATTCCCCAATTTTTTAAAAAGTTATATATGATGGTGTATGGTTTACCTAAATAAGTAAATTTCGTTTACACCAAGCAGTCGTGCTGTGTTTGAACATTTTATCATCTTATTGAAAATGTATAGAAAGATTTTATGGAAAAGTGTCGTTTAACAAAATTAACCAAACGGTCAGGAGAATCATCTGCTTATCATGTAACGCATTAAAACAAAATTTACCTTAACGGTAAATAAAATCATTCAAAATAAAAAAAAGTCCCTAATTTTCTTTTATGCAATATCTGATGGTGTATAGTTTACCTAAATAGTAAATTTTGTTTTCCTCAAGCAGTAGTACTATTTTGAACATTTTATTATCTAACTGAAAATGAATAGAAAGATTTTATGGAAAAGTGTCATTTAACAAAATAAATGAAAAGGTCAGCAGAATCAACTGCTTATTTTGTAACGCATTAAAACACAATTTACCTTAACGGTAAACAAATCATTCAAGATAAAAATTCCCCAATTTTCTTCTATGTAATATCTGATGGTATATGGTTTACCTAAATAAGTAAATTTTGTTTACTTCAACAGTCATACTGTTTTGAACATTTTATCAACTTACTGAAAATAAATAGAAAGATTTTATGGAAAAGTGTCGTTTAAGGAGAATCAACTGCTTAGCATGTAACGCATTGAAACAAAATTTCCCTTAACGGTAAACAAAATCATTCAAGATAAAAAAATCCCCAATTTTCGTTTATGCAATATCTGATGGTGTATAGTTTACCTAAATAAGCTAATTTTGTTTTCCTCAAGAAGTCGTACTATTTTGAACATTTTATCATCTTATTGAAAATGAATGGAAAGATTTTATGGAAAAGTGTCATTTAACAAAATAAATGAAAAGGTCAGGAGAGTCAACCGCTTATCATGTAACGCATGAAAGCAAAATTTACCTTAACGGTAAATAAAATCATTCAAGATAAAAAAAAGTCCCCAATTTTCTTTTATGTAATACCTAAATAAGTAAATTTTGTTTACCTCAAGCAGTAGTACTATTTTGAACATTTTATCATCTAACTGAAAATGAATAGAAAGATTTTATGGAAAAGTGTCATTTAACAAAATAAATGAAAAAGTCAGCAGAATCAACTGCTTATTCTGTAACGCATTAAAACACAATTTACCTTAACGGTAAACAAAATCATTCAAGATAAAAATTCCCCAATTTTCTTTTATGTAATATATGATGGTATATGGTTTACCTAAATAAGTAAATTTTGTTTACCTCAACAGTCATACTATTTTGAACATTTTATCAACTTACTGAAAATGAATAGAAAGATTTTATGGAAAAGTGTCGTTTAAGAAAATAAATGAAAAGGTCAGAAGAATCAACTGCATAGCATGTAACGCATTGAAACAAAATTTCCCTTTACGGTAAACAAAATAATTCAAGATAAAAAAATTCCCAATTTTCTTTTATGTAATATCTGATGGTCTAAGGATTTTCCCAAAATAAGGAAATTTTGTTTACCTTTGTTGAACATAATATATCAACTTTCAGATATTTCTGGTTTGGTTGGAATTGTTTTCATGGATTATCATGTGAACAAAATTTCACAAGGTTAATGCCATGTCATGATAATGAGAACTCTGAAATTTGACCTGCATGACCTAGAGAGGTGAATCTGAAATTACTTTTGTTGTTTGTTGATTTTCAAAAAATCATTGATCAATAAATTCTTAGCCTCATGTAGTTATGTTAGTTTCAAATTTACCTATCAGATCTGAAAAGAGGAATAGAACTTTTATTTGTCAATCATGTCATGCATGTGCTCGATGATACATGTATAATTTATCTCATAAATGTTTAAAATTAAATATCATGTCATAAATAGTTTCCATATCAAAAATTCAAACTATGCATAATTTCACATTTATCGATATCTAAAATATAATTTTTTTATTTGTTCACATGTTAGGCCTAAACGTCAGACATATCGAAAAGTTTGATACTTTTTGCAGACTGCGGACATGCATATGACCGATGAATTATTGCTCATTACTTCAAGCGGTATGCATTTAAAAAATGTTTTAAGACTGACAGAGTTATCTGTCCAATTTCATTTCTTTCTTTTTATTTACGTAAACACGTAAAACCTTAAGAGAATCAGAAAATTCCAGCATATTTCAAACCACGTGCGCCGATCGAAATACATCGTGCGCCCTTCAAGAAATGGAAAAAAACGATGAAGAAAATGTTTAAATTCCTAGAAAATTATCGAGAAGGCTGTAAAAATTCATACAAAGCAGATCTGGTCGATTGAATTTGGCTTAAATCTTATGTATTTTTACAAGGAAATCGATTTTTACGAATGTATTTACATGTCATTGTTGATCTTTGACCTGTCCACTGGATGACCGCGTGATTCTGTAATGTAAACAAAGCATCTTGGGATAGCTGGGGCTTGTCATAAAGCGGCAAATTCAAAATCTCTTCCGATGGCAAAAAAACGCCTATTTTTTGTTTACGCAAATATGTAAACAAAACTTACGCAAAGTCGTAAATATTTTTTACTTATTGCAGTCAGACCCCAGACTGATTGTAGATTATTGCACTTAGAAATATGAATAATGGATTTATAAATGCAGTGAGGTGATAAAGGAATGCATTGAGATGATAATGACAATAAATGAATTGTGGTCATGGTTAGATCAAAGGAAAATGTCATAAATCAGCGATAAATAGAATAATTATAGTTTCTCTCAATTTTAAGACTGTCAATATTATGTAGAATTTCTTAACTCTAATGCGCTTGTCAAGATATCACTTGATATTGTCAGTCTCGAAATCAAAAGTAGCTATTGTTCTATATATTTCCAGATATATTACTGTCTGGTGCTATAAAAGATAAACACAAGTTAGTGTCGTGTACTATTTAATAATTCATGTTTTAGCTAACATGTTTCTACCCAATGTCGCCATTTATACATATTATTACATCTTCTGCTAGACATCTGCATAAAAGGACTTCATTTTGTAAAGTAAATGCATCCTCACAAGTCAGGGTTTCTGTGTCCACATCTGTCCACGAAACCCTGACAAACTTAGCTAGGAAATTCCCGGGCTAGAAGCCATTATTTTGATTGGGTACATCATACCTTGATGTAGCCAATCAAAAGCTCGCTTTCATTCGCGGCTTGGTTAGGGGATATCCCGATGTTGATTGTAAATAAACCAAACGTATGTGTTGCATAGACCACGTGAAAGTCGGTGTATTTTGAACAGTAGTGTTAATAGTTTGTTAATACCGCGTTATTTGTTAGTTGCGTTACGTTTTCTTCCCACTCAAGAATGGGTAAGAATGACTACTGCCAAACACTTGCTTCTTTCAAGCATTAGTTGATATTTTGAAGGTTTGACGTCATAAGAAAATCTTCTAGCCCGGGAATTTCCTGGCTAAGTTTGTCAGGGTTTCGTGGACACATGTGGACACCGAAACACTGACTTGTGAGGATGAAGTAAATGATATTTTCACGTTATGTTTTCTTATATATTTGTTTTAGAATATGTATAAGCAAAATGTTTTGTTCCAGTAATCTTATAAAAATTTGGTATTTAAATACAGATATTATATTTTAGATTTACTGTGTATGATTTGGAGACAGAAGGAAACTACCTGGTTAACTTGAAATTAAGTGCTTGTTTAGATGCAGATGTTTCTGTGCCTTGTTATTACTCTGTGGAAGTCTTTAAAGATTACAAACTCACAAAACAACAGTGTAATTGGAAGAATGGCTTGACAGTATATGGTAAAATATCAAAATCTACATTATTCTTTTTAGAAGAGCAGATAAAAGAAATATTCATATAACTGTATTGTCAGCACATTTAGGGGATTGTTTGGCAACACAAATTTCTTAATTGTATTTGTGATACAAGTTTTGAATGTTTTGGGGTAGGCTGTAACTCTTAAATCAACTGATTATTTAATGCAACTATAGAGTCAAATTTACTATCATGAAATATTAAGTTTTCCTAATTTGTAAAATTGTATGATTTTAATTACTTATATATTACACTGCCTATGCAATCTTGATGTTTTGGTGAAAGTACAACTTGTGTGCATATTTGTTATCACTTACTATCTGCCATCGGTAACTTTAATATAGCAATCTACCAGTCTTCGCGAAATATGCCGGTCCGCCGGACCCGTCCGGTAAAATTGCCATTGGACCGGCAGTCTATTTAATTGTGTCTGACCAAATGACCGGCAGATAAATTTCATGAGACGCGGTCTGATGATTCTTTGTTTTGCGCCTGACAATCAGTTGACCTTTTTATCTTCTTAATTTACTTAACTTAATCGAAAGGCACCACACAATTAGTGTTAATTTTACTTGACACCGGTATTCCATGGTTATTCCCCTTTAATTATAATCGTGCATTTTGATTGGACAAAGCATCTATTCTAATATATAAACCGGTGTCATACAAAATCAGGACCGGAATCAAATTTTGATCTACAAATAAAATGAAGATAAAGAAGGCTGTTCTAATTTTCAAACTGAGTTTTTGAATTTTGAAAATATATTGAAAATAGTTAGAGATTAACATTATTACCCTACCCAGAAACTCTTAAGGTAATTACATTGGTTGATTATATTTATTTTTAATACTTGCTTATGTTTCAATCAATATTGTTAACTGTGTTCTATGTTAAAAATTTTAATTGATAATAAGTAAAATGGATTTGATCGAAAACCCAAATTGAAACATTGACTTTCTTATAATTTTGCCTAACATCAAACTCAAATGTCAATATATTGAGATTTTTATAAAAAATCTTTTATCTGTATCTAATAATTAAAATCAAGTAGTGATTTAACAAATAATTTGTGATCTCAAACACAAAGATTTTATAACTGAATTTTTCATGAGTATAAATTGTTGTATTGAAAATTTCGGTCCGGCACAATTGTCTTCGGTCAGGCTGGTGGACATGGATGGCCGGACCGAATGTCAGGCATGTCATTTGCAACTTTCGTGAAGACTGATCTACTCCAAACTACCAGTCCATTTGAAACTAAAAATGGCATAAATGTTAATTTGATGATCTTTTACAATGTTTTGTCTAATTTTGATCAGAAATAAAAGATGCATTAGTGCAGAACTTAGTTTGAAATCAAACTTGGTGAACAAATATTTTTAATGTCTTTTTCCCAGAAATTAGAAAGCACTAAATCCAAACTGTTCATGAATGTTCACTATTTAGTCTGGTACAGTTTGTTTATTCCTTAAAATATAAAGTAAGATAATGTTAGAGCAATATATGTATAGCAGTCCTCCATGTAAAAGAAAACCAGGTGACTACAAGAAATATGAAGACTTCTTTTTCATTATTGTTTAAATTATGTGACTAACACTTGTTTTCCCTATCAAGCAGAATAAATTTGCTTGCTGTCATCTGAAAGCCTTACTCACTTGTCTGTTAATATGTAAAACACCGGTCATGAAGGCAATCTCCAAAACAGAGGCTTTATATCTTCCTATGTCAGAATTCACCTCTGCCACACAAGGAATTTAGATCCTACCATATTTATTGATTTGTTAGCCTCTATAAAATAAAATAAGATTAAGCAAAACAAACTAGTTGATCAGTTGATTTCACATTTTAAATAGTATTTCCTTCTTATTCAATGCACTGATAAAGGTTAACTAAACTATCAGCATAGATGATCCTTCTCATGTTTATTTCGAGATTTTCTAAGTTGTGTCGTGTCTGCAGTTTCCAGAATAAACAAATCTTTCAACTTAATATACTTTTCAAATTCAAATTTAAATTTGTCTAACCTATGGTCAATAATAAATGTGCTGCATGCAAGACTGAATTATCTTTGTATTTCTATAATTTGGATCGATAAGTGGGCAGAGTTTATAGGGAAAGCAAAAGCTTGTGTGGAATGGAAGGGAAATGGCCTCGGCCTCGGGAATTGGCAAGAAGGTTGTCAGTTCATGCTTTATAATTTATTTAGGATTTGAGTTAAATTCCTGGTTGACTAAAAACAGCCTGCCACAGAACATGAATCAAATACCCAAATGGGCAACGGAACAACTAATGCAGCTCTGGGGTGTATCCAGATTTATCACTGACCAGACCTGTACTGAGATATTGTCCAATTTTGAGGTGGACCATGCAAAAGGTGAGAACATATCATTTAATCCATTTTGCAGGGTAAGTAACTCACTAACACTTTGAGTACAGTTTAAACATTGTATTTACTTAATAATGCAAAAAAGGAAAAGACGTGTCTTCTCCTAATTACCTTTCAGCATGATAGGAAATTAAATTATTTGTGTGTAAATCTAATTTGTTTCGTAAAACTAAAATCCATTCCATAATTGATGGATTCATATGTTTTAATGTAATTTGGGGTGGAACATACATGCAGTGGTTCCCAAGTTGTTTTAGTATTTACTGGACATTTGGTCCAGTAATAATTGAGATATTACTGGACCGACACAACTATTACTGGACCAATTTTTTTTCAATGGCTTTCCAGGTATAGCCCCCGGAACAAATTTTAACCCAAACATTGTTTAGGTATGATACCAAGGTCAATGTCGGTCTAGTCGAAACATATTTCCGTATTATCAATTATTTTCCGTATAGCTTCAAAACGCACGATTGATAAAGATTGGGAAAAAAACCCGTGCGAAGAAAAAAGGAAACCCCGATTCAGAAAACATCTATTTGCGGAACATTAGTTTACTAAAAATAGCACGGTGTTTTCCATAAATAGTCTGGTTAATACTGCATCGCAACAAAATTGTCAATCGGACACTCGGTCCGATTCTGGGACAAGTTTTATCGGCCCGAGGCCGTTTTCATCGGACTTTTGCCAATGTCCGACGAACCTTCGGAATCACTGACATGAAAATTTTAGGCCTGTGATATTTGTCAGACTGTTATTACTATTCCCACTATAACTATGTATTTAAACTTTTTGTTATTTTTTCAGGATGTGGTTTAACTCTACCTTCATTACCTGATTGGGTAACATGTTCAGTAACATCGTCATGTGATGGCTTAGTCTGTTGTGTAGACCTTCCAAGGATACAGAAATCAATACCAGTATTACTACAGATAAAAACTTGCAGAAATACCCTCAGTTTACAGATTGGTAAACAACAGACAAATATTAAATTGACAAATTTCAATTATAGTAAGTAAACACATTTCCACAGTGCTTACATATCAACTATCTCAAAAATAAAACTGCAGATATATATTACCGGTACAAGTAGTGTTTTCTTCAGAAATTTGAAAGAAAGGGAACAAACCCTCTTCAGCTTTGAAGACAAAGGGGATGCTCTCCTTTCTGGAGGTGGGTAGACATTTTTTCTGTACATATTTTATTAATATTAATATTTTTAATACAAATTTCATATATATGTATTGAAAGAGATGGAGCTGAACTTCTGCCAAACTGTTCTTCTTGGTTTTTTGATTATGTATTTGCTTCATGAGACTCATGCTTTGTTCAATCATTGGCATGGTTAAAATGCACTAATTGTGTGCTGCATGTTGGATATCAATGTCAGAATTTTAAACAAAGATGAATATCTGACACACATTCTGCAATTGAGTTTGCCGAAAGAGGGAGAATAGATGATTTTGCTGCCATTCCTGCATTCTTGAGATAACACTGATTGCAAGTTATATTGTTTTGTTGGTCATTTGTGAAATTTTCATTGCCGTCAAGAACTTTATATCAGAGTTACCAGTTTAATGATCTTCAATCATTAAGGGAAGCAATTTTTATACCTCCACTTCGAAAGAGGGGTTGACTCAGGTTTACCCCTGTCCCTCCTTCCGTCCATCTGTGCTTCTGTCAGAACATAACTTTCGTAACAGTTTTCTCAGCAACTATGTATCACAACTATTTGAAATTTTATATGTGACCTAACCATGTGGTCCTATATTGCGAGTATGGATTTCAAGTCTGTCGCATATCTACTTCCTGTTTACTGACTTAGTCAATTCAATGATGTGAATTGCCAGGGTATACTGAGTGAGCAGTAGCTCACAGGTTACTAGTTTTTACTGTTCAATCTCTTAATATGTATAAAAAAAGGTTAAAATTTTCTATGATAACAGTTGAATTATAATTTTTCTGAACTTTTACCTTTAAAAAAAATTTCTTGGCTGAAAGAAAATTTCATGTGTCCCAATATTAAAGAAAAGAAGGGAGTGTTGCCTGCTATGTACATGTAGATCTTCTGATATCAAACATCAAAAAGTTTTCACTTTAGTTAGAAAGTTTTAGTTTTAGTAGTGTCTTCTTCATTTAAATTCATTATTCTAATATGACGTTCTTTAAAGGCTTTGAGACCACAACTGTGGTAAAAAAATGATTTATCTATGAGCAACACGCGCTGAGAAGGGCGTGTTTTAAATGGCTGTTCCAATTACAAAACTCTAACTCCCACTGGAAAGCTATTGCATATGACGTACAAATCTTATAAATAGCAACACGCGCTATAATTATCCGTTGCAATATATTGTGTGTTACATTGACGGAACAGCCAGTTTATGGCGGAAATGATGTTTTCTATAGGTACGAAAATATTATAAATGTACTCTAATTTTCTTATTAGAATAGAAATAATTCACGGAGGCTGTGATTTATCATTGTTTTATCACGGGACGACCATTTATGTCGTTATTTTATCCCTCGCTATCGCTCGGGATAAAATAATACGCCATAAATGGTCACCCCCTGGTAAAACAATGATAAACCACAGCCTCCGTGAATTATTTCTTAATTTTACTGTTGTCTTGTTGAGACTATTTAAATGTCAATCTATAACACATCATAGTACAATTGCTATTTTATTGAAGATATAAAGATTGCAGGCATTTGTATATTATAAGTATACAATGAAAGCATGTCCCTCAGACTAGTGACAATGGAACGACTAGCAGCATGGCATTTTTACTTTTTTTAATTTAACTATCGGACATTTGTTCATTAATGTCTTATCTTATCTCTGTAAGATAACTTCAACACAAACTTAACAGTTTCAGTATAAGTTTAGGTTACTCGTTACTCATATTCTTTAAGCCATATGTATATACTACCCACTATTCTGAACTATATTTTACAGATACTGATAATACATTCTCACTCTTGGGAATTGTTAACATAATGTAAGTATTACAAATACATTTTACTAATAAGTGTATAATAAATTCATCATAGCTGGCGTTTTTAAAATTGATAAAATCCTTACATTCGCCAAATGTTAATAGTAGTCTTAACAAAAAGGTAATTTAGTATAGATTTTTGGTTTATTTAAGCGAAAATAAAGTACAACTGTCTTTTTTACCTTCACATATGAGCGTAATATGCTTCTGGGTTTCTCTAGTCATTTGAAGTTGGTACAGCTAGTTAATGATTATCAGTGTAGTGCAAGACATTTTAATATAAAAAATTACAATAGGCAATTTGGAATGTTCAACAGTGGGAATTTAGAATTAACTTATTGGCAAACAAAGTTTTAAGTTTAAGTCTTAAATATTGTTCTAGTATTTAAATTCATTGTTTGAACTTTGGTTTCAGAAAATTTTAAGGTTTTTATTGTTTGTTAACTGGCTTAAACAAAATTTCAATCACAGGTACAAGATAAACAGTAGCAAAGAAAACATGTATTATAATGTGAATCTTAGATTATCGATCTGTTACTCTGATACAACCAATTGTGATTATGAAATCTTACTGTTCAATACCATGATAGACCGCAGTGTTTGTGATGCAGCAGCAGGATTCCTTAATTCAGGTAAGTGATTCAACAGAGTAGAAAAAGGAATATACATGTATGCTAAAAACTAGTGATCACTTCCAATCTGTCATTGTCATCATCCATTCACATTTTTCATTCTGATCTTCTCTCCTTTGAAACTACTAGGGCAGTTGGACGTGATGATCCTTTTATAAACTATTTGATGGTTACATCTTTCATCCAAGATGTCTGCTGTTACTTTAAAATAAAATGTTCTGACTATTAGCAACTTGAACTGTAGGATAGTGACAAAGAGTATTTCAATATTTTTTAGGGGCCTCAGTGGTGATTAAGGTAGTTAGTCTACTATTGATCAAGTGCCTGTTAACACTGAGGTTGCAGGTTTAAGTCTTACTGTGGCAGAGTGTACTTGACTTCAATGTTAATTGACAGGGAGTTTTCCTACTGAATGTCCAAGGTTTTCTCTGAGTACTCTGGTTCCCTCCCACAATAAAAACTGGATGCCAAAAATGACTCATATTTTCATACTATTTAAAATTAAATTTTCTTGAAAATAAAAGCTTACTCATTCTGATCACTGGTAATCCAAGTAATAACAGACTCTTTAGGAGCCTCTGGTTAATTAAATTTAGTAGTGAATTCTTTTATATAAACTGATAGTTTTCAGTGGATAACCTTGTTATATAAAAGTTTATATCTTTTTATAGTCAAAATACAATGACCTGTCAGGTATTTTCTACCTATTGGTCAACCAATTCTTAATACAGATAACAGCTGTTTAGCAAACTGCTTCATTCTGTTTTCTTTAAAGCTCTTCATCAGTGATAGCTTGGACATTTAAATTGCAGCTACTCATGTGTGACTCAGGTAATTTCAAACTTCTAACTTGTTCTATCTACATTGTACTCTATGGCTATCTTCCAGATTAGAAGTTTGAAGTTACCTGAGTCATGCATGAATAGCTGCAATTTAAATGTCCAGCTCTTTCTGATTAAGAGCTTTAAAGAAAACAGATCGAAGCAGTTTTCTAAACAGCTGTTATCTATTTTGGAATTGATTGAGCAATAGTTAGAAAATACCTGACAGGTCATAGTATTTCGACTATAATTGCTATTAAAGTGTCACAAGTTTTATTGTACATGACAACATGTTTTTTCATAAGACTTAATAATAGATTAATTGATTGGTTGTTTAATGTGCAGCTAGTAGTATTTCAGCTATGTTTATCTTAAGAAAAAGTTAACAAATAATAAATCAGAAATTTTAAGTTTTGTATCAGCTTCAACATGTCTACTCTTCAAAATCAAAATAAAAGGAGTATTTATAGCGGACCCCATGAAACCTTTCCTGAGTATAAGTTGGTGTTGGTCAGGGTATTTAAATTTTTGGAAGATGAACTGTCCCATTGATTAAATACAATACCTATTGTTCTCTCTGCAGTTTATTCAATGGGAGCTTTAAATTTGTCTAGGAGAAATCAATCATCCATTGATTAATTTTCCTATTCCAAAAACAAAACTCCTCCTGAGGAAAATACATGAACCTACATTGATTAAAGGGAGAAATGGTTGTGCAATTCTGAACCAAAAAAACTGAACTGGATTATTTGATAGGTTAGGTGCCAATTTGCCGATTCCCAGATTGCCGCGTCCAATTTGCCGATTCCCAGTTTGCCGATTCCTTGATATTTGACCATTTAAGAACAATCTACAAGGAGTATACATAAATGATTGTAGGTTTATATATGCATTCTCCGTATTATTGATGGGAAAGACGTGAAATTTAAATTCATTTAACGTATTGGTGATTAATTAGCATAATTTGTTTCTAAGCATCCATAAGGCGGTAAAGTTCAGTGACTTAAATTAACTTGATTTGTCTCAATTCGAAAATTATCAGCTTATTATATTGATTTAAAGCAAAAAACTTTCCAAGCTGCCAATTTTTAAGTAACGAATTAAATTCTTAATGTCAGTTAAATTATTTAATTAATATAATTATTTTACATAATTTTCTTAAACACAAATAATTCTCGATAAAATTCTTTTATACACATTGTTAATTGTTCTTAATTGGTTAAATAATAGAGAATCGGCAAATTGGACGCGGCAATCTGGGAATCGGCAAACTGGAATGCACCCATTTGATATGAGCCATTTGAAGAAAAATTGTCTATACAATATTTTGAAGAAATCTTTAACAATTTCACAATGTATTTTACAATGTTTTCAAATAACAAGATTGAAATGGATGAAAAATGAAAAATTTGTAATTAAATTTCACTAAATATATATGGAAATTTGTTATGATCTATGGTTCTGCTTTCTGTATCCTAACTGGACAGACCCCACCCCACTCCTGAAGAGAGCTGCTCAAACTTATATATAAAGCATAAGCATCAAAGTTTTATTCAAAGTCATATTTTACAACAAATAGAAAACATAAGATCCATAGAGCTTTTAGCCAACTATACATTTTGTATGGGGATACACTAGGCAGCATGGAGGGTAAGTAAAGGCCAATGGGAACTGTCCTAGTATTCAGTAAAATTTGTTTGAAAAGTGTTAGTTTTTAATGGAAAACCCATTTATTTTGTTTTAATGAGAACATATGACTGCCATCAAGATATGGAATTAGTAAGGGATATGGCAAAAAAAAATCTTTGCATATACAGTAGATCAAATAAAATAAAAAATTTTCTTCAGAAGTCATTTACATCAATTGCTGCAATAACAACTTGCTCTTACTATGAGTGTCATCAGTAAATATATGCATATATAATTTTATAAGGGTGTTCAATTTTTTCCACATCAAAATTAATCAATGAATGATTGACTTTACCCTGTCAGATTTAAAGCTACCATTGAATAAACTCCAAAGAGAACAATAGGTATTGTATTCAAACAATGGGACAGTTCATCTTCCAAAAATTTATAGTCGAAATACTATGACCTGTCAGGTATTTTCTACCTATTGCTCAATCAATTCCAAAAATAGATAACAGCTGTTTAGAAAACTGCTTTGATCTGTTTTCTTTAAAGCTCTTAATCAGAAAGAGCTGGACATTTAAATTGCAGCTATTCATGCATGACTCAGGTAACTTCAAACTTCTAATCTGGAAGATAGCCATAGAGTACAATGTAGATAGAACAAGTTAGAAGTTTGAAATTACCTGAGTCACACATGAGTAGCTGCAATTTAAATGTCCAAGCTATCACTGATGAAGAGCTTTAAAGAAAACAGAATGAAGCAGTTTGCTAAACAGCTGTTATCTGTATTAAGAATTGGTTGACCAATAGGTAGAAAATACCTGACAGGTCATTGTATTTTGACTATAAATACCCTGACCAACAACAACTTATACTCGGGAAAGGTTTCATGTAGTCAGCTATAACATGCAAGGAAAATGTTATGTTACTCTGGTAACATGACACCCACTGATCTCTGTCCAGGCTTCCTGTACTGTAACCAGGCAACCCCATCAGTGAGGCAGCTTTCCATATTAATTAGCTGGGGTCTTGCTAAGCAGTTATGTGGGTTAAGCTATAAGGACACACCCTGTAAACAGTGTAATCTAATGGTAAAGTTATTTTGTTTTTACTGATTTGAATGTTGTGTTTGTAACTTTTACTTAAATTCATGATTTTTTTTTGGATAAAAGGATCATGTTTGTCTTTATAGACTTCTCTCTCGCTGAATGGTTGAATGATAGAGGCCTGACAATAAATTCTGACATGTCAGATGTTGTGTCCAATGACCTGATCAAGGAGCTAGGTTTATCTGATTACATGGGTTTCTCTGACAAATGCAACTCATCATACACAGATTCAGTAAATGGCTGGTTTAATGGTAAGTTATTGTTTGTTGTAATCTTTGTGAACTGAACAGATAACATGATATGATTTCTTTGTTCAGATTTGCTTGCACTGCTCTTTTCATTGCTTTTGATTTATTATTGTATGGACTTAATAAAACATACATTATATAAGGAAAAAAACAGGTCCAGCTTGAATTTGAGATATCAATATAACTAGTTATGCCTGTAATCATCAATATAATATATACAGCATTCATTAGAGCCTTGGCATGACTTGTACTTGTAGAATGTTCAAGCGTTACAACATTACCAGTTTTACCAGGGGACATTGTCTGCCATCTATCTTCATCATGTTCTGGATTCTCCTGTTGTGTTCACAGTGACATCCTGAAGAGGTCCTTGATGACAAGCATTCACCTTGATACATGTAGATACACTCTCCTTGTGTCATTAGAAGACCTTACTTATCAGTTCCAAATGTTAAACTTTAACTGGGGTAAGTTTTGCTTCAGTAAAATTACTTAAACTTTAGATACATGTATGAGAAAATTATCATTGCATTGAATACCTTCCAAGTTCACAAAATGGAATTCTATATTATTGATTGCTGAAAAAGTATTACAAATTTTCCTTATCTGACATTATTTACAAAAACATTCTGTCAACTTCTAAGCCAGTTTTTTTGTATTTTTTGTTTAACTAGAGTGACAACCTAATTTTGGTTTAAGTCCTAAGAAAAGTTGGAGTGATGTATCCAAATTATATTATAATTTATTTTCGAATATTTGAATTTTTCATTCGGTCTATCAAAACCTGGTGCAGCTCTGAATGAAATATCCAATCCCTTATGTATAGTTGTATATATAGTCAAAACTGTATGGTCAAAATTTGTAGGACTGTAAAAATATATTGAGTTATCCGAAGTTCGAGTCAAACGAGTTAAGGGTGTGATGTCATCTTCATTATGCCATGTGTCATAAATCAACAGTATTATTTTATGTATAGTGACATCATTTGGATTTGTAGTGTGTGATCAAAGTCAAAGATGTTTCCAATCAAATAAATCGACAAATAATTAATAAATTTGTAATTAAATTTATAAATTTTATTGATAAATGAATCATGGAAAACATCAGGAAAGCACTCACATTTCAATCAAAGCAAATTAAACACTACAGATGTACGCAATTGAAAACAATACACAAGTCAACTAAAATAACAGAAAGCAAACAAAACCGCATAAATCATCAATAAAACCAAAAGAAATTTTAAATCATGATCATATTTAATTAAACATGAAAAAATAATTCCTACAGTAATGAGTGGATCATCAATTAACCTTTATAATGCATGTTCTGTTCTTGGGTTATCAAGTCGTTTTGTTAAATTACTAATTCAAATTTCAATAGCATATCAAAAATTGTGTTTAACTCATTCAGCCCCATCACTGTTATCAGAATCACTGCTGATAATGCCCCAGCATCATTTTCTATTTCTAGCTGCGTGTGCCCCAGAGATATTTTATCTAATTATAGTTAGATTTGTAAACAGCATGCACATGCATGCATTCTTACCTTAATTTCTCTGTTAATATCCATCAGAAATCCATGAAATCATTGTTCACAATAAAATTATCTACATAGTAATATAATTTTTTCTTCATAATTCCTGTTTTTTCTTAAGTTTATCAAACACTTTTTACAAAATTATGTATATTTATTTACAGTTTTAATATGTATTTTTAATTTCATTCACTGGAATAAATGTGGAAAAAGTTCTTTATGGTATGGTTTGAAACACTTTACACACAGATTAACTTGACACTGTTCACATCCTGACATTGGTTCTGCTCTGATGTGTTTTGTTGTACAATATTTACATGTTCTTTTCTTTGGCATAATTACTGCCCAGTGTTGCACAGGCATCTGTATTTCAACAACTCTTTTTCTTTTTCCAAGGAATCCACCTAATATTTACTGATGGGCCAAACCCATTCTAAACTCCATTTGTGTCCTGGTCCTGTCTTTGTTTTTTTGGGGGGGCTTAATTTGGTGATTTATAGATTCTCGCATAAGAAGAAAGCTGTTGACAATACTTATATCCAGTAAGAATCCTGGAACGAAGACCCTTACGGTTGATGCAAACCATTCCACAACTGTATGTCTACCTCTAAAGAAGTTGCAAATACAAGTCGGGAGATGTAAAAAAGCTGTCGGTATATATGTGGTGTCCAAGGCCTTATAATGGCTGCATCAAATCCAAAACAACCCTTCCACCAAGATTTATTTCAGGGTTGTTTGCTGTCTTTCCAGTGTAGATCTGAAAGTCTCCAATATAGCCATTATGAGAGTCTGCTCTAACCCAAACTTTAATACCTCTCTTAGTAGTTTTTAAAGGTACATATTGTTTGAAGCCAAGCCTACCTGAAAAACCAACCATGGCTTCATCAATGGAAATCTCCTTGTGGGGGTTGTATTCCGTTTTACATGTTGTTGTAATTTTTTCTAGGATTGGTCTTATGTGAGCCAATTTGTCATGTCCTGGTGATCCCCTTGGTGGATTTTCAGTTGTATCTGCAACATGAAAATATTTAATTAAATTTTCAAATCTTGTTCTGCTAAACTTCATTTCTATGCATGATGCATAGAAAAGTTTGTCCCTTATCCAATACATGTCTTAGGCAGGGGCTGGAAGGACACCCATAACAATCTACCCCAATTAGAGCCTCGATTTCTTCTGGCCTTGTACGGTACCAAAGCTTGTTTGGTGTATCAACATTCGAGATTTGGGCATACTTATTGGTTTGGTTGGCAATATGTATATATCCTCCCTGAATATTCTATGAAAGAAATCTATTTCTTTCTTTTCTTTGTCGAAAACTGTTGTAGGTTCTGGATTTGGACCTTTAAATTCCATGATTTGAATTGGTCAAAGGTGATCACTCCATTGAGCAATCTCGGCAGAAACGGTGTCGTCTTCTGAGTCAAAGTCCTCACTATCGAATGATTTCATGTAGGAAATTTCAATATCGGAATCAAAATTGTTTAAGACATTTAATTGATTCAAATATCTTTCTTCTGCTTCCCCTAAATTATCGAGATTGAAGCCAGTAACTCCTCTGAATCACTTCCATTATCACCGAAAATCGCATCAAAATCCACCATTGTTTACAATTTTTATAAATGAAACACGTGTGGAAAATCCTCTCTGGTAATTTAACCTTGCACTTTTAAATGACGAAAAAATATAAAAAGAACAGTAAAATCATTTCTCATTGGCTGAATGAGTTAATGTTTGAAAGGTGTTTTAAATATGACTGTGTAAAATGAACAAACACGAATTAAGTAACAACACTTATTGTTAGTTTTGAGATATCAAGAGCAAAATTAACTTCAAGACGAGTTTAAAATGACACTAATTCATATTGTACGGACTGAAAAAGTTAATTGTATTAAGGTATCCGGACCACAATTGACCACGTAATCATATTTGGCGTCCCGGATGTCCATTGTTTTTCAATGGAGCAAACATTGTTAATGTTCGGCAAACATCGGAATTACTATTTGAGTAACTTTTTTTGGCTCAAAAGTATTACATTGACTCAAAGTAAAACTAAATATGTAATTTGTATCAGTAATTAGCAATAATAAAGCTGCATTTCCTGGTCGAAAAATAAAATTAAACTGTGACTTCAATTATGGTTTGGATACCTTAAGCAAGATATCAAGACAACCAAGATTGACACATATGAGGAAAAAATCCGTTGTAGAAATGGGGGCAATGCCAGAGAAATTGTATACAAATTTATCCCCTGGCTGCTATAACAGATGAAATATATGTAACCAATCCATTATGAAGAAAACCCATTTCCTGAAACATTTAAAGACAAATCCTGATATTGTTTCTTGGCAGTTTGTTTTCAAACATTATTGTTTCATGTATGACTTTGTCAATTATTGTTTTGCAATTCGTTTATGACATTATCAATTATTGTTTTGCAATTCGTTTATGACATTATCAATTATTGTTTTGCAATTCGTTTATGACATTGCTGTCATCAACATTTTGCACAATTTCCATTCAGTAACTGTAGGCTTTATGGATCGACTCAAAGTAAAAATGCAACAGAGCCTTCAAGAATTAGAAAAAAACAATAACTAATCACTTTGGAACAGCAAACACACAAATAAAAGAATTATTATAACTTTCATGATTATATTCTGCAACACAAATCTAGAAAAGATATTTTGTACTTGTATGAAGATAAATGTGCCCATTTCTTCCAGCCATTTCTGGTCTTTACACACATCACATTTCACAATACTTTGTCCCCAGATTCTTTGGCTATAATTTTTTTATTTCTTTAATTTGGAGAATAAGTTATCCTCTGTCGTCTGTGAAAAAATATAGTTTCTTATAATAGGTAACTTTTTTGCTATCTGTGATTTTGGGTATTCAGAATCGTAAACAAAAATGGTGGGAACATATCAATTCCACACTATACTCGAAACTTAAATAATATAAAATAAAATATATTATGGCATATCTGTCTTCTGTATGCCATGTAGCCTTCAAAACAATCTATGTTAATTATAACAGAAAACTATTGAAAAAATAAAGGTCAATAACACATAATTGGTACCTTAAAACAGGTAATAAAGATCATGTTATAACTTTTTAAATATGTTTGGTGACCACTAATTTTTTTAGCTTTATTTAAAGACTTTGTCAAAAGGAAAGTTTAGATAAAATATTAAGAAATTGTTATATATTATTACTATTCATGTAAAAAAACTTTCATTATAACTGGAGTTCTATTATTCTGGCATATTTTAACACAGAACAAATAGCGTGGTAGTATTATGCATATGCATAATACATGGCATATTACATGCCATATGCATGTGGGGTGGGCTTTATAATTACGTCATGGCTCGTGCGACTGATTTTATGCACATCAGCTGTGCGCTTTATACAATGAGAAAATATTATCTTATCAAAGTTTCGATTTAACGTATATCGTCTGCAAAAGAAAATGTCAACATGCAGGTTTGGCAATGTCCCTATCAAAATACTTTTAAAATAAATTATTTGTTTATTAAATTTGTTTAATTTGGGATGAATTCTGTTAGCATATGCAATTGCTTGATTTGATCTTTTTTAAAATTAACATTCATAGTAATAATCACAATAATACTGTCTTTGTCATGTCATATGAGAAAATATGTCCAAAGCTTGGGTCATGCATAATGCCTTCTAACCTTTGGACATATTTTTGCATATGACATGACAAAGACATTATTATTGTATAAGTAATAATTTTTCCCCATTTGAATTCATATAGGAATAAAGTGCAATATATTTTCATATTTTACACTGCGTCTTGGTCTTTTATGTAATATCTGTGAAAAGAACAGATGTGTTCTGAACATCATCTTTTATACTTTTACTTTGGTTTGGTAAACAAACATGGCTGAAATTGACATACATGATCTGCTCTCGAAAGGAGAATAAGCAGAACCACTTGAAACTGAACAAATGGAAGTGAATTTGATTGTCGATAAAAGAAAAGTTAAAGAATTCATAGACCAACAAAAGAAAAAATCGACTGTAAACTGTACGAAACGAAATATTGACCAAGTGAAAATATAATATTGGACCTAGTAGAGTATTACAAAATAGCAAAGATAATGAATAATCACTTAAAAGCACCTGAAAAATTATAACTATATAATAAAAGGGTTATTGCATGAATATTGGGAAATATTGTCCCTCGTAAGATGCTATATTGCACTTGCAAGCTCTTCCAATGTAGCATCTTGCTTTGGACAATATTTCCCAATATTCATGCAATAACCATATAATATCATGTGGAGATTGAATAGTAGGATTTTTCTTTAAGAAACAAAAATATCTGAAAAACTTTTAGCTCATTAATGTCATTAATTTTTTTGTCTATGTCTTTCAATTTTGTTATTTTTTTATACCCTCCCCTGCAAATGGGGGAGGGGGGGTTTAAATAGTTGTGGGGTGTCTATTCGTTACACTATCTCATCTGCTATTCTTCCTAAAACATGCACTTCTGTGTTTTGGGGTACCCATCGCATATCTGCAACTCCACGTACACCACTGAATGGAATTTGATGAAACTTCACATAACCTTTGTCTACATATATTTTTCATTTGGATCTTTGTCTACATATATTTTTCATTTGGATCGGAATGATATATGGGGTTTTCATAGAGCAAAACCTGTGGCATAGGGAAGCAGGGTGTATCAATTAGTGAGCATCATAGCCCACAGTTTTTTTTCTAGTTTTTATAACATGAATTAATTTTTAGAACATGCATTAAAAATAATGTAAACTTTTATTTGAAAACCAAAAACGTTTTGCAGCAGAGAACAAAAAAAATCTGTATAGCCAGCTATAATAAATATGATGATATAAATAAGTTTTTTAAATACATATTAATGCCAAACTTTTTGTGTAAAATTACCCTTCAAACTCAAGAATATGGTAAAACACATTCACAAGAGGCAGAGAATATTGCAGTGTTATTTTGTTTATGTACAGATTGTCTGAGCAAACTCGGCACTGCTACTGCTTCTAAATGTACAATCTTTGCCAGGGAATCAAAGTTAAAAGCAATCAAAATTTAGTTAGTTTTTTTTTTTTTTTTTTTAGTTTTTTTTTTATAATTATCTTCAGAATATTTGAACCTTACAAAGAAAATCATCAATGCTACGCAAGAATGATTTATATAAGTCTATGAAACACTTTGAAATACTTTAATTAGACATGGAGACAATAAAGTTAAAATCAATCTATAAATTATCAGATTTTTCTTGTATTTTTAGGAAAGCCACAAGATGTGAAATTGCATGGTGTATTTGTTTTGAGGTAAAACAATCTAATATAAAGTATAGCCTTACCTGAATTACAGGACGACATATTTTCAATGTATTATTTTCAATTGCTTTAAAAGTTTATAAAAGATCTGTCAATTTTTTTTTTTATGCCCATGCAACTAACAGTTCGGTTGCCGTCTAGAACGAATAATCGTACCCTAGCTTTTTTTTTTGGCGAGGGTATGGATTTAGTCCCATTACCCGTAATGTAGCAGAGCGGAGTGAATCACTCCCGGCACTTTGATGTCCAAAAGAAGTTGCATATACAGCCAGACGTGGTCGATCTTGATATCTTTCTACAGTGTCACCATGTTTTTATCGGTTTCGTGTTTAAAATCGATCATTATTGATACGTGATGATAGTTATTGCCGTTTTTAATAACCCGCTGTGCATTGTGTATTAATTGACATTCGTGTCTCTTTTTAATTAGGTTTACTACATGAAAAACATTGAGAAACACGGAAAATGAATGGCGTTTTGCATCTTGGGTAATAAATATGTAAATTACTGGATTGTTATAGTATGCAAATTAGCACGTTTATAACAAAATTGGGTCATATTATCCATATACGGAAAACTGATAAACATAGCATTTTCCACGTGCATCTTCAAAGACGAAAAAAGAAATTTCTTCAATCAAAATCGTTTCTCGTTAGTTTTGCAATGTCTAAAGCTTCAATAACGTAAAGAAGATGAATATTATGTTTGAATTTTGTATAAATGGAATGAAGTTAGAATTTTTTATGTGCTACATTACGAGCAATAGGACTGAATTCTGCCGTTAATCCGACAAATAACATAACTAACTTCGGATTATACCGGCAGTAAAATTTGGCCTAGGTTGCACTCCTGTCTGGAGGTCCCTTAAGCTTTCCAGACTGTTTTAGTTGGGTTGCACTCCTGTCTGGAGGTTTTTTTTGTAAACCCTTGTAGATATTTAGCTGATATTTGCAGTGATTGGGAAGGATTTTTTTATAATGGGACAATGGCCCCATCTTAGAACAATCCAAAGGGCCATTTTTTATATTATGGGGCCATTGACAGACTTTAAAGGGCCATTTTTTTAACATGGTGGTTACTTTTATGATAGCAATATAAGGAACACATTTGTAGTTTAATATGACATGGATGGGTTGCTTTGCATAAATTTGGGGTCGTTGTCTCTCAGAAATTTACTCCAACCTTATACACATTGACGTGCGAACTACCGCTTTAGACTTCAGTCACGTAAAGCAAGTGAACAGTTTGTTCCTGTTTAAATTTAGCTGGCTAATTTCAAGAAAACGATTGAAATCGAAGGGATTTTCACCAGACATGTCTGGAAGGTCCTGCGAATTTTGTTTTCACATTGATCAGGACTAATATGACATTTTAAAAGAAGTAAAGCTATTGACTTCCGCAGTTATGCTTTCCCTGATTACTAATTTACCTCATAATAAATGCCTTTTAATTTCATAATCGACTTTATCGATATCAACATTAAATATTTTTAATGTGCAACATCAAACTGAATGTAACCTTATACATATTGAAGTACGAACTACAGCTTTAGACTTCCGTCACGTGAAGCAAGCGAACAGTTCGTTCTTGTTAAAAAAGAACTAAAGTTACGCTTTCACTGATTACAAATTTACCTCGTAATAAATGCCTTCTAACTAACAGTTGCCAGTCGGGTAGGCGTACGTTTGTTTTGTACCCCTCACGGGAATCCCGGAAATAAATTTTTAAATTTAAAGGAGGACCGTATCCGGTACAAATTTGCGGACGTAATTCATCGCTAATTGCCTAATTATTTAAAGCAATAATCGATTTAAAAATTAAATATTTTGCATATGCAACATTAACTGCATGTAAATTTATATGGGTATTTCTCTGTGTTTTGTGATGCGCGCTTAAAAAAGGGGTCTATAATTTTAGTAGTATAGATTCATGTTGTACTATTCGATCACATTAAAGTTCGAGTGAATTTCTTAGTAAATTTCTATTTTTAAAATCAGTTCCGAGAATTTTATTTCTTTAATCCATTTGATTGGACGAGTATTTAAAGTCCTCTATTTTTAAAACGAGTTCCGAGAATTGTAGGCAATTACGATATTTGATTGGACGAGTATTTAAAGTAATCTATTTTTAGTATCGGGGAATTCAAATTTCTACGCTAAGTGTAGGTAGTCGCTGAAATTACTATCGCGCACTCGGGCCCTTCCCTGTTGTTCACCAATGGGCCATTTTAGTCACTGAAGCGCCAATTGCGCATGGCGCGTGGCCTTCCCAATCCCTGTATTTGGTTAGTGATTAATATAGAGGGCCTTGGACTTGGATCAAAATAATAATTTACCAAGGGTTTTTTTGGGTAAAAGCTTCCAAGATTTTGAGATTTTAGGTATGCGAGTCTGTTGTGATGAGTTACAGATCAACTTTACATTTTGTTTTTACGGAAAAAAACCGTGATAACAGGGACAGTAAATCTTGCTGAGGGCTAGTGATTTTTATAAGACATTAGCTCTGCAGGCTAGCACCTTAAAAGGTTAGTGTCAAACCATAATGGTTATCATTGAACATTAAGGCAAAAAGCTTTCTTCTTCCATTAAACAAAATCTACCAAGGTAGACATTTGTTTTTAACACAAATATTTTCAGTCTCTACCATTTAATATTTCTCTAAAGACATGCGGAGGCACAAAATGTCTCTCCCAGACGAAATAAACATTTCCAAGGTTATGCGTCTTCCCTATCAAGTTTAATACAGCTTTGTCAAAGCGGATTGTGGAGGCATCATATGTGTCTCCCAGATGCAATACCATATCCAAGGTAGTGCTGTTTTAATATCAGTTATAGGGGCCTCGGTGGCCGAGTGGTTAAGGTAGTTCGTCTAGTATTGATCACGTGGTCTGTCAACACTGAGATTGCGGGTTTGATTCTCACTGCGGCAGGGTTTACTCGACTCCAATCTTAATTAACAAGGATTGCCAGTTTTCCTACCACAGGTCGGCGGTTTTCTCCAGGTACTCCAGCTTCCTCCCCCAATAAAAACTGGACGCCATGATATAGCTGAAAAATTGCTGAAAATGGCGTTAAACATCATTCAAACAAAAATAACAGTTCTAGTTTCCATTTTCCATTGCCCAGCATTTAGTTTGACGGAATAAAACTGGGCCATTTTAAATTAAACTACATATCACAGCTTTTGGCATTTATTACACAATTAAAAGTATTACAAATTGTAACAAAACAATAATCAAGTATTTTTGTAGGTTTACAATATACAACATTCCGTCACAGAATAAATTTTCTGTTGATGCTGAGATCAAAATTTGCTTTGATGCCAAAGATCACACATGTATGAAGGAGTATTCTGTTCTTAAAAATGTAAATATGCAGTATGAAGCATGTGGTAATGGTACAACTACACCAATAGGAGGTAAGCATGGTATAAACATAACATAGTCAAGGTATTGTTTGTTTTGTAACATACATTAACTTATGATTCAGTGTCATTAAAGTCACTTGAACTGGCAACACGCTTGTGTATATATCTTATTATTTACTGTTTAAGGGAATTGGAATTTCAAGATGACTGTCGGGACTGCTAATGCATTTTGATTGGCTCAAATTTCATAATGTGTTCTCTGACAAACCACTTGGCAGAAAGAATTGTGATACTGTACAAATGTACATCAGATGGTCCTCTACTAATTTTGAGTTTTTTGTGCTGATCCTAAATCCATCCAAGATGGTCAATACACTTGAACATAACTTAACCTAGGCACCTAAGGAAAAAAGAAACGGCTTCTTCTCTGAAACCATTCCACACATGTAGTCTAAATCATTCATGTGATATCTCATAAGATAAAATCTCACAATTTCAAAGGTTCTTATGCTCTTACACTATGAGACAACAATCTTGTGCAAAAATCTAATATTGATACAATTAAAACAATTGTAGTTTCTCTGCATGACGATTCTTGCTATTTTGTTAGCTGCCATCTTAGTTGGCAATGTATTGTTATCAATGTAATAGATGAAACCCAAGAATATCAGACTACTTGTCAATGATTGATTATGTTACCTGCATTCTGGTTACTGATCAATAAATGTGTTACTAATAACTCTTAATGAAGTTAATTAGGTTGTATAGGGTCATGGAAATTGAGCAGCAGTTGGTATTAAATTAAAGGACAATAAAAATACCATGGATTTAAATTTCTTATTTTAGTGGTAAGAAATTAATTAATTTCTTTACTTCCTTTACAGGACTTACGTTTGATTTCTGGAAACCTTCATCTTGTACTATATATAGTGGAAACTTTCAGAATGGTTTGTCATTTACTTGTATTTACTATTGCATTCACATTTATTTTATTTCGATTTAGTAATTCCCTGCTTTGTATTGCAAAAGTATTTAAATGAAAATGAAAAAAAAATGCTGGATGAAAATCTTACAAGCAGATTCATAAATTATGATACCTCAATAAGTTGTTCATTCCATTGCAGCCAATTTTTATTATACCCACAAAACAAAGTTGCAGATGGTATACTGTTTTTCACTGGTCTGTCCCTTCATCAGTCCTATACTTGTAAGTTCAATTCATCAGTAACTACTGATCAGAATTGAATGAAAATTGGTAGGAATGAAGAACACCATATGTAGTTGTGCATATCAACAGAAAATTATGATATGATTTTTTTTTAATGATCACTACAGATCAGGATTTTATGAAAATTGGTAGAAATAAAGGACACCATATGTAGTTGTGCATATCGACATGAAAATAATGATACAATATAATTTTTGTAGTTGTTATGCCCCCTTTAAACTTTAAAAATTTCTCAAAATATATGTATGAAACAGCTCTGATGCTCTTATTCTCAAAAAATACTGATCACAAGTTTATGGAATTTGATAGGTTTGTAGGAGCATGGGGTATGTGCACGCTCACTAAGGTTTTATACGCCTTTCAAAGATGGGTCGTATTATGGGAACACCCATGGTGGGCAGTGCCCACAGCGTTGTTTCTGTCTAACTTGAACAGTTTAATATCAGTTACAATGCTGCTGTGTTAGATAAGTGGTGGGGATGGGGCATTGCTTTTTCTAGTCTAGCTAGTTTCCATTGCCCAGCATTTAGGTTGACTAAAAAAACATTTTTAAATAAATTACAAATAACAGCATTTGACATATATTACACAATTAAAAGTGTTACAAATTGTAACAATACTGTAAGCATGTATCAGTAGGTTTACAATATACAGTCAAACCTGTCTTAGCGACTAACGACCGTGTTTTCCGTTCGGTTTGACCAAGAAAACCTGTCTAAAACGACTATCTGGACTGATAAAATCATTAAACAATAAATAAACCCTGTCTGACGAAAAGAAGATTCGTAGACCATTGGCATCGTTGTCAATTAGCAAGGTTCTTGGAAACAGAAAACTAAAGTATGAAGCGATCAAAAACTGTTTTATTATCTTAGAAGCGAAGTTCAGATTGCCCTGTAAAATGTGAATAGTCGTCAATGTCGTTATTCGATTTTGTTGCCATTCGGGTTGGAAATGATGATGTTTCTCATAACGCATGATTATTGTATAATCTCGCCATTTTGTTTTACAAAGGGAAATAATTAATACGAAACCGGTGTACACTGGTTCTAAACCGACTTGCACTTTCTACATAGAGCGTATAGTTAAAACACAAGGAAACCAGTAAAACTGGTACAAAGAAAAATACAACAACTAAATGCGGGAATAAAGTTGACATGCGTTTAATACAATCGGAAATCAAAACGCTCATTATTGTTGTATATTTTGTACTTTGCGTTATTTACATAAAATAAATGTCATTTTTTATTGTTTCCTTAAAAAAACAAACAATACAGGTCTTCAATTCACTCTTTTACAAGCTGACAACATGACTTTGTTGATTGGTCTGCAAACATCATGACCTGTGTATAAAGACCCCCTGTCTTATGTGATCTTTTTTACAATTTCCCTTCAAAGGTCGCTTAAGACAGGTTTGACTGTACAGCATAATATCACAGCCAAGTTCATAAACCAACCCAATCACTTATACCACTTCAGCCACTTTAGAGTTGTAGCCATTTATTTATACAAAAAATGGCAAATTCCCCTTGTCCACTGTCTAACTCAAACAGTTGTTGACAAATCTTCATGAAACTTGTGGAAAATGTTTGCGGAATATCTTGGCCAAGTTCAAAAACCAGCCAAATCACTTCATAGTTATGGCTATTTATTTATTCAAAACATGGCAAATTCGCCTTGTGCGCACTCTTACTCGAACAGTTGCTGTCAATCTTGGGGAAGATGTTTATGGGCACAATATCTTGACCAAGATTGATAACCAGCCAAATAGCTTCAGCCACTTCAGTGTTATGGTCCCTTATTTATAAAAAAAAATGTCTATTTTTTTACGGGTGTATTTTGATTTTGTAGCACTTTGGCACTTATTTAATTTATTTATTCCACAATTCAGAAAAATCCTTTGAAAAACGGAAGATATCGGCTGACAACAGGTAAACCAGGATTGATTCCATCACATTACCCATCCGTTCATTCTTACTGAAACCTTTGTTTTCAACAGATCTGATAACCAATTTTATGTTGGCTGTAGAAATTCTATGAACACAAATTTCGAAAGGCTTAGTAGGCAAACAGCAGATAAAAGAATTAATTGATTAAAAAGTATATATGATTTTGCATAATCTACCAATAAATAAAATATATTTCAATATTAATGTGTTATTATAGGGTAAAATATTGAAATGATACTTACAATGGGTTACTATGGATATGGGCAGAAACATTTGTAAACATCTATACTGTGACAGTTCCTATATTGTGGCTACACCTATGCTGAATATATTAAAATGTAAAAAAAATTATTTAGGATGTAGCAGTGTCCCATCTCCAGTGTCTTCACTACCAGGCTGTAGATTAACTAGTGATTGCCAGGGTATAGAATGTTGTTTTGAAATGGACTTCATCTCTGGTAAACGACATCTTGAAACAGGAATTCAAATAACACAGTGTGATGTAATGGAATTAAATCTTGAGAGAAAGACATGGACCAAAAGTGGACTAGATTCATTAACAGGTGCTACATATAGTTATAATATGATAACCAATATGATTTTACAAATACATTTAAAGAGTTAACCATTAATTTGAATCAAATTTCTGAAGAATTGTTGAGGTTACTGTTATAATGTCAAAGTCTTAAGGTATAATGTCTTGGAAATCCATTTTGTTTTGATTAGGTCCTTGGTTCATTCCACTACTCCATTGGAAGCATGCAAGTGCTCACTGTTGGTTTTTTTATTTGAAGGTTCTGCAGTGTCAGAAAAAGTGAATGATGTGTTTGATGTCATGATAACAGTCCATGAATCTTCAACAGAACTCTATAAGATAACAGTGTCTGTAAAGATATGCTACTTGCATGATATAAGCTGTCAGACATTGATCATGGCTGAGGAAGTTTCTCTAGTGAGACCATCATGTACCAGTGGGCGAAGGAGGAAAAAGAAAAGTGCTGTGGAGTATGTTTTTGTAACTTCTTTCTAAATAATTGCAAGTGGTAGATATGGAAACATCGCCAATACAAACATACATATGTTATTGCAGTAAAATATTTGTATTGCTTTTATGCTATCATACTGGTAAGACAGATTATAAATCTGTACCTAATATTAAAACTATTTGCATAATTTTTTTTTGTTGCAAAATATGCTTTATGAATGAAAACTGTTTCATTACATTGCAGATAAAGATATCTTAGCTACAATGATGTAGTTTCTTTTTGCATTTCATTTTTAATTTTTTTTTACCTATGCACAACAGATAAAAAATCATCAAAGGAGAAACATTATTATAGCTCATATGAAGCTGGAGCATCCAATTGAAAGAAAAAAGCCTTTGGCATGCAATGCAACTAATAATAATAATTGTAATGTTTGTGCTAGAGAACAAAATATATTACAGATATTTAACTTTCTGTATGTTTTTTACAGCTTAAATCCGGCTGATTTGAAATCGGGTTTGAAAACACTGTTAGAAAGAGATGCTTCATCAGATCAAATAAAAGAGTTTATGTTAAATGTTAAAGAATATGAAGTAAGTATAGAAATGTTATTAATAGGATTGTCAAATAAAAACAAAAATTTATGTGTGTAATTTTTCATTAACTTTCATTTTAACTTCTCAAATACACATGTATAGCTAAGTCTTGGCCATTCACGTACAAAATAAATTGTATATGACTACTTTTTGAACAGTTTCAATAATTGTGCCAATAACAGTATTAAGAAATTTATATCCTCACTTGTTAGCTGACACCTGGCCGAAGGGTCATGTGAGCTATTGCCATCACTTGGCGTCCGTCGTCGTCGTTAACTTTTCTTTAAAAATCTTCTCCAAAACCACTGAAGGGATTGCTTTGAAACTTTGCACACATTATCAGTAAAATGTCTTCTACCAAGTTTGCACAAATCATGGCCTCAGACCAACCAACATGGCCACCATGGCTAAAAATAGAACAGGGGGGTCAAAATACAGTTTTTGGCTTATAGTTCAAAAAGTATAACAGGTACAGAAAAACTGAAGAGACAGTCCTTCTTCAGCATCAAAAGCTTTACAAAACTTTTTGGAGTATTGGGTCAAAGTTGTATGACGACTTCTTGTACTAGTTATTGCCCTTTAATTTTCGAAATTGATGATTTTTGCCATTTTTGTCTCAAAATCTTGAAAATTATTAGAACTAGAGAAAAAGTTAGCATTGCCTAATTGTTCTGCTCTACAAAAATGACTTAGGGTCCAGATTGTCTGATTAACCGTTTAAGAGTTATTCTTCTTGAACGGTTTTTTTTTAATCAGTTTAAATTGATTTTTAAAAATCTTCTCCTCTGAAACCACTGAAAGTGCTGCTTGAATCTTTGTACACATTATCTGTCAAATGTCCTCAAGTTTGCACAAACCACGGCCACAGATTAACCAACATGGCCTCCATGTATAAAAAAACAAAAAAACACCTGGGGGGGGGGGGGGGGGGTCAAAATCTGTTTTTGGCTTATAGTTCAAAAAGTATAACAGATACAGGAAAACCTTACAGACATGCCTTCATCGGCATCGAAAGCTCTACCAAACACTCCATTAGCTCGAAGTTGTATGATGACTCCTTTTAGGAGTTATTGCCCTTTAATTGTCAAAATTGATGATTTTTGCCTCAAAATCTTGAAAATCATCAGAACTAGAGACAAAGTTAGCATTGCTTAATTGTTCTGCTCTATTAGAGCTACTGATTAACCGTTGAAGAGTTATTCCCCTTGAACTTTTTTTTAAGGGTTTTAATTGATTTTTAAAAATCTTCTCCTCTGAAACCACTGAAAGTGCTGCTTTGAAACTTTGTACCCAATTTCCTCAACCAAGTTTGCACCCACCATGGCAGCAGATTAACCAACATTTCCGGTATGGCTAAAAATAGAATGAATGGGGGGGGGGGGGGCAAAATACAGTTTTTGACTTATAGTTCAATAAGTATAACAGATACATTAAAACCGAAGAGACATGCCCTCATTGGCATCGAAAGCTCTACGAAACACTTCATTGGGTGGAAGTTGTATGATGACTTCTTATAGGAGTTATTGCCCTGTAATTGTCGAAATTGATTATTTTTGACATTTTTGCCTCAAAATCTTGAACATCATTAGAACTAGAGAAAAAAGTTAGGATTGCTTAATTATTCTGCTCTATGAGGGCTACAAAAATGACTTAGGGTCAAGATTGTCTGATTAACCGTTTAGGAATTATTCTCCTTGAACCTTATTTTAATCAATTTTAATTTATTTTAAAAAATCTTCTCCTCTTTAACCAATGAAAGGACTGCTTTGAAACATTGCACACATCATCTTTAGGATGTCCTCTACCAAAATTGTGCAAATCATGAGACAGCTGACTACCTACATAGCTACGTTGGCATAAAATAGAAAATGGGGGGGTCAAGAGAGTTTTCGGCTGATAGTTAAAAAAGTATAACAGGTACAACAAATTTAAAGTGAACCTCCCTTCTCCCTCTAAGCACTAAGCATTAAAAGCTCCTCCTTATAGGAGTTATTTCCTTAAAAGGTCAAAATTAATGACTTTTGCAGAAGTGTTGGGCAATTCCTTATAGGAAAGAAAAGCTGGATAAATAAAAGAGTTGTTTGGTTTCAGGTTCAGGTGAGCGATACAGGCTCCTGGGAGCCTCTAGTTCTATATTTTTATTTGTCAACAGCTACTATGTCAATGCATTTAAACTTTCTTAAAATTTAAAGTACAGTGAAACTTCTCTAAACCGGACCCTCAGAAAACCGGTTTCCCCTTCAAATCGGTCGTTTAAAAAGTCCTGGCCATTACCCATTAAAGTTAATGTACATTATCTTCACAAAACCGGCCACCTCTACAAACCCGACATCAACCACTTTTCTAAAGTTTTGCTTTAATTAGCCAAGTAAATTTCACCCCACTTTACCAGCCAGTTATACAAATTACCTGTCATAAATCACTGAAGGAACAGGAAATCATTACGTAATAGTTCACCTGTTGAGGCCTTAATTAGTGTTAAGTGTTGTGTACAAAAATAAGCTCTAATCCAAATGTTATTTTGATGACCAGTTAAGAGTAATTTATGACATTTTAGTGTGATCTTTGTCCAAGGTAATAAATTATGGTTTGAAAATAAAAATTGATTAATTATACAATAGTTGCCTATATAGAAGGCATTGTCATGATATCGACTGCACAAGGGAGTACCAATACCACTATCCAGAGTGCTGTGAAGTATCATGACGATGCCCTCTATACAGGCAACTATTATATTTATTTCATTGAAGAATTAAAAAACAGTTTGTGTTGCATGTGTTTGGTTTACAAAATTAGTTTTGCATCTTTTTTGTTGCTCAATATTTATTTAATCTACATGTATATTGCCAAAAATAAAAATAAAAATATGTATGATATGTATGATTTTTTATGTGCCAATAATTTGTTAAGTCTCCTTTGATGACAAATGCTAAGTTTAACTCACTGGACAGGACATTACCACAACGTGATAGCCCGCTGGCATTATCATGCCGTGATAATGCCCTCGTGTCAAATTACTGCAGATTAATAAATACCAGCTGACCTTGTTTTATTCAATTGAAACAAACATAATTTTACTGATATGAAATAACATCAATCAAATGTCATTAAATATTATTGTTCAATAAATATACAATGCCGTCCAGTAAATCCCTCAACCTAGGCATAAATTTTGCGATTCGCGGTAACATCAACATAATTTCTTCGTTATTTGTTAATAAATCTTTAAAATAGATATCATTTTATCTGTATGCCTTTGAACTAATTTTAATCAAAACAACGCTAAATGCCATGTAAATAAACGAAGCATGTTTGGAATATTTCTTACAACAGGATGTAATTTTTCTTCAATTATACTAGTTGTATGATTATTATTTGATATTTAGCTAAAATTTGCAATGAAATTAAAAAATGTTCAGTTTTTTAACAAACTGACCAGGCATAATGTTCAGTTGGAAGATATGGAAAATAACTTTACTGAAAGTGGGCTGGTTTACTGTACAAGCGGAATCACCAAACTCAAGTGATCACGGTAGATTTCAGTAAACTTCATTTAACTGGCTACCTCTGTAAACCGTCCATTTTTCTCTGTCCCAGTGGCGGCGGGTTTAGAGAAATTTCGTTGTAGATAGTTATAATCAAACACTTGTCATGTGCTCTAAAATGTCTTAAATTTCAGACCAATAAGATATTGAATAATCTGCAGCCAATAACATTGTCTGTAAAAGACACTGACACAGGCCTTAGATCTACTGTAAAGGCACTGGGTAGCAATAATCCCTCAACACTCTCTGCAGTATGGTCAAGTACCAAAGGTGCAGAATTAGAAGGAGGTTTGTATAACTTTATCCTATTTGACATCAACAGCTCTATGTAAAGAATCAAATGGTTTGTTTGTATTTTTTATGGGCTCAGTTACTAAAACAAAAACTCGGAATACAAGAAAAATAAAACACTGCATAAAAAACATCTATTGTAACAATTGAGTGTTGTATTCAGTAACCCCTGCTACAAATGGATTATTTCAAAAACACAAAACCAATTTAGTACTTTATCTGAAATATTCATTCTTCTCAAACTATTTTACCAATTAGAATATATTGCTTGAAATTCAAGTTTATTGTCTTGTTACTTTTTGCTTAAATGACAATTTACCTCTTACTTTAGGTTAGCAATCTGCATGGTACTGGACTACCTACAGAATTTCGTGTCAATTTTTAAAGTGTCAATACTCAGAAATATTCAATAATGTCACATTAAAAATCAATAAATCATTTTCAGTCATTTATTCTCTTGAAAATGACATTAGCATTGTCTCTCAAGGAATAGAACAATGAGAACTTGCTTAATAAGTCACATTTTTTTATTTAGTGTTGGTTTGTGCAATTTTAGTTTTATATGGGTTTATTTTAAGCTGGTTACAATTATTGATGATAAGTAACAATAAATGACCAGAACAAACAGTTTGGTTAACTTATCACTCAGTCTTCTTTTATCCCTCATTTCCATAAATATTCAACATTACAACGAAAAAGAATCAACTGCCATAAAACTGTTCAATAAATAAAAATTGTTCTTAGTTATTAGTACATAAGTTGATTGAATAATATGAAGTAAAACTTGATGGATACTGTTGTCAAACATATATTATGTATTTAATGTAAAATGCACTACTGCAAATATTTAAACAAATCAAAATTTATTTTTTTGAAAGTGACTGCCAAAATCTAGACTGTTTAAATCATTTCAATACCAGCAGCAATGTATTTGTTATCTCCAGCCCCGAGTTCATATCCGCTCCAGATATTCTCTATTTTTACTTTTGCATTGAACTGGTGTCTGCTCTTTTTTTCCTGCAACGCTTTATTTTTTAGGTAAAAGTCAGACGGGAACCAGTTTAACTAGATTTTTTACGCCACAGGCATCAGACTACCGGTTTAATTCCAAGACTGGGTTAGCTACAATAATGTGGCTCCTCTTTTTTAGATAGATTTGCACTCTGTCCATCAGTCTGTCACATACTTGTTTCCAGACTTTTTCCTAAACACTTGCAGATATTGAGCTGACATTTGGTATGTTAGTCAACCAAGAAGAGTTACATTTCATCTAATCATGCATGGTAGGATGACAATATTTGGTATATAAGTTATTGTTGAATGGTACATGACTGTCTTGTAGGTGTCATCTGACCTTGACCTCAATTTCACAGTAAAGCTGCTACATTTAAGTTACTGGATGAGGGCAGTTCCTCTGTAACCATGCATGGTAGAATGACAATATTTGATATATCGGTTGCTGATGAATAGTACATGACTGTCAGGTAGCTGTCATCTGACTTTTACCTCAATTTCATGGTCCAGCAACTATATGTTAAAGTTTTTGAATTAGGTCACTTTTTCTGTAACCATGCATTGTATATTTTAAATGATAACAATTTAATGCTGTTTATGTGATGCTCATGACATAATGTTTTTCATTACTGATGCACAATACAAGCAAGACATGTTTCTGTGTCCACACTTGTCAAATTTGGATGGTTGATAAACCTGATTTTTGGAATTTTTAAGTTTCCAAATGCACCTCAAATATTATCAAAAGATAAAAACACCCTAAGTGATAATTTATTTTAAAACTTAAATTAATTTAAAAATTAAATATGAATATTCTGTGAATGTCATTGGGTTGTGTAGCTTCTAGGTTCAAATTACATTAAAGTCAATTTTTTTACAGGTAGGATTATTTTTAATACAGTAAATGTTTTCCTGTGGTTTAGGCATCTCCATAATAAAAAGCAACCTTTTGATGAATTGTAAATTTTCATTGAATAATTTACTATTTTTTTAACATTACTGGCTTTAACTTAGCAACAGGAGACTATACCTAGCAGTAGGGACTAGACCAGTTCTTTAAGATTTCCTGCTATACTAAAGATTCATAAATTCTTGTACCTTTTTATCGTCGATTTAGCAAGAATTTTCTTCCTTTAAATTGATTTAGATGTGTTGTGTCTTTAAAATATAATGGACACCATTAGGAACGGTTTTGAATAGTGTTGTCTGGAGAGGTATTGTACCATCACCTATGGTTCATGCACTATACTCACCAGACAAATATAAAAAGAAAACAGTTCTCTCTTGAGATTAGTCCATAATAGATGAATAAAAAGTAGGCTATGTATATGCTTGTGATCTCTAGTACCCATAAATTTTTGGCCGGATTTCACGGAGTGAAAATCCAGGTTATGATATGGTGAATGTTGAGCCGGGCGGGGGGGCTCATCACATTCTCTTAAAATTTGGTATGCAGCATCAGCATGGCCTCCCATAATGTGGAATTCGATTTCAGGTCTGTTGCTCCCCTACTTCCTGTTAACTGCCATTTCTGTCTGATTGATTTTTTGTTTGTTTTCTGGCAGAAAAGACCATTATCAGCATGCTAACATCAACCACAGATATTGTGGGACGTGCAGAGCAGACATTTATTGTGGGTAAAGGGCTGTCAAATGCTGGTGTTGAATTGCTTGGACAAAAACTTGCTAACATGACCATAGGAGATATCAAAGCCATGCTGGATTTAAAGAACCTCGACCCTGTGGTTGTGGCAGAACTAATGGGTCAGATAAAAGATTTATGTAAAGCACTGGTAAGTGTTTTAGATGTAGTTAAAGTCTTTATGATGCAAAAATGTTAATATGCTAATTTTTTTTAGTCAGAGCTCAACAATTATGCAGCTGCTGTTTATTTGCTGAAAAATGTTTTTTTTTTAAATTAGCAAAAGATGGAGGTCAGTGTTTTACTTTATTTCCTGTAGAAGAAAACCTTCTTTTTTTTTTGGATTTTCATATTTGTCAATGTTTTTCGTTTTTTTTTTTTCAGTTGTCAGAATTTTTCCAAAAAGTACTTGGTAGTCCAAGCAGCTTGTTTAAATCTGAAGATTTCATAATAAAAGGGGAGATACCATTTCCACGACAAGATGTACAGTTGTTTTACTATATTTCACCACCAATACCTGTTGGACCATTGATGCTTTTCCTAGGTAAATCACTCAAAGTAGAATTAAAAATTTTACTTTATAATCAGGTTTATAAGACATGAAGGTTGAAATGGTACACCTTTTAATTCAGTATCAGGTATTCTGTAAAATTTCAGACTTTTTTCATATTAAATTTTGACATTGGGGACAATACATTCCTAAACTTGCCTAGGTGTCATACATTGGAGATAATAAATACCAAAACTTACTTAAGGGTTATCCAAAATTGTCAACCATTTTCAGCAGCTTTCTTTTAGACTCTATATTTATACACATGTACATTCACCTAATAAAAGACAAATTCTTATTAGAAGCAACCTCAAAAAGGAAACAAATAAGAAAAGGGAGTCACCCGTGTGGCCTTAATTGCTACATCTGCAAATTTGTTCAAATGTTCAAATGTTCGAAAAAGTGAAAAGTAACTCAAGAAGAAAACACTTCCAATTAAACATGAAATATCCTGTAACACTAGAAATGTTATATATATGACTGTATGTAAAAAAGTGGTTAACATTACATAGTACAAACAGCTAATTTGCTGAAGGAAGGTTTTAGTGCCATTTCAATGACATAAAAAAAAAACAACATATAAACCCTCTCGAAAAAAACATATGACATCAGATCATCATAATCCTGACGACATCACTATAATGGGCATTACAGTTATTTTATACAATATAAGCACCTGTTTATGAACCAAAGAATCATATATCAGAATTTTATCCATAGTGGAACCTTGAGGGATGAATAAGAAAATATAAATGGCCAAAACTTAGACTACTCATATCAAGATACAGAACTCAAGAATGAAACTGCAATGTAGACGTATTTTATTTAATCCAATTATGCAGCCCTGTGTGAGGCAGAACAATTATTCATAACAAAATAAAATGACTAAAAACAAAATATAAAAAGGCATGATTAGAAATGCACGAAATGCTATTATTATTTTGTGAACACCGCATCGTTAAAAAGGCCTCTCACTGACCTACACTTGCAATTTAGGAGTGCAAACATTGCCAGGCTATTTTTAGGAGAAGAGACAATGCCGTAAAGCACATAAGGAATAGAAATCCTGATTATCCTAAAGATGTCTTTGTAATTGCCACTCTGAAAATCATCTGTACACACAGATTTGATTTTTGAGCCGTCCCACCTAGGGAATCGAACTGGTGTCAGTTTATAACATCGATGGCTACTACGCCTAGCATGTAAAGACAGAGGTGTAAATAAAGCTCAGGTCGCACAAAAACATTGTGTATGTAAATGACATGTTCAACCAAAAGTAACACTAGGCCAGTGAAACTCTGTTTTTCAGCGGACAGATCTGGTCCAGAGGTTACACCTCTGTCTTTACATGCAAGGCGCAGTAGTCATAGATGTTATAAACTGACACGAGTTGGATATATATAAAGTCTAAAGAAAGTATCAACCAGTAAACTTATTAAGTATCAGAGCCACAAACATGACGATACAACATAAACTAAAAATAATATCCAGAAGATTATGCAACGATACAAATGACGGTCTTAATGAATGGTCTTAATCATTGAGTGTCAATATAAATAAATAACGTAAACAAGTCATAACTTATTGATTTTAAGCTTTCTCACTCAAACAACTTTATATATATTGCTTCCCCGTCCGCCACCCACGGACACGCTATTACTTGGCTTTGCTCAAATATTCCAACAAGATGTAATCAAAATTACCAAGGTGACAAATTCATTACGCCAGACGTGTGTTTCGTCTACTTAAGACCCATCAGTGGCGTTTATAACTCTAAATGCTTGAAGTATTTTTTTCATTTGGAGATGGAATATATATATGTATAATTGGCACATTAAATTCCAACACGACTAGAAGTTACATAATTATATTTCAGATGAATGAATGTTTACATACATGTAGTAACTATGTAACGTTATGTTACGTTACATAAATATAGATCAACATTGTGATGTTATAAATAGAAAATGAAAGTAACGTAATAAATAAACAAATACAAAGGTAACGTTATAAATAGAAAATAAAGTATATGTTTCAATAAAATGCATAATCTTAGATACTAAGTGTCCATTTAGTGCCGATTTAAATTTCTTAATAAATTGTCTTTCTTTTATTTCTCTTAAAGAATCACTGTCAGTGTGCATTTTATAAAATGTAAATATTAAAAAATTTCCATGCCCACACGTTTCTATGTGGGCGCTAAGTGGAATATTTCTGTATTGTTTCTCCCGAATTTGCTGGCAATTTACCGTAATTCTCCTTGCAAGTGTGTTTCCCATCTATATATATATATATATATATATATATATATATATATATATATATATATATATATATAGGCTGCTTCATCCTACAAAGGCCCCGTGCGGGATCCGGGTGGCTAAAAGAATAGACCGCAGTCGCGCTAGCTTGTCGTAAAAGGCGACTAAATAGCGCCCAGTACCCTGACCGGCGTGTCAGGTCGGTTTGCCTAAAGACCGACTGGGATGTGTGCCCCAGGTGGTTGAATGGGGTACCCCTGGCAAGCTGGGGTTGTCAGGCCATAATACGGAAAACCTGACCGCAAACCATATTAGTGCACCGTGTTGGGAAAAATGCCACGTTCCTCGCACGTTAAAGAACGCTGCTGTAGTATTCGCTATGAGTAGGGATTTCGATCCCGCTACAGGAGGCTAAATTGCCCCACCCTATCCATCCTCCCATTTGCCAGTGGCAATCTAAAATCCGTTACCCCTATTTTTCCTTGTGTCCAATCCCATTTTTATTCATCATCATTTCATGTTCATTTTATCCTCCATTTCATGTTCATCGCCTGAATATAGCTGAAATATTGCTGCTCGGGCGTTAAACACCATTAATCAATCAATCAATCAATCATCCTACAAAGTGTTGTTGTCAATCTCTTAATAAAATATATTTATTTTTAACAGCATAATTTGAAAAGTTGATTTTTATGATGGTATCATGAATTTTAATTAGAGCAACTGAAAACAAAAAACCTATCCTTTTGCAGAATTAGGAGCAGGAGCATACTATGGCATGAAGTTTGAAGTTGGGGCTAAGATTTTAGAATTTAAAGGATTTGCTGGTATAACTCCATATGGTGGAGCCAATGCTTGGGGAGCTATTAGTATTTGCTTTGGACCATTGTGTGGAGGATTGAGGTTAGATGGATATATTATGGACCTAAGATTCCCATCAACAGCTGAGGTTGCTTTTAATAAGTTTCCACTGGATGTTGGGTAAGTTTACTTAAAGTTGGGTGGACAAATTTTAAACAAAAAGATGACACACTTTTTGCAAAGATCTTTTATTATCATATTCTCAACCCAAAACCCTATATTAAACTCTACAAACGTTTCTATTAGTCGGAAGTTGCAACATGTGACATGCCATGGTGGTTGACCTTTGGTCTTGAACTTTGACCTCAAGATCACATTATTGCTTTTTGAAAATGACAAATTTGTGTTCTGGCATCTGTTCTTACACATTTCTAACCACAACCTATTGACAGCAGGGCCCATAAAAATGGATATTATCTCACCCATAGCTAGTTAAATTGATATGCATTTTATGAGTTTTCTCCTCAGTTATTATTAGATTAAACATTCTGTATAGTCGGTAATTGGTAATTTGATATTTCCATGATTTTCCTTTTTAGCTCACCTGGACCAAAGGTTCATGTGAGCTTTTGACATCACTTGGGGTCCGTCCATCATCTGTCTTCCGTCTTCTGTCGTAAACTTTGTCAAAAATCTTCTCTAAAACCACTGGGCCAATTTTTATGCCCCCGCAACGACATGTCGGGGGGGGGGGAATTAAGTTTTACTCATGTCCGTCCATCCGTCTGTCGCGCCGTACGTCCGTCCGAACGAATTTCTGTCACTAGCTTTTCTCAGAAACCGTACATGAGAACAATTTGAAATTTGGCAGGGTGGTTCAGTATCACAAGTTGGATGTACGTCCTAAGCGACTGTCAGACCTGTCAGACGACTACTTCCTGTTTGGGACTTCATTTGTACGTAAATATGTCCTTCTGTATGTACGAATTTCCTTCAAGCTTTTCTCAGAAACCATA
This sequence comes from Limnoperna fortunei, assembly GCA_944474755.1. Classification (NCBI taxonomy): domain Eukaryota; kingdom Metazoa; phylum Mollusca; class Bivalvia; order Mytilida; family Modiolidae; genus Limnoperna; species Limnoperna fortunei. Next base: position 60,795,888 of record OX104119.1, on the reverse strand, counting down.
CATGAGAACAATTTGATATTTGGCAGGGTGGTTCAGTATCACAAGTTGTATGTCCTTAGCAACTTTCAGACCTGTCGGACAACTACTTCCTGTTTGGGACTTCATTTAGCGGGGGCATCTGTGTCCCATGGACACATTCTTCAATTTTTTTTCAAACTTGGCCACAATTATCCTTTAAGGTTCCTAGTTTCAAATTTGTACCCAAGATGTTGATCAATGGACAAAGACAGCCGCTGTTACTAAAAATAGATTGTTGGTGTGTACGCATGTTTTTTAATAATACCTCAAAAATTGTAATAGCTATAGAGAAACCATTACTTCAAATTGATCAGCACATTAAGGTCTACAATAGTTGCTATTAATGTGAGTTGTGTAATGGCTTCCTGTAGGAGTTATTGCCCTTTAATGAGGATTTTTGAAAATTTTTGGGGTATTTACAATATAACTTCAAAACTATAAGAGCTAGAGTAAAACTGTAAATGGCAAAAATGATCCGCAATATAAGTTCTACAATTCACGTAATTAGTCTTAAATTGTCATATGACTCCTTGACTCCTCATACGAGTTATTGCCCTTAAATGACAATTTTTTATGAAATTTTTCGTTTTTGTCCTGTATAAACTATAAAAGCTAGAGTGAAACTTTAAATATCAAAATGATCAGCAATACAAGCCCTACAATTCACTTTATTGGTATGAAATCATCAGATGACTCCTTATATGATTTATTGCCCTTAAATGGCAAGTTTTTATGAAGTTTTCTGTTTATGTCCCAGGTGAGTAATTACAGGCTACTGGGAGCCTCTAGTTTAATTTACAGGTTGTCATTTCATGCAAATATTCTTTAAGCGGTTTCTTTATCCAACATGGAATACTTGTTATGAGACTATTATATTTAAGAAAGTTTTTTATTTATATTGTACTTAATGAAGTATTAGAAACTGTCACAGAGTACACAATTTTAAATGTCAAGAAAGTATATCCTGAACATACATCGTTTTAGATGGTTTGGCACCATGTAATCCATTTACCACATCTCTCCAGATGGGATGTTTTACTACTTTCCTCTTTCAGTTTTTAGAGCACCTGACACCAACATTGTCGGCTTTGTAAACTTTTTACATGCTGATCTTTTCTCTGAAACCACTTGGCCAATTGAAATTTGAAACTAAACTTGGTCAGAATTTTCATTGGGTGGACCTTTACAAAGTTTGTGTTTTTTATACTGATTGGAAAAACTAATATGACACCACAGGATTTAGTTTAAAACAGGACCTTATAGGAAAAAAGTTTTTAAAATGCTTCACTGAAACCAGTTAACCTATTGAAACAAAACTAACTACCAATATTGTTTGGATGGTCCTTTATAAAAAAGTTTTGTATGCTTATTTGAAATTCAAAAAGGTTACCAAGCAGGACTTAGTTTAACATAGGACACTATGGGATCAAGTTGAAAAAGGCTTCTTCTCCGAAACCAGTATCCAAAGAAGCTAAATTTACTAGCAATATTGTATTGGATGGTCCTCAATAAAAAAAGTTTATGTTTTTTATGCCAATCGGAATTCAAAATGGCCATCACCACCAATCTAATTAAAATTATATCTTCACATGGCTCCCCCCTTTTTGCTATTGTCGCTGTGAAGATCTAACAACATCGCATTACAGGTCATCTCAGATTGAACTTTTGATATAAATATTATCCAATGAAAAATTTGGGTATTCCCCAAAAAATTAACCAATCAAACGTAAGCTTTTATCTGAACTTTGGGTTTAGTTATGAAAAAGGTACAATAATGCCAGAGAGATTCCGAATAATGACAGAGGATTCCCCAACATTAAAGGTTGGGGAAGACAGTTTTTGATTGGTCAATACAGAAGTTCAATCTGAGATGACCTGTAATGGAATGTTGTTAGATCTTCACGGCGACAATAGCAAAAAGGGGGGAGCCAAGTGAAGATATTATTTTAATTAGATTGCCATCACCACAGGACATAGTTTAACATAGGACCCCATGGGAAAAAGTTTTAAAAGGCCTATTTTCTTTAACCAGTTAACCAATGGAAAGAAAACATACTACCAATACAGTTTGGTTCATCCTCTATAAAGTTTATGTTTTCTCTGCCAATCGGAAATTCAGATGGTTGCCACTGCAGGACTTATTTTAACATTCTTATGTATTTGGAAAAAAGTGTACAAAGGCCTCTTCTCTATAACTGTTTAAACAATAGAAATAAATGCTTATCATGAGTATTCATTGGATATTTCTCTATAAAATTGGTGATTTTTATACCAATCTAATATTATTAATGGCTGCCACCACAGAAATAGTTTAACAGAGGACTCTAAAGGAAAAAGTTTTAAAATGGCTTCTTCTCAGAAATGATATTGAGGGTTACCCATAGAATAACATGGATATTGTCATTGACTTAAGGGGATACCCATCTCTTATGTGCAACTCCTCCTACACCACTGAATGGAATTTGATGAAACTTAAACAAAATCTTTGTCACATAGCGCCATTGTGCACCTGATATTTAACATTTTGATCAGAATGATATTTGGGTTTTCCCACAGAAAAAAAATGGACATTGCTATTCTTTGAGGTGGGGGAGGGATGGGGGTTCCCATGTTTATCTGCAACTCTTCCTACACTAGATTAAGTTTCAAGTTCATAAGTAAGAACATGTGCATTTTTGAAGAAATCATGAAGCAGGGGGGGGAGGGGTTTCAATGGTGAGCATTGCTCACAGTTTTTTTTACTCTAGTTTATACTAAAATTAAAAATTTTAAATGACTGCCACCACAGTTTAACACAGGACTATAGGAATAATTTTTAAAATGCTTCTAATCTGAGACCAGTTAACCACCCTAAACAAAAGTTAGGAATATTTATTGTGTGATCCTCTACAATTTTTTTTAACCAGTTAAAATGACCATCATTACCATTTCAGACTAAGTTTAACAGGAGACTATTTTCAAATGCCATATTTTCTTAAACTGCAAAGCTGATTCAAGCCATATTGTATGTGTATGATTATTGGATGGTTCTCTTAAAAACTTATGTTGCTTATTTGATCAAAAATCTATAATGGCTGCATTTGTATCGATTAATTTAACATAGAAATCTACACATACATGTGATATTTCTCTCAGCCCAATGTGTGAGACTGGACTAAATTTTGTGTGAGATTTTTAGTCAACCCTGATTTTGCGTTATTATTAGCGTTTTCATTCTTGATTTTGTTTGTTGTTTTGTTGTTTCATCTTATTGTTTAACCATGTTTATGATTCTTCTTTGTTGTGCTTGGTGGAGCTTGTATTGGATATGTTTGTCCTCTCTTGGACTGTACCTGACACGCATAAAATGAATAAAAGTTGAAGTATTTCTGCAAGTTTTAGCTCTTTGAAAGTTGTAAATCTAGAAATTTGTAATATTTGTTATATAAAAATTATAGCCAGCATTATGTACATTAATGTTCCCATTTAGCTGACCATATAAATCTATCATGAGTTAAAAGTAGAAATTGTTGTAAACAATAAACTTTAAAAAAAATTTTTTTTTTTCTTTGAACTAATTCTTAATTCATTAATTTAAAAATATTATTTTTGTCTTTGAACTAATTCTTAATTAATTAATTAACTTGTATTTACCGCTAAAAACATTGTCACTTTATTTTTAATTAATTTTGACCATATTCCTTAATTTAGTAACACCCAAAATAATCAATAGTGTAATTTCGATAATCTCGGGATTTATCTACCGCTCAATGAAAAAATATATTGTAAACAAAGATGGCGGCTTACGAAATAGCAAGATGCTTCGTGCAGAAATAATATCAATTTTCTTTTACTTTACATTATTTGTTTTGCGTGAGATCGTTGTCTCACGCAGTGAGAGCGTGGGGACCTTCAGAATTGCGTGAGTTTTTGTCTCACGCCGTGAGATATCACATGTATGAATCTACAGGATAATTAAGAAATAATTCACGGAGGCTGTGGTTTATCATTGTTTTACCACTGGGTGACCATTTATGTCGTATTATTTTATCCCGAGCGATAGTGAGGGATAAAATAACGACATAAATGGTCATCCCGTGGTAAAACAATGATAAATCACAGCATCCATGAAATATTTCTATTCTAATAAGTCAATAAGAGTACATTTATAATATTTTCGTACCTATAGAAAACATCATTTCTGCCATAAACTGGCTGTTCAGTCAATGTAACACACAATATATTGCAACGGATAATTATAGCGCGTGTCACTATTTATAAGATTTATACGTCATATGCAATAGCTTTCCGGTGGGAGTTACAGTTTTGTAATTGGAACAGCCATTTAAAACACGCCCTTCTCAGCGCGTGTTGCTCACAGATAAATCATTTTTTTACCACAGTTGTGGTCTCAAAGCCTTTAAAGCATGTCATATTAGAATGTCAAATAGCTTCCTATTTGAAGTTGTTGAACCAGTTAAAACCAAATAGCAAGATTTGTTGGTCGGTCTCAAATCATAAGGTAATCTTATTTATGTCAGTAGAAAATTGAAAATTACAGGACTTAGTTTAACATCAAGGAAATGTATTCTTCATTGCCTATAAAAGTTGAGCCATACAGGCTCTTGAGAGCCTCTGGTCTTTTTCTAGGTTAAATCTAAAGCCCCAAGTTGCACGAGTGGACACATGCTTGAATTGTTCACCATGAGTCTTTTTTTTTTAAGTAAGGTTGTTTTAGACATATAGGATCAAACATGGGTGGGAGGGCAAAGTAAGAAAATCTCAGACACCCTAGTGAAAAGATTTTGTGGTCTCTATTGAGGCTCTGCTAATTTAGACCCGAAAAAGACATCTTTCACGCATGAGTATGAAATTTTCCTGTCTGGGTGTAACAGTGTTGTTTTATTCTATTTTTCACTAATTGGTTAAAAAAATGTGGTTCTCTTCAGTTGGAAGATATCAACAAATAGAGTTATCTTCCCTGAAGGTAATCTATGGTGTACATTTGTTGCATCAACATGTTTGTTTTTATACCCCCGCAAACTTGTTTGGGGGGGTATATAGGAATCACCGTCTGTCTGTCTGTCCACATCCCTTGTAAGCACTTCTCCTAAACTGCCTGACAGATTTTGATGAAATTTTACATGAAGGAAGTACATCATATGTAGATGTGCTTGGAGAATTTTCATTGCTGTCGGATATTATTCAGGGGAGATAATTGGACTTGAAAGCGAAACCGCCCGGTATCCCTTTGTGAGCATGCTCACAGTCCACACTTGTTATGTGTACTGTTATCCTATTGTATCATAAATAAGGTCATGGAAGTTCAGATATGTTGTTTTCATGATAATATTTACAGAGGCCTTTTAACCAACACAACTTAAGCAAATATTTTATGATTTTTATTACTGAACCGACAGTTGGCGTCACGATACAATTTTACAGGAAAAGGAGTGGGAATTCTTATCTCATTCAAGGGTTGATACAAGGTAGCTCAACTGGCTAAAAATAGGTACCATGCTGTCTCATTAGTTAGAAAAATAGAGCCTAATAAAACAACTGACAGTGTCATTTTATATGATTTCTAACAATCATGTGCATTCAAAAATTATGCTATCAAAATAATGTTTGCCAATCTGCAAAGAAAACCTACATTGCAGACTTTCTATGTATCTGGAGCTAACACCATTACAACTGAAGATGTCAGGCTATGTCACATTAAGAATTAGCCTACCATGGGGAGGAAAGATTGAACTTCAACTATTTCGAGCTGTCCTATGGAGTTATAGAACCCCTACTATCCGAAATAAGATGTTTGATAATCGCTCAGGAGCAAAAGACTACACAGCGCCAGAGATCACAACTTTTACAGATACACCAGATTCAAAAGTATGTTGTTTCAAAAAGGAACTTTATAAAACAATGAAAATTTAATGTGACTTTGTTTCTTTAAATAAAAAGAAAAATATGCTTTTAAATATTTTATGATATCTTAAACTGTAACATTTATAGATCGGAAGTAATAAAGTAAAAATACACTAATGGATATCAATATCTTGTCAGCAGATAGCAGTATTCAAAGGTAGAGTACCTAAGTGTTGTTATAAGATAGATATTTACATGGAACAGGTGGTAAATATCAGCATCACATCAAAATCAGTCATTGTTTAACAAGGTTCTTTTCCTGTAAAATTTTTGTATCTACAATATTTTAGTGAACACATAGGATTTTAGTTGGAGGAGTTTGTTATTCATATGTTCCCTTGAAAATGTACTAAATTCAAAGTATCTTAAAAAACATCAACATTAGGTGCACAAGTTTTCATTAAAACTAAATAAAACATACCTATACAAAACTTACATATCAGTCTAAATCGCAGTCACTTTCTAACAATGAAAATCTTTTTACTCTTCATTTAATCAAAGGAACTATTTGAATTCCATTTCCAGTATCAAGTCCTAATTGGACAGATATTCTTCTATTGAGAGACAAAGTTGCTAATATAATATGTACGATTTCTTAAGCCAGCTGAACACCTTAATTGTATGAATCCTAAATTGACCTTGTATTAAAAGTAAATGTAATTAAAGATAGGAAGGGTATAAAGTTTACTACACCATATGCAGGTTTATATAATTAAGACCAATTGATGGTGCTCAAAACAAAATTATTAGAAGAAAAATAGCAAGAAAGCTGATCGAAAAAGAAGAGATGAAAGTCAAGGGACAATACGAACAAATACAACAGGAAACAAAACCCCTAAAAAAAGTGAGTTTCCCAAACCCAATAAAAATCATGGGTGCACTCAGGTGCTCTGGACTAGTAAGCAGTGCCTGCCTCTTATTAGAATTACTCATTTTCATGTCTGAGAAAAAGTCAAATCTAGACTACCTATGACTCAGCAAAAATATCCTTTTGTATTTTAGAGATTGATTTCCCATAAATGATCAATTACGTCATGGTGACGACCATAGAACTTCAAGGGGTAACATAAACCTAGCTACAACAAATCCTTGTTTGAGTAACTTAGTATTCAACAGCAGTAATCAGTCTAAAAAATTTGAATACTAAGTGCAAGAACTAGCAATTAAGTATAAGTTGTGAAATTTACACACCATATGCTGAATCTGCTGGAATGTTGCTATTCATATTGGTCATTAAAATGTTGCTATATAAGATCATTATTTTAGATTATTTCATATCTCTCTGTCATAAATTCTATGTTCTTATACCACTGCTCCACACAGGGGATAAAGGAGACTTTTTTTAGTCTGTGTGTGAGGGTTTGTGTCCATCCATAACCATTTTTGGTTTAAATTAATAAGAATAAACACATTATCGGAAGCCGAGAATACTTGTATTATATTTACTTATTTTGCAGGGGAAAAGATCGACAGTATCATGTTCTGTCTCCCAGACCCCTTATTTGGATTACACTGAGGCAGAGTTTCAGATATCTATCAGAGCTGAAGATGACAGATGTCAAGTTCGTCTGTACTTAAATATAGGTACAGTACCTGGAGGGTTTGATGTGTTGCAAAGGTTTGAACTTGGAGGACCATCCACTATTGTAAGAGAGGTAAACAGATATTATGGGACCACTGTCACATTTATGCATGAAAACTAAACTAAAATACACAATGTCTAAAACACAGTTGGTCATTTGTTATGGTACTAGCCATGATTGCAGTAGATTGGGCACACAGCACAAGGAGTTGAAAAAAATAGTTTGTTTATAGTTATATTAATTTGTCTCAAGTTTCTTGAAGTGTTCAATTGCAGACACTTACTTCTGACTTACTAATTGTTATATTATGTGGCCCTAAAGGGAAATTATATTTGTTTCCCTTTCACTTTGTTACAACTGTATTTTAATTAACACAATCAAATTAGATAGACATTAAAAAAAGAGGATAAAACTTTGTTTCACTACTTGGCTGGGACCCTACTGGGAGGGTTCCCAGTGCTAAACCCACAGAGTAGCCCAGCACGTCCCCGGGTGGCGGATAGGGGAGACCCTCTCGTTGGGGGGTTGTCAGGTCATAATATGGAAAGCCTGACCGCTGACCGTAGTGGGTAACGCGTTTGGAGAGTGCCACGCTCCTTGCACAATAAAGACCCGTTTTGTAGATTTTCCAAAAAGAGTAGGCTTACTGTAGCCACTACAAAAGGCTAAATTCTCCTCCCCTACCCAAAACTACATACTTTTCCAGTGGCAGTCAAAATTGTATTCCCTGTGACCCATCCCACCCCATTTTCCGTTGATTTATTGTTAACTTGTACCCGTCCTGAATATAGCTGAAATACTGCTCGCTGGACGTAATGCATACATCCAATCAATCAATCAATTCACTACTTGGTGCATTGTGTCATTATAATTTTTAAAAGGTATAATATGATTCATTTTTAAAATGTTTTCCTCTATAGTAGTAATTTTAGTAATTTATGGACATCCCTCTGGTCAACAACTATTACTTTGAACACACCAGGATTTAATATACAGCGTTACAAAATAAGAAGTCTAATTGTTTTCTACAAAAGATGTGCTTTTGTCAATTATGAACATTTGGCTAGCTATTGTTAAAGGTTTTCATTTTATTGTTATTCAATTGGACATGTCTAAACCCTTCATGAATCTGAATTAATGTCAACTCATGGTGAACATTAAGGTATCACCAAGGGTCTAGAAATGGTCACATTTACGGGACATGTCCGAAATTTACATTAAAATGTCAGACTAAGGTTTAGTCAAATTGGACATCTAAAAAAGTGATATTTTACATGGTCAATAATATAAATAACTTTTTATTGCTTTTAATACCTTTAATATCCATTAGATAGAAAAAATTTTATTAAGAAAATCAACCCTAAGACTATTTCCTGTCACTGACACATGTTTTTTTTGAGTTCACATTCACACTATACTAAATGCCAACCCCCCTTGGGAAAATAAGTTTGCTTGCATTTTTTCATTATTCTATATTTTACCTTTTTATTACGAAAATTCAGTAGAAAAAATGTAGATACGATAACCTGTCTGCCTCTGGTATTAAGTTGTTACAAATCGTCCTTGACTTTTGCTACGGGAAGTTTACATAATAAGTCAGCCATTTTTGTTTCTAAAGGGACATTATGATGTTTACATATGTTCGTCTGCTTTCGTGACGTTCAATGGTATTCGGACAAACCGCGAGATTTTTCCCGCCTTAACTGCAGACGACATCACCCGAAGGTTTTCGAGTAGACAACAAGCAATTGTTCCTAAAGTACGCTTTCGTTCCAATTGAGGTCAAATTTAAGTATGGAAAATCGCCATTTCAAAATTTAAAAACTGCCATATTTCAAAACGCTGAATATCTCGAGGAAATAATTATAGATTTCAAAAAGTAGTATTCTTGATCTACAAAAGGAGCATAAGCTGAACCGTACGCGGTAAGCAGTTTTCATTTTTCACGCAAGAAACCCTCTCCGCAATACGTCAACACTTAGAATAGTCAAATGTTATTATGTAATTATAGGTTAATTAATTGGGTGGAGTGAATATCCAAAATATGATCACGAGTGCCGCATAACGCATCTGATTAAACGAGTGCGATGAACTTGTTCCGCACACAAGTTTAATCTGATGCTTTATGCGGCACAGGTGATCATATTTTGGATATTCACGATTCCCAATTGATTATCCTATTTATTATATAGATCAAAATTGTTTTAGTAAAATTTTCATTTTAATCCTAAATTTTATGAACGGCGGATGAATATCTGTATAGTACAAAACCATTGTGACGTTTTGGCGGGAAAAAATCCTAGAGTGAAAATAAACGATAATTTTCACATGTGATTTACCGTGATTTCTGTCACTCGGAAAATTCGATATTTCATCTCTATCTATATAATAATATGGTAAACACGACAACAGGGGATAACCTAATTATGAGTACAGATCAATTTCATCCATTTCATAGAACATGTTATTGCAACAACATTTTGAAACAATAGAGATTGAATTGTTTTCATGTACATGTATTCCTTACTAAGATGCATTTTCCACAGAAATTTTAAGTACTTTTTACTGTTATATGATGACCGTTAAAATGTCTGGCATGACTCAGGAAAATTTCCAGGGCCTTGGGTACCACACAGCCATCTAAAGGCTTCCATGAGCCACGTTTTACTGCAGAGATTACACATTTATCATTGACTATACATATAAAGCTCTTTGGGGTAAATATATCTGTTTTGAATTTTCTGTATAAGTGTCTTTTCTGTTTTTAAGCCACTGAAAAGTGAAGGAACTGGAGTGCCTATTTATTTTACCATGATAGCAGAAAATAATTCTGGTCAGAAATCAGAAGCCTACTGTACTCTGGAAACTTTTGATGTAACTCTACCTGGAGGCAGATTCCAGGAGGAGTTTATGACTACCAGTAATCCAGATAAATTAAAGGCCTATGTTACTGTGTATGAAGACTCTGAGTTGCTTAAGACACAAGTTGGAGTTGGATTTGGAAAACACATTTATGGTGACCAAATCATTGCATGGAATGATGTTGACCTGGACCATAACAATGTTGATGACAATATTGGTTGGTATTAATTAGCATTTGAGTATTGCAGTTGGTTTGACTCTGAAACAGGAAAGGGACAAGGCACATTATGTAATATGAAAGATTCTTTTCTGAGGTTTTTTTTGCGACTTTTAATTCATGTTGGCATAATTCTGACTTTAATGACTAATTTCAGCTGTATTATTTATAATAAAACAGATTTTATCCTTTCAAACACCAAACTGATCTGCAATATCACATTGGGTTTATAGATTATTTACATGTTTGTTTTTTTAAAGAAGATCCCTTTTCTTGTCCCTATCTCATTGAAGGGCAACAGTCATGTTATATACTTTGCAACGTCTTAACAGTGAGACGAGATGGGATAATGTCACACATAAAGATCAAAGGAAAATACTGAAAAATAGCACCAATTTTCTTTATTACTTTAGTTATTTTTTGGCATTAAAACCTTTTCAATGTGAAATCAACATTTTGTTTAAATGTTGTTAAGCTTATTCCAAAATGGTCTACAATTAGCAGTACAAAGCTGATTGACAATTGTGATAACAGATAACCCAAAGCTGACTGACAATTGTGATAACAGATAACCCCTGTAAATACAGATTATTTACCTTTTTTAAACAGATGCATTTTTTCTTCTGTGACAGCCCTGAGATTAGATGACGAGAAAAAATGCATTGAGTTTCAAAAAACGTAACTAATCTGTTTATCACTGTTTGGAAACATTCTGACGTCATGGTGTTTACTTAATAAAGTCTTGACAGCGAGGTGAGATGGGCCCATCTCAAGCTAGTAGAGTAAGATAGGATAATACAGCACATACAGATTAAAGGAAATTACTGCAAAATAGCGATGAAGTGAAATATTGCAGTCAGTAACCATACATTGTTCTTTCCGTTTTTGAAACAAACTTTTTTCCAACAGACTCTTAACCATTAACGATTTATTAATTCTTTGTCTTTTGTTTGTGAATTGTAAAAATGAAAATTCAATGACATGAATATACATTTTGCCATATCAGTTTAAAGCAGTTTATATTGTGCATTGTTGAAAGACCTATATTAGTCCTTTAAAAAGTCATTATACATCATTATAATAATATCAATAAAAAGCATGGGGATTGTATTTAATAAAAAATTTTTAAGATAAATTTCTAATGTTTACTAATTAAAAAAAAGATAGGCTCTGAAATGATATAATTGTAATATATGTTTCTTGATTTTGCTTTGTCCGTGTTTATTAGACTGCTCTGCAAAAGTTTTGCAAGCATCCATTTGTCATAAAATATGGCACTACTTGGTACTCGACGATAATTTGTCTTGGACTATTTATCTAGGCACTGATCCATTCAACATCAAAGTCCTTGATAAATTATTTACTGGGCCAGAAACTGGTAGGCTGATTGGACCAAAGGCTGCCAAGAACACTTTTAAGAATTCACCAGGGGACTGTGCTAGAGCATGTGCTAACCTCCCACGTGTAAAGTGTATGAGTTTTAACTATGACTTTGGTACAGGTGAATGTGAACTTATGGAAGCTATTGAGGGACATCATTACAGCAAGTCTAGGTCTAGATTGTTTGAATATTATCAAAGGCTTGGAATTGGTCAGTCTAAACAGTTTTCTTATGACAACCTAGGACTGATACACAACAAACTTTATTACTTCAACTTTAGAATCATCAACATCCTCGGATATAAAAGTGTTATCAACAGTAAAGGAGTTCTTGTGGATATTACTACTCCTGAAACAGGTAAATTAGATAACTTATCCTTATATCATATGAGGGACCATTTTATTCTTTACATAGGAACATTAAGGAAGTGTTAAATATCCTTTTAACCTTTAATCTATAATGTCTCTTTTTGAACCCTCTTGTTAATACGCCACTTGTATTGCTTCTTTCTTGCAAAGAATGCGTCAACAGATTTTTAAAAAACTTTGCACAGCTGTTAAGTACTATAAAATGAAGATCAGTTGAATTTTCAGCACAATCCCATATGTAATTTTTGAGTTGTGCCAATTTGAAGTAATTTTTATAGGTCCAGGGTCAATGCAAAAATTGTTTTCTGAGATGGACTGTTATCGTTCTCAGCTGTTCCTGTAGGCTGATATGTCATTCAGTAAAATGTGCTCATGAATATTAAAAACATTGCAACATGGCGGGGATTCATTTAATGTCGCATTAAATGGCATATTTTTCATGTATAAATTTATGTGTTTCTGTCAACAAATGTGGAAACTTTGGTCTTTTTGTGCCCGAGTGACGATAAGTTGGGGTTTATATTTACCCTTGTCTGTCCATCCATCCATTGGAAAAAGCTTATCCAGCTAACTCCTACAGTTTTGGGGCTACAACATTTATATTTTGCAGAATGTTTGTATACATAATGGAGGTGTGCAGGGCCAAAGGATTTTGATTTTTGTGAAATATTCTTAAAACTACAGATAGTTGGTCAGTTTGCAGGGGTATATGTCTTGTCTATCTTCTCCTTCATCTTTGAAGCTACAGTGTTTATATTTGGTTGGATATTTGAACACATAATACAGGTGTCTAGGACAAAAGGATTTGAATTTTCAATAAATATTCTTAAAACTACAGATAGTTGGACTTGGTCAGTTAGCAGACCATATACCTGTGATAGGGGTACATGTCTTGTCTATCTTCTCCTTCATCTTTGAAGCTACAGTGTTTATATTTGGTTGGATATTTGAACACATAATACAGGTGTCTAGGACAAAAGGATTTGAATTTTCAATAAATATTCTTAAAACTACAGATAGTTGGACTTGGTCAGTTAGCAGACCATATATCTGTGATAGGGGTACATGTCTTGTCTATCTTCTCCTTCATCTTTGAAGCTACAGTGTTTATATTTGGTTGGATATTTGAACACATAATACAGGTGTCTAGGACAAAAGGATTTGAATTTTCAATAAATATTCTTAAAACTACAGATAGTTGGACTTGGTCAGTTAGCAGACCATATACCTGTGATAGGGGTACATGTCTTGTCTATCTTCTCCTTCATCTTTGAAGCTACAGTGTTTATATTTGGTTGGATATTTGAACACATAATACAGGTGTCTAGGACAAAAGGATTTGAATTTTCAATAAATATTCTTAAAACTACAGATAGTTGGACTTGGTCAGTTAGCAGACCATATATCTGTGATAGGGGTACATGTCTTGTCTATCTTCTCCTTCATCTTTGAAGCTACAGTGTTTATATTTGGTAGGATATTTGAACACATAATACAGGTGTCTAGGCCAAAAGGATTTGAATTTTCAATAAATATTCTTAAAACTACAGATAGTTGGACTTGGTCAGTTAGCAGACCATATAACTTTAATAAGGGTACATGTCTTGTTTTGCTATCTTCTCCTTCATATTTGAAGCTACAGTGTTTATATTTGGTAGGATATTTGAACACATAATACAGGTGTCTAGGACAAAAGGATTTGAATTTTCAATAAATATTCTTAAAACTACAGATAGTTGGACTTGGTCAGTTAGCAGACCATATACCTGTGATAGGGGTACATGTCTTGTCTATCTTCTCCTTCATCTTTGAAGCTACAGTGTTTATATTTGGTTGGATATTTGAACACATAATACAGGTGTCTAGGACAAAAGGATTTGAATTTTCAATAAATATTCTTAAAACTACAGATAGTTGGACTTGGTCAGTTAGCAGACCATATATCTGTGATAGGGGTACATGTCTTGTCTATCTTCTCCTTCATCTTTGAAGCTACAGTGTTTATATTTGGTAGGATATTTGAACACATAATACAGGTGTCTAGGCCAAAAGGATTTGAATTTTCAATAAATATTCTTAAAACTACAGATAGTTGGACTTGGTCAGTTAGCAGACCATATAACTTTAATAAGGGTACATGTCTTGTCTATCTTCTCCTTCATATTTGAAGCTACAGTGTTTATATTTGGTAGGATATTTGAACACACTATGATGGTGGGCAGAACCAAAGGATTTTGATTTTCTTTCAATTTTCACAAAATTATAGATAGTTGGACTTTGTCAGTTTTCAGGCCAGATAGCTGAGATAAGGGTACATGTCTTTTGAGGCTATCTTCTTCATTTTAAGAGCTACTGTATTAATATTTAGGAGGATGTTTCTACAAATAATAATAGTGTGCATGCCAATGGATTTTGCTTTCCATTCAATTTTCTTACAATTTCTGCCTGTTGCAACACACTGCTCATGTTGCTGGTCAGGCGGCGGCATCATTTGTGTCTTACAGACACACTATACATCCTAAAAACACTAATATCAACCATATCAACCTTCAATTCTCAGCTGCAGGGGCATACTTTTCATCTAGATTTTCTGTCATTTCACTTTTATTCCTTCAAATTGTCAAAACATTTTGATTTTAAAATAATAAGAAATATATAGAGCTTGAAAAGATGTTTCTCTTAAATTTGTACGATATTTTTTATCAGGACAGTGACTTTTAAGTTGAAAAATGAAGATAATTTTGGCAACTCAAAAGTTAGGAAAAGCAATATCAAGTACAGCTTTTAAATGTTCGCAGAAAATTTCAAAAGTACATAATTACTTCTGTTGCCAAAATAATAAGTATTTATTTATTAAAATAATTTGAATCTCCCATGTTTTTAAATTTTTTACTTTAGTAAACAAATAGAAGAAAACGTGAATAACCCCTCTATCGTTTCCAGATTACCACACATAGTGAATGGGAATGACGAAATAAGAATTCAAACCATAAATTCCTGCCACAGACTGGGGTTTTCTCTTTGTACTCCGGCTTCCTCCTCCAATAAAAAACTGGATGCCATGATATAGCTGAAAAATTGCTGAGAGTTATATAAATATCAAACAAAACAAAAATCAAAACCATAAAGATATTTTCATATCAGTTGGGTAAGAAGATTTTTGATTGTTGAGAAATTGTGTAAAAAAATATTCAAAATTTTACAAAAAATACATTTGCGGACAATAACTAAACTTTCAGTCAAAAGGTTAGAAATTCTGTTTGACTTTTCAAATGTTGATTCAATAGAACTATGAGATACATATTATAATTGTGTTGTTGGTTCGCAAAAATTGAAGACAAGGCACCAAAATTCAATGCATTCCTTTGGAGAAAATACTGCCAAAATTTCCCAATTTGTGGTATTAGAAACAAGGTTCATAAATATCTTGTTCTCATTTCCATGTTTAAAAAAAATATGATTCTATTCCATGTTATTACATTACAGGAACAATAAGAAACAAAACTGCAGATTATCATGAAATAATTCCCTGCTTAAACTTGATACCAGAACATGACAGACCAGACTGGAAGATATGGTGTAGAGGGGTTCATCCAAAAATACAAAATCACAGGTCTGTAAATCTGGTGTAGAGTGGTCCATCCTAAAATACAAAAGCACAGGTAGGCAAATCTATTAAAGAGGGGTCCATCCAAAAATACAGAATCACAGGTGTGTGAATCTGGTTAATAGTGGTCCATCCTTAAAAGTCAAGAACACAGGTAGACAATCTAGTATAGAGGCATCCATCCTCAAATAAAAAACCACAGGTAGACACATGAAGTGATCTTAGTTTTAGGACACAAAGTACATGGTTTTCACCACTTGACAACAAGTTCTATAGTTGTTCTACAAATTAAAGTACAGCAAATTTTTTACCATATGTTTGAAATTCAGATTATCTGGGTAAAAGGTTCCATGAGCAGAAATTTCAAATTTATATAACTCTATCCTGATCAGAATAGGAGATGTCACTAAAATGAAAGGAAATATGATGATGTTTTAAGGAAAGTTTCTATTATAAAAACATCTTAATCACCCTTTTAAATATATCGTTTGAAGTGAACAAGAGTGCCACCATCTTAAAAGTGGCAATTAATTACTTCCACAGACTGTAGTTACATGTTCTTATTATTTCAGACTGATAATAGATGGGAATGGTTCAGAAGCCGTATTTAATGGACCTGTACCTATGTCTGATTTGAAGTATACCAGAGCAAACAGATATATATCAGGTGATGACTTTATATGTAATATTAAATGATTGTAACCTTGGGACATAGTGATAAGTGGTGTAGTTTAAGAATAAAGTAAAGACAGTTATTATGTACATATTTATTTCTCACTTGTTACATTTGCTGTACAATGGAGGACTACCAACCTGCCAAGTACACATGTCCTCACTTAAAACAAAATGTTGTATTGTTCTGGTATAAGACATGCTTTTGAATACAATATTTGAAATATTTGAATATTTGCTTGCGACTTCTGGTTTTTCATAAGATTAAGCAGCAAACTTTTTTTTATTTTTCCAATGAACTTATATTGTATGCATGATGGAGGTAAAAAAAAATTTTTTACCACCCACCCCTTCTTGCTTTTTAGCTTACCTAGACTGAAAGTCCATGGGAGCTTTTGCCATCACTTGGCGTCCGTCGTCTGTCATCCATCATAAACTTTTTAGCCGAGTTGCAACTTTGAACTCGGCTATTGTTATGATGATGGCGGGCGGGTGTCAACAATTGGTTTCCGGACCATAACTCGGAAAGTTGTCAACCGATTTTAATGAAACTTTAGGATATTGTTACATACCATAAGAGGAGGAACGTTATTGATTTTGGGGTAAATCAGTTCAAGGTCAAGGTCACAGTGACAGATAAACATTAGAAAATTTCTTGAATTAGTGGTTTCCGGACCATAACGCAAAAACTACATCAAGTACATATCTGAAATTTTACACAATGGTTCAATACTGTTAGAGGATTCACATATTCATATTTTATGCAACTTCGAAAATTTGTTGATAAAGCTTACATTTTTCCTGCTGAAACCCTTCCTCACTTTGTCTCCAGTTTACATGTAATGCCTGTAATAACCAATTATGTTAAATCTTAAAATGAAGACAAGGAAAGTTTTGGTTAATAAAATACGGCAACTCGGCTTTTGCACCCCTGTGCATATTGATTTTTTAAAAATTCTTCTCCTTTGAAACCACTTTTTTTGTCAAACTTAGCCACAATCATCCTTAGGGGTCCTAGTTTTAAATTTGTACCCAATGGACAAATATGGCTACTGTTACTAACAACCAGAGTGAAACTGTAAATTGCAAAAATGATCAGCATTAAAAGCCCTACAATTATCCAAAAATAGTCTGAAATTGTCAGATGACTCCTAAAATGACAATTTTTTCTGAGATTTTACATCTTTAGGCCCCGCGACAATATGTCAGGGGGCATTATGTTTTACTCATGTCCGTCCGTTCAAATGTGAAATTTGGCAGGGTGGTTCAGTATCACAAGTTGTATGTCTTAGCGACTTTCAGACCTGTCGGACAACTACTTCCTGTTTGGGACTTCATTTGTACGTACATGAGAACAATTTTAAATTTGGCAGGGTGGTTCAGCATCACAAGTTGTACATCCTTAGCGACTTTCAGACCTGTCGATCAACTACTTCCTGTTTGGGACTTCATTTGTACATATGTATGTACGTCAGTACTAATTTCCGTCAAGCTTTTCTCAGAAACCGTACATGAGAACAACTTGAAATTTGGCAGAGTGGTTCAGTATCACAAGTTGTGTGTCCTAAGCAACTTTCAAACCTTTCAGACAACTACTTCCTGTTTGGGACTTCATTTTTATGTTCGTACATACGTCAGTACAAACTTCTGTCAAGCTTTTCTCAGAAATCATACATGAGAACAATTTGAAATTTGGCAGGTGGTTCAGTATCACAAGCTGTAGGTCCTAAGCGACTTTCAGACCTGTGGAACAACTACTTCCTGTTTAGGACTTCATTTAGCGGGTGCATCTATGTCCCATGGACACATTCTTTGATTTTTAGCCGAGTTGCAACGAAGTTGAACTCGGCTATTGTTATGATGATGGCGGGCGGCTGGGCGGGCGTGCAGCATGCGTGCGGGCGTCAGCAATTGGTTTCCAGACCATAACTCAGAAAGTTGTGAACCGATTTTAATGAAACTTTAGGATATTGTTACATACCATAAGAGGAGGAACCCTATTGATTTTGGGGTAAATCCGTTCAAGGTCAAGGTCACAGCGACAGAAAAAAAACGTTAGAAAATTTCTTGAATTAGTGGTTTCCGAAACCATAACTCGAAAAGTTCTTAACCAATTTTGTTAAAAATTTGGGATATTGTTACATACCATAAGAAGAGGAACCCTATTGATTTTTGGGGTAAATCCGTTCAAGGTCAAGGTCACAGCGACAGAAAAACGTTAGAAAATTTCTTGAATTAGTGGTTTCCGGACCATAACTAAAAAGTTCTCAACAGATTTTAATAAAACTTTGGTATATTGTTACATACCATAAGAGGAGGAACCCTATTGATTTTGGGGTAAATCCCCTCAAGGTCAAGGTCACAGTGACAGAAAAACGTTAGAAAATTTCTTGAATTAGTGGTTTCCGGACCATAACTCAAAAAGTTCTCAACCAATTTTAATGAAAGTTTTGGTTAATAAAATACGGCAACTCGGCTTTTGCACCCCTGTGCATATCGATTTTTATCTTGTAACTTACAAACTTATAACAGCTAGAGTAAAACTGTAAATATCAAAAATGATCAGCAATACAAGCCCTACAATTCACTGTGTTGGTCTGAAATTGTCAGATGCCTCATTATAGGAGTCATTGCCCTTAAATGACAATTTTTATACCCCCGCCAATTTGTTTTGGGGGGGTATATGTGAATTGACCTGTCTGTTTGTCCGTCTGTCCACATCCCTTGTAAGCGCAACTCCTCCTAAACCGCTTGATGAAATTTAATGAAACTTAGAATAAAGGAAGTTCATTATATGTATATGTGCATGAAGGATTTAGGGGTATCCCTTTTGAGCGTTCTCACAGTCCACACTTGTTATGAAATTTTACGTTTTTGTCCAGTAACTTAAAAACTGTAACAGCTGGAGTGAAACTGTAAATTGCACAAATGATCAGCAAAGCATTGCTTACAAATCATAGCTCAGTCTCAAATTGCAAGATGAATCTTTATAGAGTTATTGCCCTTTAATTACGCATTTTGACAAATTATCAGTTTTTGTGTTATAAATAAGTCTATAACACACCTAGAGTAAAAACTGTAGCACTTCTTGAACATACAGTGATAAAATTTTTTTGCATACTATGTATATAAAAAATTTTAACGTGTCTGGATATGTTAGGCATCCATTATATTTTCAGTGTACCTAAAGGACTGCAATGAAGCATCCTTTATAAAACAATGTAAATGGTGGGTATTTGAAAATTATATACTAGAATAGTTAAATTTTTGTTGTAGCAAACTGGGATGGGTTTATTGACAGAGAATCTGGAATGTTGGGATATACCATCTTCATTGGTCTGAAGGAGTGTGAAGATCTAGTCCATCAGCACCATGACCCACATAAACATTTGTTTGACAAATCACAGTGGACATACAGTGCTATGATTAGCCCTATACCTGCTCCTTATACAATACTACCAGGTAAGTCACAGAGACCATACAGTGCTTTACTTAACCACATTCAAGCACCTTATACAATACTGCCAGGTAAGTCACAGAGACCATACAGTGCTTTACTAAACCACATTAAAGCACCTTATACAATACTGCCAGGTAAGTCACAGAGACCATACAGTGCTTTACTTAACCACATTAAAGCACCTTATACAATACTGTCAGGTAAGTTAGAGACCATACAGTGCTTTACTAAACTACATTCAAACACCTTATACAATACTGCCAGGTAAGTCACAGAGACCATACAGTGCTTTACTTAACCACATTAAAGCACCTTATACAATACTGTCAGGTAAGTTAGAGACCATACAGTGCTTTACTAAACTACATTCAAGCACCTTATACAATACTGTCAGGTATGTTAGAGAGCATACAGTGCTTTACTAAACCACATTCAAGCACCTTATACAATACTGTCAGGTAAGTTAGAGAGCATACAGTGCTTTACTAAACCACATTCAAGCACCTTATACAATACTGTCAGGTAAGTTAGAGAGCATACAGTGCTTTACTAAACTACATTCAAGCACCTTATACAATACTGTCAGGTAAGTTAGAGAGCATACAGTGCTTTACTAAACCACATTCAAGCACCTTATACAATACTGTCAGGTATGTTAGAGAGCATACAGTGCTTTACTAAACTACATTCAAGCACCTTATACAATACTGCCAGGTAAGTTAGAGAGCATACAGTGCTTTACTAAACCACATTAAAGCACCTTATACAATACTGTCAGGTATGTTAGAGAGCATACAGTGCTTTACTAAACCACATTCAAGCACCTTATACAATACTGTCAGGTAAGTTAGAGAGCATACAGTGCTTTACTAAACCACATTCAAGCACCTTATACAATACTGTCAGGTAAGTTAGAGAGCATACAGTGCTTTACTAAACTACATTCAAGCACCTTATACAATACTGTCAGGTATGTTAGAGAGCATACAGTGCTTTACTAAACTACATTCAAGCACCTTATACAATACTGCCAGGTAAGTTAGAGAGCATACAGTGCTTTACTAAACCACATTCAAGCACCTTATACAATACTGCCAGGTAAGTTAGAGAGCATACAGTGCTTTACTAAACCACATTCAAGCACCTTATACAATACTGTCAGGTAAGTTAGAGAGCATACAGTGCTTTACTAAACCACATTCAAGCACCTTATACAATACTGTCAGGTAAGTTAGAGGGCATACAGTGCTTTACTAAACCACATTCAAGCACCTTATACAATACTGTCAGGTATGTTAGAGAGCATACAGTGCTTTACTAAACTACATTCAAGCACCTTATACAATACTGCCAGGTAAGTTAGAGAGCATACAGTGCTTTACTAAACCACATTCAAGCACCTTATACAATACTGCCAGGTAAGTTAGAGAGCATACAGTGCTTTACTAAACCACATTCAAGCACCTTATACAATACTGTCAGGTAAGTTAGAGAGCATACAGTGCTTTACTAAACCACATTCAAGCACCTTATACAATACTGCCAGGTAAGTCACAGATAGCATACAGTGCTTTACTTAACCACATTCAAGCACCTTATACAATACTGCCAGGTAATTCAGAGAGCATAAAGTGCTTTACTTAACCACATTCAAGCACCTTATACAATACTGCCAGGTCAGGGTTAACCATTTATTCTGCAGTAATTCATTTATTTTTATGAAAAGCACCTAGCCATATTATTCAGTACTTTTGTGACTGCAATTAACAATTTCTAATCATGTAATTATTTGTAAGATTTAACTGCTTTTGTAAGGTGTCAGTCACATAAATGTAACACACATTTTATTCAATTAAACAAGACACAATTAAATATGGAAAAGTAGAAAAGAAAGAAAAAAAGTTAATTTTACAATCTTATTGGATAAAGTTTGTGAGCATAATTGGAGCATATGCAGGTTGCTGAGTAGATTTTACAATACTTGATTTGTATTCTAGATGGACACTACTTTGTCACTGTAAGAGCTTTGAATGATGTAAAGTATGGAGGACCATTAGCAACAACAGTCTGTCACTCCACACCATACACCGTGGACAATTCCAGACCAATCATTAATGATGTCTATGGAATCAAATATGACGAGGATACTTTTATGTTAACAGCGATGCACGATTCTAGGTAATTTTTAACACATCTTGTCAGAAATTATGTACAAATGCATACTGGTATAAGGAGGAAAAAATCACATATTTATACCCCTGCTGCCCCTAGTGGATGAGGGTATTCTGTTTTGGGTCTGTGTGTTAGTGTGTGCTTGGGTCCATAACCATTTTTCATCACATTTTTTTCAGGAATTACATGATACTATACTAAAATTTTGTCAATCGCTCTGTATGATTATGTCATAATGTGGGAATCCTGATCTATCTGAATTATAAAGCTAGTGTATCTTTAGTAGCATAGCATACAGTAACTTGTTTAAATTATTTTCTCTTCAAAATATACACCTTTGACAAATATGCCATATATGAAAATAGAAACTAGCCTTTCCCAATTGAAAATAGCATGGTATGAGATTGCCAGGACTGCTTGATAAATTGTCTTAAATGTACATGGTCATATCATCAAAATCCTGCTTTATTTTCACCCAAACTAGCTAAAGTTTAAGAGGTAGATCTACGTAGAAGTAGTTGAATATGTATCCTTCAGGTGTGTACTGTCAAAATACTATGACCTTTCAGGTATTTTCTACATATTGGTCAATCAGTTCAAATTATAGATAACAGCTGTTAAAAATTGTTTCAATCTGTTTCTTTAAAGCTAATTATTAGTAATAATGCCAAAATGTCAGAGTTAGATTTATCTGTCTTGCCTTTACATGGAAAAAATTGTATGTAATCCTTTTATCCGGCATCCCATCAATTTTTGGTCTCATAGTCATATCCATTCATTTTCCACTGCACCATTGTTATAAACATTTCAATGACATACATTGTTTCCTATTGAATGTGCAATTGACACATGCTATGGTGATTTATCAATATATATATCAGGTTAGTATCAACGTGAATATTTGACAGCAAAACTTAAAATATTTCGACTTCCAGTTAGGAAGGGAGATAACTCTCAAATCGTATTAAACAAAAGCAAACTTTAATGGGACATTTTTCCAACCTTTATTGGGGCCGGGCCATGTTGGCCCAGTGGTTAAGGTAGTTGGTCTACTATTGATAACGTGGTCTGTCAACACTGAGATTGCTGGTTCAAGTCTTACTGAGTGCAGGGTGCGGTAGACTCCAATCCTAATTGACAAGGATTGCCAGTTTTTCTACCGGAGGTCAGGGTTTTTCTGCGGGTACTCAGGGCTTCCTCCCGCAATAAAAACTAGACTCCATGATATAACAAAAAATCAAAACATAGATAACTAATGCAAAAAAAATCCATCTTATTCATTTCAAAAATTAAAAAAAGCAGCACAGAATAATAGCAGTTTAATGAAAAAATGAATCACGTAAAAAAAATCAAGTGTTTCAATTTCAAATCTTATCAGTGAGGTTGATTTTTCTCAAACTCTTTAAATCAGAATTTTTTTCATCCATCACAAAAATCTGCTCGATGGTTTGAGATCAATTTTTACATTTCACCTTTAGAATGAGTACAGATACATATAGATTGTTGCATGGCATTTTCTTAATTGATCCTAGTATTATCTTAACACCTCCAGATTAGACTGTGGGCTTAAAGCCCAATATCCAAAATGGTTCAAAATATGATACCATGGCCAATATGGAAAATGCAATGCAATAATATATTTATCCCATCTAAGTGCTAGGAGGTATAAATAAATGAAAAACAAACATTTTTATAAATGTAATAACAATAAAATAAAAATTCAGCAATAACAAATTGCAACAATATAATCAGAAAATTGCAAAGTCATACTAGAATCAAACTGGTTGGTCCCAATTTAAATACAAATAAATATGTATATTAGTGTCTCATGCTATTTGTTAAAAAAAATGTGTATTTTTGCATGGTTAATTATGTTGTTCAAGTCTGGGGCTGGTATAGATTTGTGTTGAAAGTCCATATCAGACCTGCTAACTATGTTCTCAAAGTGCAGTGATGATACAGACTTTGCTTGAAAATCCATATCAACCCTCCTATCAGCCCCGTATCAACCCTGCACTTCAAGAAAACAGTTACAAAGTCAACCATATCCTCTATTAAAAATACTCACATTAATTAGAAATTTGTTTAATAATATACAATTATTGACTGATTCAAGGATTTATCAAACTGAAAACAGTTGCTGACCCCAAGGCAAGGTGAATATTTTATTTTGAGAATTGATAAATCCATGTTGCAATTTATATGCATGTATTAGGGTCAAAGATTGTTTAACTATATGATTATACAATAGAGATTGCTAAAATAATATCATTCAATGAAAAAGATGTTTTAAGGAAATTCTTGATTTGATTTTCTTTGTTATTACAAACCAGGTTGACATTTACTTTCCAAGTGTAACCTGTGAGATATATGTATTTATTAATTTGTAGAAATCTGGAAATTTTTATTTTTATTTTAAGACTCTTTTAGGTAGACATTCAATTGGACCTAAACATAATTGTTAAGTTAAATTCCAGCCGATGAGAATCAAGAAAAAATACAGTCATGTAATAATTTAATTTTATTGTATGTTTAAAGAATGACACTTACTCAAATACTGTCTTCACAAACTTTTTTGTACCACAAGCATTCAGACTTGTGTAGTTTGATAGTCTAAAATATATTTCACTGGCCCAATACAAAAATGGAGACAAAAGTTGCACAGCCTGTCATCTAGTTATTTGGTAAAAAAAACTTGTGAGAGTGTGTCCCTCATGTTTAATTTTCTGGTATTTGAGTCAGTTTAAATGCCTTCCTGGGACAGGCTCTATCAGTACATGATACATGGCCATGATTACATTTTTGTTTTTTTTTTATAAAATCTGATGTTTCAATGTTTTGTCTATGTAATACCAGTAAAGCATTAAATTCATAAGCGCTCAAAGATTCAAAATAGTTGGTATCACTGATTACTAAAGACCAACAAAGATCACTAACTACTGAAAACTCTACAAGCCCACTGGGCATGACATTGGGACTTGTAGCTAAATTTGACTGCACATAGGTGTGGTGGGTAAAAAGAAAAAGTGCATAAACCAAAAAGTATTGAGATAAGTGTTAACATTGAAAAGTAAACAAATACATGTATACAGACATGACTGTAAATGAAATATGATTTTACATTTCAGTGATCCAGATTCTGGTATTGAATTCAATGATCTTTGTCTTGGACATTCAACAAGAGACTGTAGTGAGATGGACTGGACTAGGCTGGAGCACAACCCTAATGTCCAGTATAAAATACAGCTCACTGATGGGGTTCCTATCTGGATTAAAATTAAGGTTATCAATAGAGGTATGTGTTAACATCTGTATAGCTAAAATTAATGCATGTGCACTTTAAGACAAAAATAGTCAGTGTAAAGTTTGAATCGATGTGTGCATTTGAAATAAGGTAGAGGCTAGTGTTATATTATCTGTACAGCAAAACATGCACATGCAGAAAGTAACAAGTTCATTAATTAGAACTTGGACATTTATTATCACCTTGCAACAATGTCGGCAGAGGAGTATAGGTTTCATCTGTAGGTAAAAATAATCTTTTTTTCAGAACACCATATTTTTTGTCACCTGACAGAAAGGCAGGTGTGCCTTTGCCAACAACTTGGGAATGTCACATTTCATCACAGTTTGTATGACTTTTTATAAGGTTGATTGGTTTAGGAAAAATGTGTGTGATGTTAACACAATATATTGTTCATCATATGTTGCTGTTTATTCTCTATTTCAAGTTGACTTGAGCACTATTGGTGTAGCAGACCAGGCCATCATTGTTGATAAATCTCCTCCCATTGCTGGACAAGTATTTGATGGGCAGTTACAAGGAGTAGATCTTGTTTACACTAAGGACTATGAATCTGTAAGAATGATTTCTCAAAAAAGAATTAATTGAAAATTGGTGCAGTGCTTGAGTGGTATTTCTGACTAGAAGAGAAGTAGATACAGTCATAATTTGGTGTTGCTATTGTTAAAGAACATGGGGCATTAAGGGCCTTTTTTGGCCCCATGATTTGGCAAAAAATTCAAACTGTGATTGTAATGTTCAGGCTTTGCAAAATGAAGTAGAAATGCCTGTTTAATATTCTGCAATCATTTTTAAAATCTTTCCCAAATTGACTTCAATAATGATGTCACAATAGGCTGAAAACAGCAATTCAGAAAAATGTTTAAAATGCAGTGATTTTTATGATAGGTATCCCCACATACTTGGATAAAAAAAATATTCAACACATATATTCTTTATGAGGAAAAAAATATTATTCAATTATGGTTTTGATACAAGCATGTTGGGATACTTAAATACTGGCTTAATTTTTGTCAACAGCCTGATTTTAACTCCAATTTCATTACCTTATACAGTCTTTTATATTTATAAAGTATACAAATATGGCAAAGGATACTATTACAAAATTTTGGTTAGTTTGGGCCCTTAATAAACCTATACTTTAACTTAGATTATAGGAAGTCTTAATTTTTCAAATAATGAAATAATGGCTGGCTGTCAAAACAATTGTTGGCCTTTTTTTTTTTTTGTAATAATTGTTGACAACTGTATAATTTGTCTGGATCTAAATTCTCAGATTTTATTTGTTTTGTGGTTGTTAAATAAGAAGTTTTATGTAGGGAAAGTGCTATGCTCTCTGCTCATTAAGTTCCATACCTGCTTGCTATCTAAACAGGGTCTATTTGTGGCCATAAAGCTAAATTTTCATTGCAATTAATATTTACCTGTCTCATTTGCATTTGAGGACACCTAACAATTGATTGAATTTTTTTTGTTATCATTTTAAAAAAGATTCAGAATTGCTTGCTGAATTTTAATCAAATGTTTTGTTTGTTGAAGTTGTGTTCTAACTGGCAACACTTCTATGACCCAGAGTCTGGAATATCAGCTTATCTCATAGGCATCAGTTCAGAATATAATGTCAATATAACAGACATAGCTAACCTAACGGAGATTGACCGGCGACTTCATAAGACTTGTATAACATTAGATCCTGGACATATTCTGGAACATGGCAAAACTTACTATACAGTTGTCTGGGCTTATAATGGAGCAATGAAACAACAAAAGGTGGTCAGCATTTCCAATGGAGGTATGTAGACTTGGTAAAGTTAAAAGATGCAAATAGAACACTAATATGTTTGACATTATTGATCGTAGGTTTGTTTGAATAAATTTGATGCTATTTTTTGCATTTCCACCTATTTTGTCAAGGTTAAAAAAATGCTTAAAAAACTCAAAATTATTTCAGTGCAAACCATTTGACATCTTTTGAACCTAAGCATATTGTACCGGCAATATGCTCAGCTGGTCCACCAATTTCTTTAATTACTTCATTGATCAGTGAAATATGAGAAAACATATATGTTTTGTATGAAACTGAAATTGAATTGCAAAAAAAATTTTCTATGCTATAATTGTAGTGCTCATAAAAAATTCACAAAGACTGCTTTTGTTTGGATGACCAAAAAACCTTTTTTTTTTAATAGATTTGCTCTTTGAGTTGAAGTTATGACTCGTGTGATTCTTTACTGTCTTTGGTCACACATTTTTACACTTCTGTTTAAACCCTAGATTGTTGTTGTTTTTTTTCTGTACAGTAAATATAGACCTGACGCCACCATTGCCAGGTAAAATTGTCGATGGAGTTCAAGCTGGTTTTACTGACATACAGTTCTCTCCTAATCCTGTTAAAGTAGGTGCACAGTGGAAAGAGTTTACTGATCCAGATTCTGAAATAAAGCTTTATGAACTTCAAGTTCAGGTGGCAAGGTGAGTAAAAAGATATTCAAGTTTCTTTTAATTATATTATTGTTAATTTATAACAAAATTTAATTTAATAGTATCTGTAATGAGTTGTAGGATACAAACTATCAGATCAATTAAGTCAGTTAACTTAACTCAAGACACTTCTTTCACTATTGGCCTTTTAAATTTTATACTTTGGTAACACATTTTTATTGGGTTTTTTTCAAGACTATTATTTGTGATTTCAGCAACAACTCTTTAAATTATGAAATTGTAAGGGACTGGGTAACATTTTCCAATCAGACTGAAGAAGTTGAATGGGTGAACTTTCACCTTCATCACAAAGATCGTGTCATGGTCAATTTGAGGACAACAAATGGAGCATTAAACTCGATAATAAATGAAACAAATGGATTTGTTATAGATCTGACTCCTCCAGCTCTTGTCAGTCTTGGTGATGGTAATGTACTTTATCATGACAAAACATTCCAGGTAGGTTGTATAGAGGTTAGTTCAATTTCTTCTGCATATATATAGGAATATAAATTTACTTGAATATTTCAAACAATAATTATTTTTAAAACTATTTTAACTAAAATTATTAAATTTTATATTTCTTCTAAAACTTTCTGGATCAACTGCTACTTTTAACTTCTAATGTTTTTTGAATAACTAAAATAAGTTTGCAATCAAATGTTTTTAGACTGATCTGACAACCTTGACAAGTAGTTTCCTTTTTGTTGATGAGGAATCTGGATTGGATCATTTCAAAATACAGATTTATCAGCATCATGATGGAATTAGATCACAAATTTTACCAGGTAAATATGAACTTTTAAAAGAAAATATTTGTATATAGCAGAAGGAAAAATGAGATTGGTCAGTTAGTTGTCAAATTGACATAGTTATTCAAGAATAGTAATTAGGATAAATGGGGTCAATTGAAGGTTGTAACATACATGTGATATCTCACGGCGTGAGACAAAACCTCATGTAATTCTGAAGGTCCCCACGCTCTCACGGCGTGAGACAATGATCTCACGCAAAACAAAGAATGTAAAGTAAAAGAAATTGATATTATTTCAGCACAAAGCATCTTGCTATTTCGTAAGCCGCCATCTTTGTTTACAATAGATTTTTCATTGAGCGGTAGATAAATCCCGAGATTATCAAAATTACACTATTGACTATTTTGGGTGTTACTAAATTAAGGAATATGGTCAAAATTAATTGGAAATAAAGTGACAATGTTTTTAGGGGTAAATACAAGTTAATTAATTAAGAATTAGTTCGAAGACAAAAATAATATTTGTTCATTAATAAATAAAGAATTAGTTCAAAGAAAATTATATTTCAAAGTTTTTTTTGTACAACAATGTCTACTATTAACTCTTGATAGATTTGTAAGGTCACCTAAATGGGAACATTCATGTACATAATGCTGGGTATAATTTTTATATAAAAAATATTACAAAATTCTAGATTTACATCTTTCAAAGAGCTAAAACTTGCCGAAATACTTAAACTTTTATTCATTTCATGAGTGTCAGGTACAGTCCAAGAAGGGACAAATATATCCAATACATGCTCCACCAAAAACAACAGAGAATAATCATAAACATGGTTAAACAATAAGATAAAACAACAAAACAACAAACAAAATCAAAGAATGAAAACGCTAATAATAACGCAAAATCAGGGTCGACTAAAAATCTCACACAATATCATCAAATCTCACAAAATTTAGTCCAGTCTCACACATTGGGCTGAGAGAAATATCACATCTATGGGTTGTAATAATTTTTAATTTTTTTTTTTTTTTTTTAATTACAGTAAAATGTGACATTCTGGATTATTGAATTTACATGTGGAATGTTCTTTATTCTATTGATAAATTTATACCAGCTTTGGTTATAGTATAAATAGATTAACAATAGAGTTGTAGTTCGCAAACAATGGTGGCTGATGAACTTCTAGTTTACTTTCTTGATGCATTTGACAAGTTGTATATTTATCAAAATAGTTAAAATTTAAATCAATAGTATTTTCTCACTAATTAGACAGCATGGTGCCTATCTTAAACAGGTTGAGATAACTGTAGCTTAACCCGTCAGTGAGATCAGAATTTCATGCTTCTTTTCCCGTTAATTTATTGTGTCGTGAACTGTCTGTTAAGCAATAACAATAATAATATATTTGCTTTGTGTTGGTTTACTTAGGCCTCTAAATATTAACCTGAACATAAAATATCTGAGCTTATGTGACCCAATTTATGCCCCAAAAATGATAGCAGTTAGCATAAAAACAGACATGTTGACGTAACAAATGTAAAGTAGAGATTACTTTCAGGTTAGATAACTGTATTTGTTGACATCTTCTAACAACAGCAATGTATGTTTGTTTATGATTTCATGAGAAATAGAATAAAACACCTGTTGGAGGGCTTGACGGGAAAATTAAAGACATGCGCGTGAAACATTTCTTTTCACATGGGTGTCTGAGATTTTCCTGTCTGGCCCTCCCACAGATGTTGGATCCTTTATACCTCACAACTTTGTGCAGACATGGGAAAGTACTCTGGATTGTTCTTGAACAATAACAGTTGTATAATAGTCTATTTTTCTTGAAATAAAAAAATCTCTCGGTGCAAGGCCTTTTTAGGTGACTTCTTTTACTTATTATTTTTGTATTTAGATGTGCATGGTGAATGGATGAACATTGGTAGTGATCCTTCTTTGACTCAATACACACAAGTAGGTCTCGCACTACAGCAAGGGGGCCGGTACAGTACACGAGTAGGAGCAGTAAACAAGGCAGGATTTGTGGCAGCCTTTGAAACAGATGGTGTCATGATAGACACAACACCACCGAATGTAAGTAGTTTAAAATGAATGATGGAAATGTTAAAACTATCAAAATATGCTGAAAGACTCGTATAAAACATTTCATTCATAGCTCCAGATAAGCTCTTTTTTAACATGATTATGAAATTACAAATAGCTTTCACTCAATAGAATGGGTCATTTTATGCTTTATCAAACCCAGTTAACATAACAAGTCACCCAAAAGTTCATAAAATCATTATGTTTTTCATGCATTGACAGTTTGCATGTTCAGAACATTATTTGAGCAAAACATGAGTTTATATAGAAAAAGTCTTAGAAGCATAAACTGTATGGTTAACAATAATGCCCTGATCTTAGTATTGTTTACATTTATGTCAATACTGGTTCCCTGTAGTTTATTGCAGTTTTCAAATCAGACAAAATATCATTTGTCTCAGAACAATGACCCGACCCGTACTAATATGTATCAACAAGATCTTGATATAATTTTCACACAAACATATGTTGCAATAACGTCATCTGAAAAAGATTAAATAATTGATATAACAAAACACATTATCACCATTCATGTAAAAAACTTTCATTGTAACTGGAGTTCTATTATTCTGGATAATTTTAACAAAGAACATATTGCATGGTAGTATTATGCATAGGCATAATACATGGCATATTACATGCGATATGCATGTAGGTGGGGCTATTGGGCGGGGGGGCTACATAATTACTTCATGGCTCATGCGACTGATTTTTTATGCACATCAGCTGTGTGCTTTATACAATTAACAATATTTAAAAGTTAAGCAAAAGAAAATTGTAAGCAAGAAATATGAGGAGTGAAAACTCAATACATATTTCTTGATTTCTTGCAGTACAATATTAAACATCTTCATCAGATATTCTGATAAGAATGTAACTACATGATCAAACATTTATTGTATTTAGGTCAGATTAAGGTTTATTTACCAGAAGTTCTCATATGTTATTTGAATCCTATTACATACACAATCCTTTCAATATCTTGAATTCAAGCCAATACATTTAGCCTTAGAATATAAAAGCCACATGTAGTCGGTTGTTCTTAAAATAAAGTATTTTTGTTGAACTGACCAGATACATTGGTTGCATGTGGGGACTTTGGCATCTGGTATTGAGAAGAAGGTAGATGGTTATGTTTGGCAGGCTGATACCACAGGGATAAAGGCTGCCTGGGGTGCTGATGATCACCAGTCTGGCATTGCTGGTTATAAAGTGGCTGTAGGAACTTCTCCAGGTAATTTGCCTTAAAATATTATCTGACATTAACAGAAGTTAGGCCAAAGATTGAATATTATGTATAACAAATTATATATAAATCCTCATGTGTTTAACTGTATGCTTGTCTGTTGCAAATGCTGCTTTTAAGTCTACAAAAAAAAAGTATGGTTTTTATTGATTTGCTTTGGAGTAATTATCAGAATATTTTAATTTTCTTAATACACATTCCCGGTTCTGTGTGACATCAACAGCCCTTATAAAAAAATTAATGCTACTCTCTACCTCAATCTCTAATTTATGTTGTTATTTTAAATTATTACATGAATAGAATTTTGCGTGTTTTTGATTGGTCTAAAAACAACTTTTGGGTCACGATAAATCGCAACAGTACTAAAATTACATAAAATGTTTGTATGCTGCACGATTCCGCTGGATAGTAGTCAAGCGGAATACGATATTAGCCTGGTTTTTATGTTTAAGCCAATCAGAATAGCCGTCTTAACAAATTCATTCGTCCAATCAAATCGATTGTATTAATTGTGCATCATGCGTGACAACAACAAATGGGAGAAACGTCGGCTCTGCGATATGTTGATTCATTTATGTTCTTAATTAATTAATTAATGACTTTCAAAAATGTATATTCACCTCGCCTAGCGGCTCGGTGAATATAACATTTTCTCTGGCTGATAAATCCTGATAGCAACCTATATCAAAGTCATTAATTGTATAATGTCTATCCAATGTATTCTACAAAAGAAATATCAAGCAAAGATAAAATATAAGAATTTAAGTTTTTAACAAGGCTGGAAATCAGGTGATACTTTCTCCTTCTACTACATATCATATTAAATCATATATTTTAGGTGAAGCAGACATTTTAGGTTGGACACAGTATGGTATAGAAGATGATATTTACATCACTAGTTTGTCTCTCCAACTGACCAATATTGCCACCAAAACTCCTGTGTATTATGTCAGTATGATAGCAGAGAATGGAGCAGGGCAGGAGAGTGCTGCTGTCACATCTTCACCTATTGTTGTTGTGAATGAAGATAAACCTGGTAAGATAACATCCAAATTACCTGTGTGCTATATTAGTATTATAATACCTGACAAATAGAACTGCTATTGTTAGGGATACAGATTAAGATGGCCAGTGTTCTCTCAAACATCATTCCATATAAAAAAACAAATTATAGTTAGAGGTCTTGCCAATAGCTTATTACTGTCAGAACATACCAACTAGTGTATGTATTGTAGGTATTGTAATTGATGGACCAAAGGGTACAGAAAGGTCAGACGTGTTGTATCTGGATGAAGATGCTGACTACCAGTTAGATACCACCACTGTTACTGTACAGTTTACAGGGTTTGAGAGTCATCTACATGGTGTAGTGGAATATGAATGGGCAGTGGGAACCACACCAGGAGGAGAGGAAACCATGTCATTTGTCCCATATGGTGTGATTCATAATGAAGAACACGATGTTAAAGGAAATGGTAATTAAGTTTATATATGTTACCAATATAGAAACGATTGAAGTTTTAAATACTACTAATTGATAAAGCATCTGTGGTGTTATTTTTTTGAAATAAAAATATACAAAATTGGTAGATTTAAACACTTTTGCACTGTTAAAAACTAACTACATTTAAAGCACATTGACTTACAATGCATAAAGTGATTTACCTGAATATTATTTTATTATCTATCATGACATTTACAATCTAAGTTATTATTTCAGGACTAACAAGTTCAGGATATGCTCAGGCAAACTTAGAACTGAAGTCTGGAGTGACCTACTACAGCACAGTGAGAGCTATCACCAATGTAGGAACTGTCCTAGAGTCTGTATCTGATGGATTTATTGTAGACACAACACCCCCTGTCATCCTGTTAGACAGGTATGATCTCTGATTCTGATAAGAATACTGTAGACAGTACATAGACTGGTTTATACCAGTAAATTATATTCTGAATCTTTACTGTAGACATCACCTCCTATTAGTGTAAGCAATAAATTAGTCCGGACGGACCAATTTTACTAGGAAAATATATCCGTGGTTCCTTATTTTCCTAGTTACAAAAGTCCATGTCTAGTAAATCTAGTCCTGGGATCAATTTTCCTAGTAAATATAGCCCTGTATCAATTTTCCTAGTAAATCTAATCCTCTTATCTATTTTCCTAGTAAATCTAGTCTTGGTATCAATTTTCCTAGTAAAATACTCATAATGCAGATTATGTTTACTATTTAGGAATAATAGTCCGGTACTGAAATGCTAGTTATAATAAACTGCATATAGAGGAATTTATCAATTATCTTACAAAATTATTCCGTTAACTGTAAACACTTCTTATGTACTATATAGATAGCAAGTAGATGAAAAACATCAATTAACATACCTGAATTTTTTTATCAAATGAATTCTATTCACTGTAAACACTTCCCACTTATTTAAGTAACATTGCAAAATATCAATTCACAAACATGATTTTTTCATGATGAACACTTTTTATCCCATCCTTGCATCAAAGTAATATATATATATTGATGTAATGAAAGAAGATTATCAAAATGGCGTTGATCTATTTAACTAATAAAAACTGTGGAATGGAAATATTTTACCAGTAAAAATAGTCCAATGGACTTAATTTACAACCAGAGTAATTTTACTGTTAAAGCCTAGAAATATTTGCACAGTAAAAATAGTCCTGGGGACTTATTTTACTGCCGGGCTTATTTTACACTATTATTATTAAAATTGGAATTGATTTGATAGGCCCATTCTTAGAAAATGACAAAACTATCTCTAATAATGGTTACAAGTAAGACGAAAACAATTTTATGCAATCATTCTTATTTTCTACCATATATTAAATTTATCTCATATTTTCAGATATGATAACTACAGTAATTAAAACACATAAATTTCTGTTTTCAATATGCTAAATATATTTAATTTACTTCACCTACTGCAAAATTATAATCAATTTTATGATGAATGGTTTTTTGTTTATATCACATTTAACATCAATAATGAAATTTTAAAATATCATCAATTCAATTTTTTTTTATGTTAAGAACCCAAAATCAATAAATCAGTAAATTAACAAGTCAAGTAACCAATTTTCCTAGGAAAAAAGTACCGGACTTATTTTACTACTGTAGGAATATTCTACCTAGGAAAATAAGGCTGAGGACATATTTTACTAGGAAACTGAGTAACATGGACTTATTTTACTAGTAACAAAAGTCCGGGGGACTAATTTTACTACAGGACTTATTTTACTGTTACATTAGTACATTAGTATATGTATATAAAGCAGGTTTTGTCCAATGCATTTGAAATAAGAGAATTTCATGGATTTGCAGGGACTTTTCAAGGCTTATGCCACATATTATGATAAAATGTTACACTTACATATGTTATTGTGTACTTTAGAAATATTGTTTAAATAGTTATTTTGTAAAAAAGATATATAACATTAGTAGAATTCAGTACAGTAGTCCCCCTCTCGAGATTATGTCCCAATATCTTCACGTGACGTGTACATCATTTGCATACGATAGTAAACAAAATTTGGACGATGCCATTTTGATTATAATCTTGGCCTCGTGACCCAATAATGTTACATGAACTGTCTTTATGTCTTTTCAGTAAAGAAAATGTGTTTGATTTCCATAAATTATTTTTATAATTTAATTTTGATCTAGTGAAAGAAAGCGTTAATCGGCCAAATATAGATTAAAAATAGGGTTGAGATAATTTACATACCGAGCTATTTTTAGATTTAGTAGTCCGAACTGTTTACATTTATTACACAAATTATCATTTTGAAAATGTGTTTGCTGAGAATTAAAAATTCAATTAGGCAGATAAAATTTGCAATTAATAATTTAGTTAGCTTTGTGCAGTGAATTTCGAGATTTGTACGCAAATTAAACATTTTTAAAGCACGTGTCTCAAGAATATTCTGAATCATAGAATGGTCTGAATAAAGGTTTCACTGTGACATGACACAAAGTGGGTTAGAACTACACATTGTATGCACGATATTGGGAAAGAAAAACAGTTTTATTTAAGGCCAATATAAATAAAACTTTATTGATAATCAGCGGACAGATAAATCTTAAGTATGATAACACGTGTACCTACAAAGAAAACAAATGTTAATACACATAATGTCATATATATATTTTGTGAAATGTGGTAAAAATTAGTTACAAAGATATCATCCTGGACAAAACAAGATAAAAACAAGTTGCTGATTATAATAATAATACAGGTACACGTAATTACAATCTAATCATAGCTGACAACGGCTCTGTAAATGAACTTTGACTGAGGGAGAGGAAAATAGTTCTTATTTTGATATTTGACTGCGCCAAACTGTAGCATAGACAGTGGATTTATTATTCAATGGAATTTTAATATTGGAGCTGTATTTAAAAAGCAGTTTCATATAGAATTTATAAATAAATTTATTCAGATAATTTATTAAATGTATTGGGTATTTTTTTATCTGATTGTTCAAAGCCTATTTCTGGACTATTTTATGGGTGTAAGGGAGTTTCCATGAGTACCCTTCGGATTTTCTAAATTTGCAAAAAATTTTATCTGACATGGCACCCCGAAAATTAAATGTGATATACGTGAAATTCTTAATCATATTCGCCTTCGTCTCTTCGAAGTAATTACACAGCTTTAGTTCTCTATGAGCATTGAAGCGTTACAGTATAATCTCCGTTAAAAGAAAAAGACTATAGAATACCTATAGTCTGTAAGCATCCTAAATACTGACCTGACATATAGTGACCTCGTATATAAACCCATTTCTCGTGCCGCACAATCATTCTTTCTCTGGAGCGTTGTAGTGTACGTTTGGCTTGTACACCACAATTCAAATTTCCGTTTTTCAAGTGAGTAGTTTTTAGAACGTGGTTCTGAACTTATTTCACTGACATTTTCTAAATTTGTTTATCACCGTTTAATGCTATGGACTTTCGACGTTTTATCGTCTGGTTCTTGTTAGAATTTATTAACTTGTCTACGTAGTACGACAAGAAATTTTGAAATAAAATTTGTTTTACTCTCTACGTGGTACGAGAGTTTATTGTTTACATTGTATTGGTCGTTTTTCAAACACCACTCAGTGTATCTGCGTGTGGTTAAATTATAATTGTTTATTTGATCAATAATTTTGTTTTACACACCTGTTTGTCGTTTTTTGAGGTGTGCTGTTGAAATATAGATATATTATGGCTGATGACCAGTCTGATGTGTTGTTATTAGATGACGGTAATGATTTGAATGTGTCTGTTAATAGTATGGATGAACATGAGGTGTCTAAATTGATTGAAGATGACCCTCAAGTTGTCAGAACTAAAACTAGAAAAGGCAAAGCTTCTGTTGGTAGAGTTATAAAGGGCTCTGCATTAGTTGATAAGGGTGTAAAAAGAAAAGCCAGTAAATCAGCAGGGGATAGGCCTGCAAAAGTAATTAAATCTTCTTTTTCACATAATGAAATTCAGGAGCTAAAACAGAAAATGGGTATTGACTCAATGGCTAAATCTTTGGATAGTATTGATAAAGTATTACAAAAATTGATGAATCCACAGTCATCTAGTACTGTTACAAGGGCATCTAGTGCTGCTGCAAGGCCCACTTGTATTAATTCTGAAGTGCCAAGAATGGCTCAAAATTCTTACAAACCTATTCTTTCATTAGAGCCAAATTTAGATTCAGATGATGTTGTTAACAATTTTGATACAAATTATTTAGGTATTAAATTCACCTGTATCTAGTTCTTTAGCTAGTGCTAGTCCTGCTACTGTTAATGCTAGTTCATTTGATCCTGCCAGTGGTTTTGCTGTGGCTTTCCATGATCAATATATTCAGCAGGTACAACCTGACAATACGCCTGTTTCTACATGTGATGTACAGGCCCAGAGTAATGGTATATGTAGTACTTTTTCTAGTGCTGTACATGTAGCTTCGGCTGTTCATGACACGAGTTGTAATGTTCTGTGTAATACTGATGGAATTGATTTATGGGAAATTCCACAATTAAGGTCAGAAGAACAAACTGGTCCTTCAATAAATGTTGGTCTGGCAAAAGCTGTTAATGCTGCGGTTACAATAAAACCCAATGTTGATAGTATTAAAATAATAGAAGATATAAAGTATCTCAGACCACAAAACTGTGACAATTTGTGCTGTCCTAGAGTTAATAAGGAAATTTGGGCAGCTCTTCCCAAACCTGCACAAAATGCAGATTCTAAATTACAGGAGGTTCAGAGATACATGGCAAAAGGTATGATCCCACTTGTTCAGTTGGCTGATCTTTGTGCTAAAACTGAGCCTCTAGACCCTGTTAAAACAAGGGCTATGCTGACAGACTCGTTATGTCTTTTGGGTACTGCATTTCGTAGTTTTTCTCAGAGACGTAGGTCTATTATGAGACCAAACTTTAACGAAAGGTTTAAGCCTATCTGTAATAATGATGTTCCAGTTGATAATTTGTTGTTTGGGACTGATGGTATGAAGAAATTGAAGGAGTTAGGAGATTTTACCAAAATGCCTATGACAATTAAGTCTAAACATCTAGGTAAATCTAAGGTTTATGGTTCTGGTTTCAATTAACAGTAACCATGGAAATTTAAACTACAAGGGCCCTGTCATGGGACAGGGCAACAGATTTCCAACTCCTCAGAGAGGCAGGAGCAGAGGGTCTTACAGAGGAACCCCAAGAGCTGCCAGAGGCAATTACAACCGTTATTAGAACCTTCTGTTGAAAAGGTGAGAAATCTTAATAGTTCTGAGTGGTATAAAATTACTTCAGATCTATGGATTTTAGATACTGTACAAAATGGCTATCAGATAGAATTTGAAATCTTGCCGAAGATTTCATCAGTAATGAGGGAAATTAATTTCTCCACTGATAAAGCTAAGGTTGTCACTGATGAGGTTAATAAACTGCTAGCAAAAGGAGCTATTTTAAAGGTTGATCCTGTTGAAGGGCAATTCATATCAAATATATTTCTTGTTCCCAAGAAAGATGGAACTTTGCGCCCAGTTATTAATTTAAAAAATCTGAATACGTTTGTCAAATATCAACATTTCAAACAGGAGAACATTTCTTTTGCATTAGATCTGATTAATAGAAATGATTTTCTAACATCCATAGATCTTACTGATGCATATTTTAGTTTAGGTATACACAAGGATTTTAAGAAATACTTGCGTTTTTCTTGGAATAACAATTTATATGAATTTCAAGTTTTGTGTTTTGGTCTGGCATCAGCACCTAGAGTTTTTACCAAAGTATTAAAACCTGTTTATGCCTTCTTTAGAAAACTTGGCATTAGATGTATTTATTACATTGATGATTCTCTTTGTGTGGATAGTAATTTTGATTGATTGATTGATTAATGGTGTTTAACGCCCGAGCAGCAATATTTCAGCTATATTCAGGCGATGATTGTCAGCAAAAAACTGTATTTATGACAAATCAATTAGATAAATTGGGTTACAGAGTCAATTTAAAAAAGTCTGTTCTTGTACCAACAAAACGAATAGTTTTCTTTGGTTTAATTATTGATACAGTTGTCTTCAAAGTCTTTTTGACTGAAGAAAAAATTGATAAAATTGTCTCCCTTGGTAAATTGTTGTTAAACAAAGAAAGGGTTTTAATACGCTGTTTAGCTTCTTTTATTGGATTAGTAGTTCATGCCTTCAATGCAGTGACTGTTGGTCCTTTGCATTATAGATCTTTGGAACGTGACAAAATCTCAGCTTTGTCTAGTTCTAATGGTGATTTTGATACTGAGACAAATTTATCTGAAATTGCAAGAAAGGATATTTTATAGTGGGTTTCCAATTTGAAATAATTCAATGGAAAGTTAATAAGACCAAATACTGTTGATTTTTGGATTGAGTGTGATGCCTCAATAGAGGGTTGGGGCGCAAAATTGGGTGATAAATTGGTTGGTGGTAGATGGAACAAAGAGGAAACACAAAATCATATAAATTTTTTGGAATTGATGGCTATTTTTTATTCCCTTCAATCTTTTTTCTCCAAAGAGAAATCACTGCATATAGGCATTTGCTCAGACAACACAACAGCAGTGGCTTATATCAATGAAATGGGTGGAATGGCATCCCCCTTGTTGGATGAGTTGTCTTCTAAAATTTGGTCTTGGTGTTTTGACAGGGACATTTTTATATCAGATCAACATATTCCTGGTTGGCATAACTTTGATGCAGACCATATGTCGAGAAATTTTACTGATTCCACAGAGTGGAAGTTAAAACCTGAAATTTTTACAAGAATATGCAGGCATTTCTTTGAGCCTGACATTGATCTCTTTGCATCTCGTTTAAATGCTCAGCTAGAAACATTTGTCTCGTGGTCATATGACCCGCAGTCCTCATATACAGATGCATTTTCTATTTCATGGTCTGATTTCAATCCTTATATATTTCCTCCTTTTAGTTTGATAGGAAAGATAATAAATAAGATTGTGCATGATAATGTTAGAAATGCAATTTTAGTTGTGCCTTTTTGGCCTTGTCAAAGTTGGTATCCATTATTGTTATCAGTGTTAATTTCTTTGCCAGTTAGGTTGCCAAGACACCAGGATCTAGTGACCATGCCTCACTCAGGACAGTGTCATCCTTTTTTGAAAAGACTGAATTTAATCGTTTGTCTTGTATCAGGACAGCACTCCTTAGTAAAGGATTTTCGGAAAGATCTATTGAAGTTATCACTGCCTCCTGGAGACAGACAACTAATAGACAATATGAGTATGCTTGGAGGAAATACTTATTTTGGTGTGATAAAAGGAATGTTAATCCCATTTGTCCAATTGAGAAGGACATAATTGAATATATAAACTTTTTGTTGGAGAAAAAATTTCATTTTCTGTAATTAATACTGCTAAATCAATGTTGACTCAGACTTTACCGTTTTTTGGAGTTGATGTTAGCAACTTTCATTATTTGGAGCGTATGCTCAAAGGATGTTACAATTGTAATCCACCAGGAGTGCGGTATGTACACATGTGGGATGTTCAGATTGTTTTACGGTATCTTATTACTTTATACCCTTTGGAAAAGCTTAGTTTGAAGTTTTTGACTTTTAAGTTAATAACTGTAGTTGCTTTAATTACTGCAGCAAGGTCTCAAACCTTAGCTGCATTGGATTTGAACCATGTTAGGTTTTATGATGGAGATAAGAAGGCTATATTTTTGATTCAGAAGCCCATGAAGACTTCTAGACCTGGTATACCATTACCTAAGGTGACTTTACACAGTTATGTGAAGCCTGAATTATGTGTTATTAAAACTCTTTTATATTACATTAAGAAGACAGATGTCAGAAAGACATCCAAGTTGTTTATTTCATATGTTACTTTTAGTGAAGTTACTACATCAACTTTAGCTCGTTGGATTAAAACTGTTATTTCTGGCTGGCATTGATACTTCTGTGTTTAAAGCACATTCAGTACGCAGTGCTGCTACATCGACAGCTTTTGCATCCGGTTGTACAATTAAAGAAATTCTTTCAACTGCAAACTGGACTAATGCTAAAACTTTTCACAAGTTTTATGATAAACATATTGATCAAAATCTGGATTTTGCTAATGCTGTTCTGTCTTTGACATAATTGTTTTATCATAGTATTAAATTTTGTTTATTTGAAGTTTGTGTCAACTCTTTAAACAAGCTGTGTAATTACTTCGAAGAGACGAAGGCGAATATGATTAAGAATGTACCCTCATCCAAGCATACCCAAGGGGTGTGAAGGATGAGGGTCATTCTTTGAATAGAGCCTGAGGCTCGAGAAGTAATTACATCCACACCCATGACCCACCCTTTATGTTTGTTATAAAAGTGTCTGTTGACAACAAACTCTTTAAAGAATGATTGTGCGGCACGAGAAATGGGTTTATATACGAGGTCACTATATTTCAGGTCAGTATTTAGGATGCTTACAGACTATAGGTATTCTATAGTCTTTTTCTTTTAACGGAGATTATACTGTAACGCTTCAATGCTCATAGAGAACTAAAGCTGTGTAATTACTTCTCGAGCCTCAGGCTCTATTCAAAGAATGACCCTCATCCTTCACACCCCTTGGGTATGCTTGGATGAGGGTACATTATTCCGGTTGTTTTGAGGGGTCTCTCATTACTCAACGAAACTTGGTGCCTAAGTGAGAGCAAAAAATGTCAATAGTTTCCCCTATACAAAAATAATTAAGAGGCCGTTGTCAAGTTGAAGTGTTGATTTTTTACTTTGTTGTCTAAAAGTTTGTATGTCAATGATGTTATTAGTTCAGCCACTGCAGCTATAATGCTGTAACTTTCACTTTATTCTGTCAGATAACAGTAAACAATTAAAAAATACATCTTTCTGTCTAAATTTTACTCAAAAACATTAAAATTTATGGCTTTAAACAGTAAGTTACATGGCCTTGAATGGCATAAAATTGTAAGATTTCCTTTTAGACAGAAACAACAAAGAATTTAAGAAAAAATTGCTAAAATTACTCAATGGAAAACAGAGGCGAAATTAATTTAGTTATTAAACACTATTGCAACTAAATAAATTTAACTTTGAACAAAACCCAAAAAAAATACCTGAGTGTACTTCAACCCTTTAGAACAGCAAAACATAGCGCATGGGAAATCTGCGAGATTAGGTTCTATATGATATTGCTCACAAATGTACTTTCAACCAAATCCATGATACTGTTTACCCAAAAAGCATGCAAAGCCAGTAAAATATGGTTTGTATTTTATTTATATCATTAATTTTTGTCTGAAAAACTGATCCAGTAGCAACAGTCGGGTCATAATCTAGCACGCACTTTTCCCCCCAAACAAATTATGATTGCATGACCATTTCTACAAGATGTATTTAAATCCAGCATTTTTCCTCAAATGCTTAATTTTACCAAGGGGAAACACTTGTAATCAGCATTCATATTTCTACCTTTTAGCAATTAACAAAATAGACACTAATAAAGTTAAAACCTTGTCAACCAAGGGAGATAATTGTAGGCACTGAAGAATGTAAACAAACTATAAAATGAAGCTTTTATTGTAAATATATGAAATTGAACCATATTTAAAGAACAAAATTAGAAGATAATAATCCGATTCCTATTTTAGAAATACAATCACAGAAATGTCTTCATGAGATTACAAAGATAGCTTAAACATTGTTTGTGGGGGGGGGGGGGGGGGTGTGCACATGTAGATGGAAAAAGCCAGGATATGCGCATATATATATAAAAGTGACATATCAGTAGGTGGAGTGGTTTCATTTGATAACCATGGACCTTGTACACAATAAATGCACTCGGTTACTAATTTTAAAAACATGTTTTTTTGCTTTCACCATTTATTTCAAATTCTTGTATTGATGTTTACTTGTTTACAATATATGGTTACAACATCATAGCATTATGACGTCACAGTTTGCATGATGTCATAAAGGGTACTTCAAAACTCCTGGCTGTGTAAATCTCTTTTTTAAGAAACTTCTTTGGAAATATTGCTATTAACCTATTAATAATCAGTTGAATTTTAGTAAATACAAATGTACACCCATTTCTGAACCATAATTATTTGATTTATATATTGAGTACTGTTTAAGAATGTTTGATTGTGAAATTAATACAAAAATTAGAAAGTAAATGTAAAAATTTGTTCTAAAAGATAAGTAATGTGCCCATTTTTCTTCTTTACTTTGGAATTCAGTATTGATATATTATTTAAAGATATAGCCTTCCTATGGTTTATTATGACATATATATAGGTTGCGAAAGCGAAAACTTATCATCCAGCTATAGATATGACACATGAAAATTGTTGATTTTTTTTTAAATCAAGTGTTGAGTTGAACAATTGAAAGCGTTAAAGTTTGTTCATAAAACAGGTTGAAACGGCTTTATTTTATTTCGGAATGAGATGAAACTTGGTAGATTTGCTCGTAATATGGGGAACAAAAATAAAATACAGTAAAAAGTGTGAAAATTGAAAATTTTGTTTTCAATTTGACAACGGCTCTGTAAATGAACTTTGACTGAGGGAAAATAGTTCTTATTTTGATATTTGACTGCGCCAAACTGTAGCATAGACAGTGGATTTATTATTCAATGGAATTTTAATATTGGAGCTGTATTTAAAAAGCAGTTTCATATAGAATTTATAAATAAATTTATTCAGATAATTTATTAAATGTATTGGGTATTTTTTTATCTGATTGTTCAAAGCCTATTTCTGGACTATTTTATGGGTGTAAGGGAGTTTCCATGAGTACCCTTCAGATTTTCTAAATTTGCAAAAAATTTTATCTGACATGGCACCCCGAAAATTTAATGTGATATACGTGAAATTATTCCGGTCGTTTTGAGGGGGTCTCTCATTACTCAACGAAACTTGGTGCCTAAGTGAGAGCAAAAAATGTCAATAGTTTCCCCTACACAAAAATAATTAAGAGACCATTGTCAGCTAATTCCATTTGAGAGACCACCCCTTTTGTAAGACCACTTTTCAGTTGCAAATAGGGTGGTCTTTCAAGAGGGGGACTACTGTAACAACCATGAAAAAGATATGTGTGATGCACATTGATATTTCTAGTATATTGTGTGCATGTTATAGTCAAAATACAATGACTGTTAAGTTGCTTTCTACCTATTCTAAATACAGATAACAGCTTTTTTTGGAAAACTGCTTCAATATTTTCTTTAAAGCTCTGAATCAACAATAGCTTGGACATTTAAATTGCATAGGCGTAGCATTCGGTACGGCTTCAGTCGTACCAATAACTTTTGCAGATACAGCATGCCG
Source organism: Limnoperna fortunei (assembly GCA_944474755.1). Lineage (NCBI taxonomy): Eukaryota > Metazoa > Mollusca > Bivalvia > Mytilida > Modiolidae > Limnoperna > Limnoperna fortunei. The sequence goes on along the minus strand of OX104119.1, from coordinate 60,750,925 downwards.
TACCAAAGATTCTCACAAATATTGCTCACAAAATCCATCTTTTAAGACCTGCGATTAAGTGGTAGGAAATCGCCAGATTGCAGGATTTTGCACCATTTACACCAGAGTTTCCCGAATCCCTTGTGGTAAAATCACCTCTGTGAGGTGGATAGGATCGCTATGCGATCCTGATTAGCATTCCGCCGTACCAATGTCAAATGTGATGCTACACCTTTGAATTACAGCTACTCATGCATGACGTGGTTAAAGGAAAACTTCTAACTTGGTTTACCAGCAGTATACCCTATGACAATCTTTTTAAGTTGGATGTTTCAATTTTCCAGAATCATGCAAGAGCTTTAAAGAAAACAGATTAACGCTGTTATATAGAATTGTTTGACCAATAGGTAGAAAACGCCTTACAGATTATTATATTTTTACCATAACAGAGCTTTTTTCTTGAAGGTTAATAGATAAGAGTTCCTCTGAAAGTGATATAGGACCCAGTTATACTATGTACCAAACATCTACAGATTCTATGTTTGCTTCCTGGCATTACAATGATACTGAAAGTGACATACAGAGGGCTTGGTATTCAGTTGGGACATACCCCTTTGCTGAGGATGTTGCTCCTCTTACAGAAGTAGATGTCTCAAGCAGTCTGCAGAGTATTATGCCTCTGGCAACTGTAACTCCTGATGCTTCAGGTATTTGTTTTTTTATATAAGAAGTTATGAATTCAATCATTTCTTTTTAAATAAGTCAATAAGAAAGGATCTTTGACCTGTTGATGGAAGTCCTTTCATTGTTTATTGTATAAGTAAAGAAACTGTTGGTTTTTTTTATTCGAATAGAAATAAAAAATTTTGGCAGTAAAACATTTTAGTCTCGCAAATATGGTGATTTTTCTTTAAAAATGTTCGATAAGACTTGAGCAAAACAGTTTTTAATCAATGTATTGCATTTTAAGTACCCCATTTATTTTTTAAATATGCATATATTTTGTTTACAGTAAAGTTTAAATATTGTTTAGGGCTTTACCTGGAAAAAATGTACAGGGGTCGGAATGCAGGTTTTTATATATATATATATATATATATATATATATATATAGGATATATATATATATATATGGGATAACTGTTTTATTTTATAGGTGGGGTACTTTCATAAAAACATTTTCTAGGCTGTGCCTCTAACAAAATTAAAATTTTAGTGGTGGTCCCCCTTTTTTTGAACTGAGTTCCGACCCCCATGTACATTTTTTTCTGGATAAGCCCTTATATGATATTGTTCTTTTTTTTAATTTGTGTTTGATTTTTTTCCCAGGAAAACCAAATATCATATCAATCTGGGCAGAAAACAAAGCAGGATTAACTAGTAAGATTGTGACTGGTACTGTTATCATAGACACAACACCACCAAATAAGGGTATAATCAGTTGTCCAAAGTATGTTGGTGTAAGTGTTCAGAATTGAAGACTAAGAAGTGTAATGTACATAAAAAGTTCATCGAGCGATTTTGTAGTTTAGATTCAGGCACTATATATTCTTTAAAAACTTGATACAAGGAATTTATGATAAGCATTCTTGCAGTAAGATAGAAATACAATGTATATTGAATATAATAACTTTACCAGCAAGGAAAGCTTGATTTATTGTCAAAAAGATAATTTTTACCCATTTGCTCTGTAATTTGTCTGTTATTTTTGTTATTTTATTCACCATTCTTTGTTACTTGTCATATTTTAATGTCAAGTATATCTAAATACAATAGATTAATGAGTTTAAGGCTTTTAGCTATTTAGTCACAACAGTTAATTTTTTTTTCTTTCTGTCAGTCTAAAGTTCCTGTTAAATGTGAATGGACAGGATTCCAGGATAAGGAAAGTCCAATAAAAAAGTTCCTGATATCTCTTGGTTCCGAGCAAGGACTTGCAGATGTTTTTACAGACAGGGAAGTGAATGGATTTGCCTCAAGTTTTTCAATTACAGGTATTCTGGGTTTTTTACAAATCTAAATAGAAATAGTTAAAAGTAAATGCATTTAAAATAGAAACTTTTGATGAGTCATACTATAGTATCGTATGTGATGGGGAGAGCCTATTAATTGTTTTGCTAAATTTTCTTGATGTTTCCAAAAGAAAGGCTTAAAGTGCAGCTGATGGTTGCTTGATTTGGAGTTTATCCATGTAAACTCTACATGTAAATGTACTCTTTACTGATTGTAAAAATTTTAAACTTGATGCACTTAGACAATCACATTTAAAATGTTATTATACAAAATGACCCAGTACAGTTAAAATTACTATGTGAAGTTCTGCAAAAAATCATTTTATATTTCTGAAAAGACAATAGTGATTTATGAGATGCGAACTGTAATTTCTATCTATCTGTACTCTTTAGAGGTTACTTTGTTGCTGAATTTTATTTAAAAATTTAATTGAAATTGGTGGAGTTTTTTTTATACCCCCCAGCTTGAAAAGCGGGGGGTATATAGTGATCATGGTGTCCGTCCGTCCGTCCGTCCGTCTGTCCGTCCGTTACACTTTCTCTTATTTGCAACTCCTCCTACACCACTGAATGGAATTTGTTGAAACTTACACAGAATCCTTGTCACATAGTGCCATTGTGCAGGAGATATTTATCATTTTGATCGGAATGATATTTGGGGTTTCCCATAGACAAACATGGAATTTGTCATGGACATAAGGGGATACCCATCTTTTATTTGCAACTCCTCCTACACCACTGAATGGAATTTGTTGAAACTTACACAGAATCTTGGTCACATATTGCCATTGTGCACCAGATATTAAACATTTTGATCATAATATTATTGGAGGTTTCCCAAAGAAAAACATGGACTTTGTCATTGACATAGAGGATGCCATTCTTTGGGGGATGGGGGAGGGTTACATGTTTTTTCTGCAACTCCGCCTACACGTTAAAAAAAGATAAAGTTCATAATTAAGAACACCTGAATTTTCAAAGTAATTGTGAGCGGGGGTATCAATGGTGAGCATTGCTCACAGGTTTTTTTACTCTAGTTTTAGATTGTGTTATGGACTGCTGTTGTAGTATGTAATTCTTGGAAGGTTAAGAAAAAGTTGACACAGTGTTTAAATTAGAGAAGATTATGTCTATGAACATGTCCCCAATATTAGGGTTTCTAAAATTTTCAAAAATTGTAGACATTGTATTCAAAGTCTGTTACAGCCTCGGTGGGTGAATGGTTAAGGTAGTTCATGTACTATTGATTACGTGGTCTGTCAACACTGAGGTTGCAGGTTCAAGTCTAACTGCAGGCAGGGTGTACTCAGCTCTAATCTTAATTGACAAAGATTGGTAGTTTTCCTACCGAAGGTGGGGGGTTTTCTCCAGGTACTCAAGCTTCCCCCCCCCCCCCCCCAATAAAAACTGGACGCCATGATATAGCTGAAAAATTGCTGAAAGTGGCATTAAATATCATTCAGACAAACAAATCAAAGTCTGTTCAAGGCTGCTGTGTGTGGAAGTGATTCTTATTTAATCATGTCAGTTTAAATAAAGCTACATATACAATTGTACCCCTAAATAAAAACTGTATGCCTTGAAATTCATAAAACATGGCCGAACCATTGCTGGTAAGACACCATTCAAGCAAAAAAAATATTCCTATGTAAATTCTTGTCATATTTTTCTGGTAGATGCTGATTCTCTGATGATTCATGGGAAATCTTATTACATGACAGTAACGGCTATTAATGCTGTGGACCTAAAGTCCTATGCCTTTTCTGGTCCAATTGCTATAGATACTACACCACCAATTGCTGGAAAAGTAATCGATCTTCCTACAACCTACAGAGTGGATGCAACCAATAACACTGCAACAATGTTGATGAATTCTAAGACGTGTATTACAGAAGAAGGTAGGTCTGATGCAAATGTGGTGTTTTTTGTGTAGCTCACCTCGACCAAACATCCATGTAAGCTTTTGCCATCAGTTGGCATCCTTCTACTGATGTCTGTCCTCTGTCATTGGTTTTAAAGTCTTCTCCAATACATAATGGCCAATTTTTCAACTTGCCACAATCATCCCTAGGGTACCTAGTTTCAAATTTGTACCCTGGGTATTGATCAATTGACAAAGATTGCTGCTGTTACTAGGTGTCAACATATGTTTTTGGTCAATATCGCAAAAAAAATTAGGCTATGCGGGAAACTAATATCTAAAATTGATTAGCACATGAAGCTCTGTAAAAGTTCCTTTTAGTCGGAAGTTGTGTAATGTATTCCTGTAGGGGTTATTGCCTTTAACTTACGATTTTTTACAAAATTGTGTTCAAAAATTGTTGCACTACTCCTTACAGTAGTTTATTAAGATATATTAGGTATTGCCCAGTAACCTAAAAACTATAACAGCTAAAGGGAAACTGTAAATTGCAAAAATGATTATCAATACAGGTCTAACAATTCACTTCATTGGTCTGATGACTCCTTATAAGAGTTGTTGCATTTAATTATGATTTTAGACAAAATTACCAGTTTTTGCCTTAGAAATTAAAAACTGTTATACCGAGAGTAAAACTTTAAATAGCAAAGATAATCAGGACAAGGCCTACAAATTATTTTATTGTCTGAAAACTATCCGATGACTCCTGATGGGAGTTATTGCCCTTTAATAACAATTTTTGGTGAAATTTGTAGTTGCTGTTCCGTAACTTCAATTTCATAACAGCTGGAGTGAAACTGTAAATTGCAAAAATGATCAGCAAGGCAAAGCCTACAAATCATTAATGTCCAAAATTGTAAGATGACTAGAAGGAATTATTGCCCTTTAATGATGAATTTAGAAACACACACACAAAATAATCAGTTTGTTTTATAAATTAAAGTCTATAACAGCTAAAACTGTAAATAACTAAACTAACCTGAGCGACAAGTCCTACACATTATGAAATTTTCAGAAATTCTCAGATTGCACATTATTTCAGTTGTTTCCCTCAATCAAAGTTTTTGCCCAGTTACTTAAAAGCTATAACAGTTAGACTGAAACTGTAAATTGCAAAAATTTAAATATAGCTTGAAGTCAATTGTGTTTCAGGTGAACAAAAACCGGGTCCTGGGAGCCTCTTGTTTTGGTATTGTGCTTCAACTAATTGTTGCAACTTATTTTTATTTATTTATTATACTAGTATTAATTTTATTTTTTTATTAAACATTTGTTTACTTTGATGGTATTAGATTTTACTCAGCTTGTCAAAATAACTAAATGGGAAAAAGGAATTGCCCAAACATTTAGTTAGGAGAATTTAAACTAAGTTGTTTATATGTGACATTTTTCTGTTGGAAAAGGTTCTGCTGAAAAGTAGGGTATTAATGATTGCATTTCCTTACGATCCAAATGATCCAATTTGTGTCAAGATACTTATTTATTTGTTGTTGTTAAGATAATTATGGAAATAAATCGATTTATATAGTATCAACATCTTTTATTACGGACCTTATCCCATTATTTTAAATTTCTAGCAGGTTTGTACAACAGTTTGAAATTTGAGAATTTCCAGAGATACATGTATAGTTTTCTTCCTGACTAAAGCTAATATAAAATCATTTAATTATTTCTTTCAGAATGCCATGCTTTAGATGCCACATGCTCCCAATCTATGACATCTGTATCTGTTACGTGGCAACAATTTAAAGATGATGAATCAGAAATTGTTAGGTATGTTACTTCTTTTTTCTGAAATGGGTAATTTTATCTACAAGTCCCTTTTAAAGAATCAGAAAAAAAGGAAAATGATTGTAAAACAAATTGATTGATAATAAGTTGCAATATAAAGAATATGAAACTGACTTGTAATGTTTGGTAGGGCTTACAAAGAAATATAATATATAAGAAATAGCTGTTTCTTTACAGAGACATCAGAACTACTCGATTCACTTTATTTGTATAACTTATCACTTAGCTTGAGACACTTCTTAATGAGTAAAGAGAAAAGCAAATATGATTTTAAAAAAGAAGGAATATTTATTATTTCAAGAAGTAAACTACAGTCTGTATTTTAGTGACAATTTTGTTGAAATGTATCTTATAATGGTAGGAAGTGAGTTCTGACAAAGTAGCATACTATGTCAACCATTAAAATAAAAAATTATATCAGCTTTAAGAAATTTAGTTAACTGTGAATGAAGCAATAATTTTATGTTTTCAGTTATGAAGTAGCAATTGGTACTAGTCCAGGTGGTGGTCAGATCAAAGAGTTCTTTTCTATTCCCTTTGATTCACAGTATTATACAGTTACTGGCCTTAACTTGTATGGACTTAAAAAGGTATGTCTGTGGCTAAGTTGCAAATGGTTTATAGTTATATATTATTTTAATTTGGATTAAAATGGTAGGGGCTTCACTTTTACAGAAATAATGCCATACCAGATCCATATATTCACGAGCATCTTATTTCTATTCAATTCTGTCACATAGTTTTAGCAATTGTATACTAGAATGTTCTTAATTATGTCATACATTTTTTAAATATTAGGGTAAATTAACTCCAAATTTAACAAGTTTTAAGGAATATTGTTGTTGCTTGTTTGTTTGTTGAAAAGGTGTGCAATGCCATTTTCAGCAATCTTTGAGCTTTATCGCTGCATCCAGTTTTATTGGGGGAGGAAGCTCAGGAGTACCTGGTAAAAACCCCTTACTTTTGGTAAATAATGACAAACCTTGTCATCTAAGATTGGAGTTGAGCACACCCTGCCCATAGTCAGTGAGCCTGGTACCGGCAACCTCAGTGTTGACTGGGACAAGATCAATAGTAGAAGTCCAACCACCTTAACCACTAGGCCACCAAAGCCCATTTAAGGAATAAGTGGTTTTTCATATTTATACATTTTTCTACAATTAACTGAATATTGAACAACTTGTTTAGAATACATATAATTTCTTTCTTGATCAGGCAACAATTTTTTTTTTAATTAGTTTTCACAGAATAAACAGTAAGGGTCAATCTGTTGCTATTGGCAGATACCCAATATTGAAACAGATATGTTTTATTAATAATATTAGCAGTCGTTTATTAAATTTATGATATATGCACGTAGGTTTTGTGAAAAAGTTGTTTTCTACAATATAAACAAGATTAGATTTTTTTACCTTACAAAATGAAACATGGGAAGTTACTTAATTATGGATTGTTTATTTTGGACATTAAATGAAAGAATTTATATTTCTGAGTAAGCATAATACCTTTGTAGTTGTTTATCTATCTCATCTTCAAGCAGGAACATAGACACTTACCATTTTTTACCCCCACATAACTTACAGTTGGGGGGGTATTGTTTTGCTCATATCTGTCTGTCCTTCCCTAATTCTGTCCTGTCCTCCAGTATGTTTTCTGACTTTTTTTGGTATACCCTTGTAGAGATTTCATTGGTTTTAGGTATGGAAGTATACAGTGATAAGTTACAGATCAAGTTTAAGTTTCATTTTGTTCCATTGATTTTTACGGGAATTATTTGCCCAGGACGTTAGATATTTTATCAAAATAACACTTGAAGATATTGAGCTGAATTTTGTTTATGTGAATCCAAAGTGGTACATTACAGAGTAAGTTTAGGTTTTATTCGTTCCTCTGATTTTTATGGATATTGGCCTTGAGTTTGGTTTAAGCGGAGTACGGGGGCATCATGTGTGTCTCTTAGACTTAACACCATTTCTAATATAAGTTATAATACAGCTGTGTCAAATTAAATGCGGGGGGCATTACTTTGTCTAGTTTTATTTCAGATTTATGTATCAGTAAGAGGAACTAATGGAGCTGGTTTATCAACTGTTGGTATATCTAATGGTGTATATCTGTCCTATCTGAGTCAGGGACTGCCTCCATTGTCACATTTAGGTGTGTCGGATGTGCTACAAAACTCTGATGGTGATGTGTAAGTATTGATAATATTTGAGTTTATTACGGTTACATAGACTCCTAAGTAAGTGAAATCTTTTTTTCCAGAGTCCTGTTTGTTAATATTTGTAGGTGTTTACAACTGAAAATTGGCAAGATAACCTTATGGCACTTAATAAATGAACACAATTTATACACATGGTTTAGCTTAAGCTGTGTAGGCACTAGACAACAGTGAAAATAGGGACTAAGAATCTACAATAGAATCTATTATTATAACTATAAGAGCACAGTTCAAGCAAAACATAGAAAAATGAATTATAATGGAAATCAATGTCCTTTAATTGATACCTTTAATTTGTGATGGTTCTGGAATTAAATCAGACCCATGAGTCATTTCTACCTTAAAAATTTGCACTTATAATAAAAAAAATTAAATATAAAGTAATATAGTTTGTTAGCCTAGGTTTTGGGGGTTTTTTTTATTTTTCATCTTGGAATGTGAAACATGCCTCATGGTGTATCCTGTTTGTTGTTGTTAAGGAACTGCATGTTTAGTTCTTTTATGTTTTGGTAAATGTACATGTTGCATCTTGTTTTATTAAGAGATTTCCAAGAAAGCTTTGATACTTACCGAGCAGCGTGGGATATGTCAGGTGATCCATGTCCTGTTGTCAAGTATGAGTGGCAATTACAGAGGCTTGATGGGAAGGTGGTCATGGCATGGCAAGATATGGGAGGTCTGTGCATTTAATTCATTATTGCTTGAAATAATGTTTTACCTATAATAGAATATGTTTTGACACAAGATGTCATAAATGTACATTTCATTACCTATTTAAAAGACAAATGGAAATTAATGGAATCTGGAAAAAATAAGAAATTCTTAAATAACTTCGCAAGCTTCAGCTTCACACAAGGAAAGTTGTCATTAACTGATTATACTAAAAAGTCACTCTTTCACCATATATTATGTAAAGAAGTTATGAGAACATGTGTTAGTTTTAAATACAAGCGAATCAAAAAATTGTTTTAAGTAAAATTTCAGCTTTAAACAATCCACAAAACTTATAGATCAATAGCATTGCTGCAGATTTTAATGAGTAGACATTTTACAAGCCAAAAATTGATGTTTTCTTTTAGAAAAATGCTTTTCGTCAGAAAAATAGAAAGTAGGTATCCTGAACTCAATAAAACAAAACATTCGCAAACTGCATTGCTTGATTCTAACTAAACATCAAGTTACTAATTGCAATTTCAAGATAAAATGTCAAATGTAGGAATATTATACATTTTTATATAATATTGTGAAGTATGTAAAAACACTATCTATTATTCATAAGGATTCATAAAATTTTGTTGTTGTTTTATGTTTTTAGTGCAGACATCGGGGATAAATGATCAGCTACAAATGTTAAATGGAGAACTTTACTATTCCCTGTTGAGGGTGACCAATGCCTTAGACTATACCTACATAATGAGGTCTAATGGTGTGACTATAAAACAAGATCCACTGTTGCCAGGGAAGGTGTTTGATGGAGATGTTACTGGATATGATCTGAACTTCCTTAGTTCTAATTCCATGGTGACAGCTAACTGGGATGGATTTGGTTTACCTGTGGATACATATGTGCAAGTTGATGTTATTTCAGGTAAAGTCAAATATCATTATTCAGTAGCTGCAATCAAACTTTTTTTTGTGGCAATACAAAGTTGCAACTTTTAAATTATCTGCCATATTGAATTCTTGAAATCCAATAATACAAAAGAAAAAGAAAATTGTCAAGATTTTAAAACCAGTTTTTTTTTGTCTGGCCTGTAACATTTGTCACTGGAGGTGAGACATATATATGGGAATCCGAAGGCAGCGGGGTAAGCATTTGACATTTTGCTTAATTTTTTTGAAAGCTTTAGCCCTGGGTCCATCAATTTTGATCCAGTGGTAGCTGATGAGTACTTGCCAGTCAGTCACCTGACCTTGACCTCAATTTCCCAGTCCATACAGTGACTAGGTTAAAGTTTTTAACAGCTGTTCCTTAGTAACCATGCATGGAAAGATGGCAATATTTGGTATGTAGGTTAATGATGAATACTACATGACTGGTAGGTGTTATCTAACCTTGACCTCAACTTCACGGTCCAGGGACTGCATTAAAGATCATGCATTGTATATGATGACAATTTAATGTTATTTACATGCCGCTCATGAAGTTTTTTTTTTTAAATTTCTGACAGTGTGTGCATAGGTTTTTATCCAATACTGAAGCAGTGGAAAAAAACTGTTTTTTGTCCTGCCTGCGCTGATCGCTGGAGGTGAGATATATATTGGAATTTGGCAGTGGCATTAAGACGACATTTTGCTATATATCTAAACTTAATCCATAGGTCAACCAAATTTGGTCCAGTGGTAGCTTATGACGAGTACTTGTTAGTCCTTTACCTGTCACCTGACCTTGTCCTCAATTTCTGGGCCCAGTGACTACATTATAGTTATTACATTAAGTCAGTTCCTCAGAAACCATGCATGGTAGGATGACAATATTAGGTATATAAATTGCTGATAAAAGGTTCATGACACTCTGGTAGTTGTCACCTGACCATGACCTCAATTTCATGGTTCAGTGACTACATTAAAGTTATTGGATTTTGTCAGTTTCCCCGTAGCCATGAATTATATATTCTATATAATGACTATATAATGCTATTTACATGTTGCTCATGAGGTAATTTTACTGATGCTGAATGGGGGTGAGACATTTTTCTGTGTCCACACTTGTTGTGAAATTTATGTGCAAGGGAATCAAATTGTTTTTCATAGATTTTTTGTGTGTGAATGTAAATTTTTTTTTTTTTAATGAGAATAACTTTCAGCACTTTGTCAACTATATGATGGTGTTCAATTTTTATTGGGGGAGAAAGCCAGAGTTCCCAGAGAAAACCCCTGACCTTTGGTAAATAAACTGGCAATTAAGATTGCAATCGAGTACACCTTGCCCTTAGTGAGATTTTAACCTGCAATGTTGACAGACCATGTGATCAATCACCTTTGACCTTAATGTCACATTATTGCTTTCTGAATGACAAATTCATGTCCGGGCTGTAACTTTTTTATCTTTTGGTGTAAGCTTTTGATTTTTGGAATGTGGGTAGATATTATCAAGGCAATGGGTCACATATCGTGGTTGTTGAACTTTGACTTTAAGGTCACATTATTGCTTTCTGAATGACCAAATCATGTTCTGGGCTGTAACTTTTTTTATCTTGTGAAGAAGGCTTTTCATTTTTGGAATGTGCATAGATAATATCAAGGCAATGTGTCACATGCTGTGGTTGTTACCCTTTTGACTATGAACTTTGACTTTAAGGTCACATTATTGCTTTCTGGATGACAAATTCATTTCCAGGCTTTATGTTTTTTATCTTTTGAAGGAGGCTTTTAATATTTGAAATGTGGGTAGATAATATCAAGGTGATGTGTCCAATACCATGGTTGATGACCTTCGAACTTGATCTCAAGTCGGCGGGGCCCACAGAGTTAGATACTATCTGACTGATATCTAGTTCTTATTTTATAGCTTATACACATCTAACCAAATGCTTTAATATAACATAAATAAACACTTTATGGCAGGTAATCCAGGTTTGCATGTGAACCAGAAGAATATTAATAATCAGGATAAGAACCAGGCAGTTGTTTACTATGAAGTAGCCCTCGGTACCGACAGAAGATTCCCTAAAACAAGGAATAATGTTGTCCCCTTTACAAATGTGGGTAAAAACAAAACTGTTACCTTCTATGACCTTCAGCTTGTACCAGGAACAGGAATGTATTATTTCACTGTCAAGGCCTACAGTGCATCATACTCGGTTTCTATGGTTACATCAAATGGTTTCCGTGTTGGTCACAATGGAGGGGTTACTCGTAAGTATAGTATTTTCTTTTCACATTTCGGCAGTGTTGAATACTTTTTATAATTTTTTTTTTATAAAAAGTATGTTAATAATTTAATATAGTGCAGTTTCATTTTTATTCGTTGGATATCAATTTTCGTGGGAGCTATCTACCCATGAAGTAAAGAATTAAACGAAGTATTATATCCCTGGGTGTTTAATTTACTTGTAGCGCTTGAACATCGTATGTATTAAAAAGTCACAACCAACTGTATTCTTTAAGTAAACTTATAACTTTATACTAAAGATTTAACTGTTTTGTTTTCAGATGTTTTCGTTTATAAGAAAGAAACAAGACATATGATAATGTATTATTCTAACAATATTGTGCATAAATGTGTACTCCAAGAAGCAAAAAAGTTAACTTTGGGTTGTGTATTTTATGTGTATTTTCCTCCATATAGAGGATAACCACAAGTTATAAACCAAAATAATATTTGATATTTATCATTTTAGATATTAAAAATGTAACGATAATAATTCTTACAAATTTTTTGTTGACTGCATAGCCTGTAAATTTGTCGCGAGAATCTTGAAAATTACTTCCTGTTACAATTCAACGTGCTTGAGTTTGAAATAATGAACCTTGATTGAATATAAACAATATTTTAATGTTTATTGTCTGCTTATTGTCAATGGTCTTTCAGTTATTAATTACTGCAAAAACATCATGTCGTTTTAATTAACAATAGTCTCATTAATGACAAGTATATGAATGCCGCAGGTACATACTTTGTTGTTACACGACAGGTAAACTTCACATGCCTCCCATGCAATTATAGACAAAGCAGAGCGAATCGGATTTGTGTATTAATTTTATCTTGCGATCCATGAATTTATGTATCCAACGAAATAGATTTTTTTCTCAATCCAGGAAAATTGATACCAGTGAACGAATAATAATGAAACCACAGTATGGATGAAAGAATTTATGTTACTTTATATTACACCAGATTCAGATGGGTTTATAATTAATTTAGATTATTAATAATGAAAGTATATTTATTTAACCTTGTTTTAGAAAATGTAATAATTCTTACATCTTAATTATATTTTGATAATTATTAAACAATTGTTTATAGAATATGTAGAAAAGCCAGCCTAATTTCTTTAAAAAATTTCAAGCTGAATAGGAGTTTAAATCCTTGTTTTAATTTATTGAAACTTGAGATGTTTTATGTTGCTATGCCTTTTGGTGGTGAGAAATCCACATGTGAACTATTGACACTCAAAGAATCATTGGAAATTTTTTAAAAGTGTAAATAACTTACAGCTGGTACTATCAATATTGGAGACTATGTCAGTACAGATAAACTCCTAGATCTACAGTTTGATGGATTCAACTCCAAAGTTGACATACTGATGTATTATGTAGCAGTGTCCAACTACAAAAATATTACCAGTAATGATTGTAAACATTATGTAAGTCTCATTGGAATATGCTTTATTGTTTGATTACTGTTTGTTTTTACTTAGGTTTTTAACAAACAACCTGGTTATTAGATTGGGGTATTGCAGGTGGGTGGTGTCAAACAGAGGGTCTCCAGTCAACAACTTCATTTTGGATAAAGATTTAGCAAGCTTGCATGAAGACAAAGCTTGGTATTGGTTTTGTGGCCAGTCAGGTCAAAGTCACTAAAAATAGAAAAATATATTTGGTCAATAACTTAAGTTTGGACAAACCAATCTTGCTGAAACTTTGGATATAGCAAGCTTGCATGAAGACCTAGCTTGGGATTTAATTTGGGGCCAGTTTGATCAAGGTCAAGGTTACTGTTACTAAAAACAGAAAAATAGTTTTTGGCTTAGACTACTACTAAAATTAATTGTTAAATCATGGAAAACCTGGTTTCATGGCATGGCCACGTTTTTTGTCATTGAACAAATTAAATTGATTTAATGCATTAGTTTGTTTTTTGGGAGTTATTAGGAGTTTTAAATAGCAGTCAGTTAAGCTGGTAAGAATTGGTCCATTTTGATTGATTGATTGGATGTTTGCTTTACGTCCTGCGAGCAGTATTTCAGCTATATTCAGGACGGGTGGTAATTCTGACAAAATGTGTACATCAATGCATCGTAGGTTTTTATAATGGTTGGTTGTTTGGTGTTTACCACTACTTTCAGCAATTTTTCAGCTATATCATGGCGTCTAGTTTTTATTGGGGGAGGAAGCCGGAGTTCCCGGAGAAAACCCCCGACCTGCGGTAGGAAAACTGGCAATCCTTGTCGGTTTTTATAATAGTGAGCATTATTAAAATGCCAGCTAATACAGTTACCTGTGTGTGTGTTTGAAAAATTCACATGATCCATAAGAACAAACCCATTTCATAGGGTTGCTTACCTATCTGAAGAAAATATGTAAAAGAGTGTTAAACACAGAGAAAGACGTCATGTCACCAATGAAAACAGATTCACTGTAATGGTGCTCTGAAGTAATCTCATGAACCATAAAATGTGTGAGGATTGCATTTAGGCTGCTACTATTTTCATACTAAACTTTTAACTACCTCGTGGAGTAAATAAACACTTTCAGTGCTTTGTACTGCAAAACAAACAATTTTGTTATCTCCCTTTAATAAACAATTAAATATAAAATTGCAACCATCAAGATGTTTAGACATTAAAGTATTTTACATAACATTTTCAGTTTAAAAAACAGATTGAAAAAATGCATCTGCTTATGTTTAAAGTGCTTGTACATGTAATGGTGATCAGTATAATATCTATATTGTAGAAAATTTAATTATTTTGTTTACATTTGTAGATTGATGGTGGAAAGGCAACAGTCAAAGAAAAGGCAGCCTTATTTAATGTATTTCCTGTCACTAATATTAACCAGAATACATTCTACACCATCCAACCTCTTGATTTGAAACTGGGTGGAAGTTACTTTGTTTGGGTTATGGGTATGTTATAGTCAAAATACAATGACCTGTCAGGTATTTTTTACCTATTGGTCAACCAATTTTTAATACAGATAACAGCTGTTTTAGAAAACTGCTTCATTCTGTTTTCTTTAAAGCTCTTCATCAGTGATTGGACATTTTAAATTGCAGCTACTCATGTGTGACTCGGGTAACTTTAACTTCTAACTTGCATTAAACTCTATGGCAATCTCTCCAGTAAAGTTACCTGAGTCATGCATGAATAGCTGCAATTTAAATGTCCAGCTCATTCTGATTAGAAGCTTTAAAGAAAACAGATTGAAGCAGTTTTCTAAACATCTGTTATCTATTTTTGAAATTGATTGAGCAATAGGTAGAAAATACCTGCATATTTATGTTTTACAGTACTGTACATCTTTGTACCTGTTAACAATGTGGTAAACAAGTGATAATTTATGTAGATCCTTAGAATGACCTTTATTTTTCTTATCAACTGTATCACAGTGAATGTAAAGTTACTAAATGAATGACATTGATATTTTCAGTATGAGGTAATGTAACAGTAATAAACACAATAACAGTCAGGACAGAAAAAGTTGAAAATAATACTTTAGGGCCCAGGCGCCACTTTGTGGCAGACACCCTATAGTGATCAGTCGGTCTGTCTGAAGCTAATTGTGTCAGAGCAATAACTTTTTTATCTTTTGAGGTAGGATTTTTGATATTTGGTATGTTGGTAGATAATATCAAGGGGATGTATCGCATACCATGGTTTTTGACCTTGACCTCAAGCTCGGCAGGGTCCACAGACCATTTATTGTTATTGATATTTAGTACATTTATAGCGATGAAACACCAAGATTTCCCTGTGAAGTAAATTCTTTTAAGTTACATGTGAAATAAATTCAGTTCTTTCACTCCCTGGAAGTAATGTCATCTGCAATGTATGTCCTTTACGACATCGCTAGTGAACATTTACATGCAAGAACATTCAAAAGAAAGACAAAGTACCTCCAAGTTTTTGAAGACAAATAAATATTCGTAAATGTTTATAAACAGAATAATCAATAATGCATCTTGAAGATTGAAAATATGATCACTCGTGCCAAAAGGCATTCAGATTAAACTCTTGTTTAATCTGATGCGTTCTATGGCACTGACTTGATCATATTTTTCAATATTCACAGATCTGCACAGATTATCCTATAAAAAAATATTTTTTATAGTCAGGCTTTTTACAATAGCTCCCTGCAATCACCACCTGAGAAAGATGTTAGGAGGTTATAAACTGTATGAACATTTATTACCGACTATTAAAATTGTTTCGTCTTAATTAAATCTGTGAAGTGTTATATTCTGCCACAAGTTTAATAAACAATTTTCTCTTCTGACATTTAGGGACAGACAAGTCTGGGGAATGTAGTATGACCACCCATCAGTTTGTTGTAGACACAACACCCCCTGTTGATGGTTACATAACTTGTGGTCCAGATTACAAAATGGTAAGATTCATGTAAGGGTGTACATGTTTCAACAAAGCCAAGGTGGGGTGGTTGACTCCTCTCATCATCATTCGTAATATTACCAATCATAGGTTTGTTCTACACGCCACACTACCTGATCATATCGTGAAATGTTTGGCCAAGATTATGAATACTATAACAAATGACCAGTTTGATGATGCGATACTGTAGCAATCAGTTTGTCATCTGTAGGTGCAAGCTGTGTCTCACTCTGAACTTTTGAAAGATATTTATGTACCGTATTTTTCGTGTTAAAAGTCGCATCTCAGTATAAGACGCAGGGACGCCTTTTTAAAGCAAAAGTTTATTTAGTCCACACACAAGTCGCTCCGCAGTATAAGACGCAGGTATAGAAAGGGGAAAATGATCGATAATGGTAAAGATCGATAGTGTTTCATACCATTGTTTTGTATTTGTTTTTTATTTCAGCAAATGTGGAAACAGATGAAGAAATTATTTATTGTAATAAAATATTTTTGTTGTGTCAAATAAAGATTTATAGAAGCAAATTAGTTCTTCGTTCCTTTCATCTCCAACTGGTACATGTTGTAAACAATGGCGTGTTTCCTGTTGTCCCAACTCTGTTTTGATAACGTTTCGAATTTGTTGTTAATAAAATAATAAAAAGTCTTGAAGATAATACTGATTGAAGCCATAAAAGTGATCAGAAGAGGTAGTTATGTATTTGAAATTGTACAATTTCCCCCCGAGGTAATTAGCCCACGCTGGTGTGCAACACATGTCACAGGTGTATACATTACTAATGTCAAGGTTATTCTTCGACGATATGAAAACGTTTCTCCTTCTCGCAATTTTTCTTTTATAATAAATATTATAAATCCTAAAGTATCCTCGCTCTTTTCTTTTGCCTGCTAAATATGTATAAAGATACATTTTCGTTCGTAAATCGTCCGATCCATTTCTAAGATTTTTTAAATTATATTTATAGTGCAATGCTATAAATAGATAACATTATAAAGGGGTTCGTTCGGGATATTCTGACAAATGACGTTATCTATGTATCCATTAAATATCGATTTGCATTTAAGGTACGATTCAAAAATGGATAATTATTATTTATCTTTCTGTTTATTTTTTTATTTTTATTTCTCTGTAATAAAGTAATAATGTTTTGATAATTGACCGCGCTGTTGAAAGATTGGGGGGTGGTACAAAAGGGTATATCATAAATTTACTCAAGTTTTATAGGCAACCAGTCAAAATTAACGATCTTTAAATTTGTTAATTACCGGTAAAGCCCAAAACGATATAAAAATGGTATGATTTACCTACTGGTCATCAGTTTTCACAATGCCTCCTCGTAAGAGTTATACTGCAGCTTTTAAATTGGAAGTCTTAGGTTATGCCAAAGAGAATGGCAATAGAGCCGCGGGTCGCCAATTCAGCATTAGCGAGAAATTAGTCCGTGACTGGAGAAAACAAGAAGACCAACTGCGCCTTACTAAAAAGACTAAACGTGCCAACCGTGGCTGCAAAGCTAGATGGCCCGAGATAGAAGAAAGAGTTGAGACGTGGGTTCATGAACAGAGACTCGCACATCGTGGTGTAAGCACCACCCAAATTCGTCTCAAAGCGGTCACCATCGCAAAAGATTTAGAGATACCTGAATTTACTGGTGGACCCTCATGGTGCCTTCGTTTCATGAAAAGGAAACAACTATCGCTTCGTTCGAGGACGACAGTCTGCCAAAATTTGCCAGATGATTTTAAAGACAGGATGGTTGCATTCCGAGATTACTGTCACAACAAGATTAAATCTTTAGATATAACTCCAGACCATATCATCAATATAGACGAGGTTCCATTAACTTTTGACATCCCAATGGACTGCACTGTTGACAGAAAGGGTGTCTCTACTGTCAGCATAAAGACGACGGGTCACGAAAAGACAAGCTTTACTTGCGTGTTATCTTGTTCTGCATCGGGGATACATCTACCACCAATGCTAATTTTTAAGCGTAAAACTATGCCCAAAAAAAATTCCCGTCCGGTATTGTGATAAAGTGTAATGAAAAAGGTTGGATGGACAACGCAATGATGAAATCATGGATCCGTGAGTGTTTCTCAAAACGACCAGATGGGTTCTTCCACACCAAACGTTCGTTGTTAGTAATGGACAGTATGAGGGCCCACACTACAGAAGACGTAAAAGAAATTCTGGACTCTGTCAATACAACTCCAGCAGTGATTCCAGGAGGGATGACGAAGATCCTACAGCCGCTGGACATCAGTGTTAACCGATCCTTCAAGATGGGTATGCGTGAAAGGTGGGAGCACTGGATGTCATTTGGTGAAAAGTCGTTCACCAACACTGGCCGACTTCGCCGAGCTACATACGCTGAGGTCGCTACATGGGTTGCTGACTCGTACAAAGGTGTCTCCGAAGGCCGAGATCGTCCCTGACTACACCTACTCTGAGTCCAATTCAGACGATGAAGACGACGATGAGCCACTATGCAACATGGACAAAAGATTAACACCAGAGATAGCTGCCTTGTTTCAGAGTGACTCTGAAGACGAAAACTTTGATGGATTCTCAGACAATGACTCATAATTACATTTTATACTGTTTATACTGTTGTTTGCAAACATTTTAGTGCTGTTGATATCATTGTTAATTTTTATATCACATACATTAATTGCAATAAAGTGATAAATATGATCAATGTTTTTTTTATTTTCTTTAATTATTATCCCGCAAAGTACCCCACTATCTAAGGTTCTCCTTGAAAGGAGGAATATACACACCGATTACACAATCATTAGGAAACTCTCGTACTTTTCCATTGTTGCTTATCATAAAACCCACAACAACATGGTTGGTGTAAACCATCATGCAAAACGAAGCAAATGTTGGCATACTATTAAGCTGGCAAATAAACAAACACATTTGATTCAACCTTTATTAATAAAATTACAACTATGCATGTTTTATTCATATAAACAAGGTTTGTAATAATAATGGATTTCTTTTCTCATTCCAAGACGAAACTTCCAATTGTTCGTTCTTTTGTTGGTCCAAAAACCTGAAAAAAAATCCATAAATACGTCGCACCTTCGTATAAGTCGCATGGAGACTTCCTGTCAAAAAAAGCTGTGACTTATCCGACGGAAAGTACGGTAACCTGTTCTTGATAAAGGTTATGTCATGAATAAGGTTTGAATGACTGTCTGGAAGGTTAATGTAACAAACATTTCCAACTTGTACCAGCAGCCATTCCAATGTAATCTTTTTATTGAGACATATTAAACTGTGTTTTGGGTTGAACAAAATTATGAGAAACTGTTTTCTTCAGTAGTAATGGGATCTGAAAAAATGGTATGGATTAGATCTATGTTTATTAATATGATTTAAGCTTCTTTCCATTTACTTTGTGAAATAAAGTTTCGTGCAATTTCTAGTCTGACTTCAATTACAATTTAATTCCATAACTAATTCCTTTAAATGATTTTAGAAAAAAGGACATGCCTAGAATAAAGTTTGAATACAATTTGATAAATGGAGCAATTTTCAGATAATAATACAAAACTAGTTTCTTCTTATCTGTACTATGGCATTTGTTAACATGAATGAAAATGACAGTTAATTTCTTTACATTAGTGCTTCAAAAAAATATATCATTTATATAAAAAAAAAAGAATAAGACATGCACATGACTTATTTATAATACTCCATTTGAATATATTTTCATGTTGTAGACTTTGTACAAAGAATTCTTTAGTTTCGATCTATGTATGCAATTTCAACAGTCTGTTTTTAATTTTCAATAAGTTTCATTATATATTGCCTTTTTTTGCATTGAAGGCTGTAACCTATACACCAGTGAGCACCAGTTTGACAGTTAATTGGGAGGGCTTCACTGATCCAGAGTCTACAATCAAGTCATATAAAGTGTCCCTGTGGAATAATTCATCTTGTGTTGGCAATAGTATACACACACTAATGGTGGACTGGATAACTCTGACTGCAAATTATACTGAATATACATTTACAGAACTAAATCTAAAGGTTTGTTGATATCAGCATTTGAAATATAAATTTTTGTGTTATGCAAACTGGCAATGAAAAAATGGGCAATTTCTAAAAATTGTGTTCTGAACCTTCAGTGTATTTTTGATATAATCCAGTGTTTTGGTCATATTGTATTTTATCAGCTAAATTGTAGTAATATAATCCACATTGTTTTCATTCAGAGTAACACACCCTACATTGTGAAGTTAAAGGTAACAAATGGAGGTGGACTATCCATTAATACAGTATCTACACCTATATTATATGATTCGTCCAAACCAACAGCTGGCAGAGTTGTAGATGGAACTGATTTCTTGAATGATAGAGTGTGGTTCAATTCATCGAAAACTGTCACAGGTACTGATGATAATGTTTCTAGGAGGTTTTTGTTGCGTTAAAATTCTAGATATATATATAAATTCATTTTATTTATTATATATATTTTTTTTTTTTTTTACAGACTGTATTCTGTGATATTTAAGTAGAAGAAAGATAAGCTGTGATATTACAGTAGATGCAATCTTGAATAATAAGTAAAAAATTTACTTTGAATGATAAATATGTGTACCATGGGTTACTCAGAGAAAGGTGTCTGGTATGTCCTATGTGTTGTAGACATACATATGTATGTCACCTGACTGAAAGTCTAGTTGAACTGTTTTGACTTTGCATTAGGCTGTAAAGTGTTAATATTTTAATCTTAGCCAAATTTAAAACTGTGCAAAATTAAATTTTTTGTCACTTATATTAACATGGCTGTTACATGTTTTAATGTGCATTTCAGGATCCCTTTTACATCTTGCTACACCATATGGATTGCCTTGTCCTTCCCAATTGATATCTATGATCAGCGATCCAGAATGGAAAATCTTGCAGCAGATTGGTTTTAAAGATCCAAGTGGGCTGCAGTGGTCAATTGTCCATCGAAAGGAAAACATTAGGACCTTGGTTTATGACAATGCTGTATCTATAAAGTTAGCTAGAGATGTACATAAGGAACAGATGTTTTCTGGAGCTTATTACAGGCCTGCTGACTTTGAAAATGTTGGTACTTATCAGGTAAATAGCCTTTTTGTTTACAGGATAGCATACACAGAAATGATTTGTGACTTTTTGTAAAACACCGATAAAGCAACTAAATTTCAATATGCATGTTTGATAACACCACCCCCCACCCCCAGGATTGCACTTTTTTTTTAGACCCCACCACCTATAGAATTAAAAATAAAATTTGTATATATTTACTATTTTTAGGTACTGGAATGTGCTGCAGGGTGATCCAGCTTTAGATTTAGAATGAATCTTATTTCATTTATGGTTGTGGTCCACCAAACGTAGAATTAAAATTAAATTGGTTGTCTGTATATGTTCGTTTTAGCGTTTAGATATTATTAGTTTCTGGTTGAGTGGTCTCCCTTTCCATTAAGATTTTTAGGAGAATCAAACTTAACAATTCATATTTTCCTTTTTTTTCATAATACCAACCATCAACATAATTCAATTTAAGGTTTTGTGGACCAACACCGTAAATAAGATTCATTCACATATGACCCCCTACATAAAAAAATATAAATTTGCCGTCCGGGGGTGGGGGGAAGTATTTTCTGGAACAGCTTTTGGTACTCATGTGGCTACTGATAAATAAATATGTGCCTAAGAGATTGTAAGATATGATTTTTTACTACATTATGAATCCCTTTGATGACAAGTCCATAATTCTTTTTAAAAAATATCCTGTTTACATCTTTCAAGATGTATTTATTATTTACCACATTATATCATTCTGGTTCTTGTCAAGTAATGCAACCCAGCCATTTGATGCACTAAATTTTTCCTTATAGACTTAAATATTCATTTACTTTGAACCACAATATTGTAACTCCTAATTTGTTGTAGGTATCTATCAAAGCTGCTAATGGAGAAGGTATAGCTGTGACTGGAGTTATGTTGTGGGATGGTCCAGTGGGAGGTATATCTACATATGATTACACTGAAGAAAATGACTGGACACAAAGTATATGTGAATGTTGTTTACAAAGTCCTCTTCCTGAGGTTAGTTAATAGTCATTGGTATGTCTGTAAGGTTTGATTTATTATACCCCCACTCATAAGAGAGGGGTCTATATTGCAATCACCTTGTCCGTCTGACCGGTGCAAACTTTTGTAACAGATTTCTCTGCTTCTACTAAAAGGATTGATTTCAAATTTGGTGCACAGCTTTAGCATGATGAGTTGTACCGTGCCCCTCCCCTTTCCAGGTCAGTCAGTTATCTACTTCCTGTTTTCCGAGCCGAAAAATGGTCGAGTGGGGGTATACTAAGCACAACTTAGTGCTGGTCCATGTTGTGCAAGGTTTCAACAGTTTGTTTCTCCATGATCATTTAAAACTGATTTTTTTAAGTTGGAATCGGTGGCATGGGTTATCTACCTCCTTGTGTACAATAGTCCTCATTGCTAATCTTATTTAATGTTAGTGTCCAAGTGGTTTTGTTGATCATCTGCTGTTGAGTTGAGTTTTCACTGTCTGCAGGGTGTGTTTGACTCAAATCTTAATTGATGAGGATTGCCTGTTTTTCTTACCGAAGGTAGGGATTTTCATATGGTACTAAAGGCTTCCTCTCCCAATATAAACTTGACTCCACAATATAGCTAAACAATTGCTGAAAGTGGCATTAAACACTATTCAACCAACCAATTTAATGTTTTTTCTGTGTGGAAACTGTTTGCAGTATAATGGAACCTACTTTATTCTTATTTGTATGGTGATCTAATTTTAGAGTACTGCATTCTGTAGTTGTTTTTTCTAACTATATATAAGACTTAAAGATAGCACCTTAAATTAAATTATGGTTGTTTCTTTCTTTATATTATTTTAGTATACCCAGACAGAAGTAAAACCTTGGCGTGTATTATTATTTATATTTTTGTATTGCTATGTTATGTTTCTTTGTTCCAAGTGCAAGTTATAACTAAATCGTATGAGGAAAACTTGTGACTGAGGGAAATGTACAGAATTATGATTATAGTATGTATTTCAATCTAATTTCAGGGTTGTTCTTTCTGTAATTGTTCTCAGTATAACCACATAGATACCACCACAGCTCCAACGACAACCATGACATCTCCTCCTTATGATATTGTAAATAATCCTGATGGCACTGTTGTAAATATCCCTGTAGATGTATCCCTGCCTGTGGCACAAACAGCTTGTGGAATTCAAATATATTCTGGTGAGTTGAAAAGAGAGTTAAGTGAGTTTGCAAAATCATCCGACTTGACTGTAAAAAACTGGATAGGTCCAGTATTTTCACCTGTTTCACTAGTCTAGTATTCTGGAACATAGTTGTGTCATTGACAGTATTTGGTCAAATTATAAAACTTACTGACTATTATAATAATTCTATGTGATGTATTTGTGTTTCCGGCACCATTATTAATAAAAACTATAATAGTGAGGCTGAATGGCCTATTAGCTGCTTGTTTATCCTTCAATTAACTCTCCATTGTTGAACAGAAATTTTGGAAAAAAATGTTCAAAATTTCTAAGGCAAAATTTGGGCCCTGCAGAATTTTCATGGGTCTGGCAAAATTTCACATGATGACAAACCTATGTCTAACAGAACATTTAGAAGTTTAGCAAACTTTAGAATTAATTTTTGTAAATAAAAATTTACTGGTAATTTTGTATAATTGTGTTTCAGGCTCATCACCTCATCTTGTAACATGGTGCAGAGCTTACAATGATACACAGCAACTGATGAAAACCAGGATAGATTTGGCCTTTGACCCATCAGTGGCTTATCATGACTATAAAATTGTAGTCAGTCAACAAAAAGACGATGAAATAAATGTATGTATACAACTTCAGTTAGTAGTCCACATCTTTGTTTATCATTATGAAAAATCTCTCTTGAAATACCAATTATGTTTATAATTTCATATAGTGTGGGTTAATAATAAATAGTGCATTGTCATTTATTTATTCTTATCATTGTAAAAACAAAGACTCAACTGATCATTAAAACATATTTTGAAACCAAACCAATTTGTCAACATTCATAAATCAATAAAAGCAAAGAAAACAAAAAAGATTCTGTAAAGATTGCAATCAAAACGTTGATCTTCAATGACTTTAGGTTACTTGCACTGGCTCGGATATGGATGCATTTTTCATATTACGCAACAGGTTAAACACCCGCTTTTTAAACCCCCGCTCGACAGAGTCGGGGGTATATAGTGGTCCTCATGTCTGTCCGTCCGTTCTTCCGTCCACATTTGGTTTCCGGATGATAATTCAAAAAGTTTACATCTGATTTGAATAAAACTTTGGGATATTGTTATATATCAGGTTGGTAAGAAGCCTATCGATTTTGGGGGAAATCCGTCAAATTTCAAGGTCACAGTCCACGAAAAACGTTAGAAATTTTAACAAAAAAGTTGTTTCCGGACAATAACTCAAAAAGTTTGCATCCGATTTGAATGAAACTTTGGGATGTTGTTAAATATCAGGTTGGTAAAAAGCCTATTGATTTTGGGGGAAATCTGTCAAATTTCAAGGTCGCAGTCCACGAAAAAGATTAGAAAATTTTACAAAAAAGTTGTTTCCGGTTGATAACTTAAAAAGTTTGCATTTGATTTGAATAAAACTTTGGGATATTGTTATATATCAGGTTGGTAAGAAGCCTATCGATTTTAGGGGAAATCCGTCAAATTTCTAGGTCGCAGTCCGCAAAAACTTTTAAAATTTTTAGAAAAAAGGTTGTTTCTGGACAATAACTCAAAAAGTTTGCATCCGATTTGAATGAAACTTTGGGATATTGTTATATATTATGTTGGTAAGAAGCCTATCAATTTTGGGGGAAATTCGTCAAATTTCAAGGTCAGAGTCCACGAGAAACGTTAGAAATTTTTACAAAAGCAGGGGTATCAGTGATCGCTAGATCGACTTTGTCTAGTTTTTTTATACCTTTCAATTTTTAATCATCCTATATAATTAACCTAATATTAGTAAAAACGTTTTATAAAAATTAAACTATCCATACAAAGTATACGTTAATGGAAGTTGATAAAATAATGTTGTTATATTAAAAAAAACAAACAAACAAGTCTGTTTCCTTTCCTTTCCAATCAAGACTAAAAAAGACCATGGACAATACACAACGTTTTTATGTACTGTTTTGTCTATTACAGATAAATTGGTGTATTGTTGTGTATGTTGACAGTAATGCACTAACAGAGATGTGTGGAATAAAACCATTGAGTACATCAACACAGCTGGTTCTCCATGTTTGGAACCGTAACAATTATGTACCAAGAATACATGATCTATTCAATGTATTTTCTACAAAGGCCTTCTTCAAGAACTTAGTAATACCTCCTAAAATTGGCTCCCTCTGTCGCTATGGAAATCCATATAGAGGTGGTACAAATCCAATCATTAAGTATGAGGCAGCTGTAGGGAGTGATAAATTGATGACAGATGTTGCGGGATACAGGGAAGTCTTCAGACCATGTGTTCCTTGTTTAACACAATGTTCTAAATATAACTGTGATTTTAATTGTGACCCTAATCAACTTCAAAACGTTAAATTCGTATTAAAAAACCTTGACTTACCACCTTATAAAGTTGAAGAAAACGTTACAGGTCATCAGTACAATAAAACCCTTGTATACTTTTTAACTGGTGAGTATAATTAATTTATTCTCAAATTTTTGAGATTTTTGTATCATTAGGAATAGATGCATATAAACTCTGAAGATAGTGAACTTAAAGCGATGTTCAGATTTGTTGAACTTTACTTACTAATTTTTCTTGACTATCCATCTAGTGTACAATTGCAACTGAATTTTTATTGAATGCCAAAGGTTTTCAATTACATTAAGGTTTGGAGATTGAAACAGCCTAGTTAAACATTTTATACAATTTTCAGTTTTCCAATGTTTTGTTTCCCTTGATGTATGTATGGGAGCGTTATCTTCTTGAAACAAGTATTTGTTAGTTGGAAAATGGTTTGCTAAAACAGGTCATAATTGTGTATCTAGTATCTCTATATACTTAAGTGAGTTAATGTTACCCTGAACTTCTGTCAATGTTCATGATACTCCATGATGTGTTATTCAGCTGGGTGGCCAAAAACGTGATTATTTTAATAAATGACCACTTGAGTTTTGTCACTATCTATTACTCTTCCATTCTCTGTTCAGAGTCCACCTCAAAATAGATCTGCAATATTGAACATTATGTTTAGATATGGAGTCAGTTTCCTTATTTTTAGCCATGAAAGCGTAATCGTCTCCAAACAGTCCTTGCAGAGATATGTTCTGGCAAAACGTTATTCACGTTGTTAGTAATATCATTCAATCCTTGCTGTCTGTCACCTTTTACACAATGCAACATTTTTCTGTCGCCTTGTTCAACAGTTTTTCTGTGTCTCCCACAACAGTTTTTCTGTGACTCCCAATGCTTAAGCCATCTTTATTTTTTTTTCAAAAATCTACTAACACCTGACTGACTTACTTTAACTAGCTCTGCTATTCGGCATTGTTTATTCTATCATTTGCCAGAGATATGACTACGTTTTTGTCTCGCCTGCGACGAAAGTTGCTGGAGGCAAGACATATGTATGGGAATCCGGCTGCGGCGGCATAAACACTTTACATCTTGCTTCATATATTTGTAAGCCCAAGCGCTAGGTCCATCAAATTTGGTACAGAGGTAGCTTATGATGAGTACTTGCCATCAGTCACCTGTCACCTGACCTTGACCTCAATTTCACAGCCCAGCGCCTACGTTAAAGTTTTTGGGTTACGGCAGTTCCTCTGTTACAACGAATGGTAGGATGACAATATTTGGTATATAGGTTGCTGATGACTAGTACATGACTGTCTGGTAGGTGTCACCTGACCTTGACCTCAATTTCACGGTCTAGTGACTACGCTAAAGTTTTTGGGTTACGGCAGTTTCTCTGTAACTATGCATGGTAGGATGACAATATTTGGTATATAGGTTGCTGATGAATAGTACATGACTGTCTGGTAGGTGTCTTCTGACCTTGGCCTCAATTTCATGGTTCAGCTACTATGTTAAAGTTTTTGGGTTACGGCAGTTTCTCTGTAATAACGCATGGTGGGATGACATTTGGTATATAGGTTGCCGATGAATAGTACAGGACTGTCTGGTAGGCGTCACCTGACCTTGACCTCAATTTCACGGTCCAGTGACTACCTTTAAGTTTTTGTATTACGACAGTTCCTCTAACTATGCATGGTATGGTGACAATGTTTGGTATACAGGTCGCTGCTGATATTTAATGCTATTTACGTAATGCTTATGACGAAATTTATTTTCGTTACTGATGCGGAATGCAGGCGAGACGTTTTTCTGTGTCCACACTTGTTCTGGGATGTCATAATTTGTTTACACTGTGGTGCCATTTTAGTTACCAAAATATCATAATTAACTGAAGTATCTTTGCTCAGAAATGAAAGATGGGTCAATATTTGTTTCCTGAATTTATGATCCATAAAGTTTTTTTGATTGCCGATAACATGTAAACAAACCTAAGTACTGGTTCGAAAACTATGTATGCATAGCCATAATTACAGGCTGTAGAGGGACCAGTAAATATTTTGTTTATGATAAAGAAAGGATTTAATTAACAGAGCTTGCCAATAATAGTTGAAACATAAATACATTTTTGGACAAGTGATGTTTTTGTTTGGACAGGTAAATTTTGATAGTTTCTTGTCAGAAGGGACAATTTATTTAAAAGTTTAGAGGCCTAATTATCGATTATTTACAGTTTTTCCTATATAATATTATCTTTAGCTATAGACGAAATGTAAATAGATTTCTTATTTATATTCTTCATTTCGATATTTGAAATCTTGTCGTCGACAATTCAGAGGTATCTCCTACTAACATGTATTTTATACCTGTTAATAGTTCGGGCAGTACTTGGATCTGGACTTGCAGCTGTTGCATCATCAGATGGATTCTACATTGACTTGACTCCACCTTTGTTTGACCCTAATGTCATGAACCAGATTTACATAGATGTAACACAAGGGGAGTTTACTCCTGTCAAATACCAGGCATCAAATGATACCATCAAAGCTTTCTGGTACTGTTATGATGATCAGAGCTTGATAAAGGTAAGTCATGCATCAGTTATATTATAAAGTAATGTAATCATTGAGGAATTTGGTTGTGCTTGCTATACTTTGTTAGTTCTATAGTTGCTCAATTGAAATAAGATCTTACATCATGTTATGTTTTGTGAATATGTTTTAACTGATATATTTATACCCCACCCCCCCCACCCCCTCCCCCGCAAACTTGTTTGGGGGGATATATAGGAATCACCTAGTCCGAGAATCCTCTGCCGTCCAATGCTTTATTTTCTTTCTTTCTTTTTTTTTTTGCGTGGGACGTCAGAGAGCTCTCCATTAGCAAAACAGCGGATTTTGCGACACCGGCCTGGGTCAGCACATTTCATCGTGTCAGAATTAATAAAACATTTTCATCCAGTTAATCTATATATAATTCGCTTCTTTAGATATTTTTCTCTAGGAATATAATCATTTTACCTTCAGTCAAGCTAATTTAAGCACTGGATTTAAGTCACATTGTTGTCACGTGACTTTTTGTTCAAAATGAAAGTGAATGTAAGGGTATCGATGGAAATGAGCTTAGAAATGGACTTAAATCAGCTTGATTGAAGGCAAGATGATTATATTCCTAGAGAAAAATATCTAAAGAAGCGAATTATATATAGATTAACTGGGTGAAAATGTTTTATTAAATCTGACACGATGAAAAGTGCCGACCCAGGCCGGTGTCGCAAAATCATACGTTTTGCTAATGGAGTCTCAGCTCTCGGACGTCCCACGCAAAAAAAAAGAAAAAAGCGTTGGACGGCAGAGGATTCTCAGACTAGGAATCACCCTGTCAATCTGTCCGTCTGTCCACATCCCTTGTAAGCACTTCTCCACCTAAACCGCTTGACAGATTTTAATGAAACTTTATATGAAGGAAGTACATCATATGTAGATGTGCATGAAGAATTTCCGTCGCTGTCGGATATTATTCAGGGGAGATAATTGGAATTGAAGCGAAGCGGGGGGTATCCCTTTGTGAGCGTGCTCACAGTCCACACTTGTTTCATCTATTGAATATAAATTCAATAAGTTTCATACGGTTTTTGTTCCATATATGTATTAAAATAGACTTTTTTTTTAGGAGAATTTTTGGGCCATAGGAACATCTGTGGGTAGGGAAGATATTCAGCCATTTACTTCAGTTGGAACACAGCAGTTAGGTATCAATAATTCACTGGAAGGCATACTCCAAAACAATCAGACGTATTATGTCTCTATCAGGTGTAGAAATGGTGCAGGGGATGTCACTGAGTGGAGAGATCTAGTTGGTAGGTACTAAAAGGTTATGGGCCAATTGTTTGCAGATTCATTTTGAATAGTGAGTTTTACCACTTTTATAATTTTTTGATATACCTCATGCCATTTTGATTTTGTTTTCTTAGGATGTGATAATATCAGATTATTACATGACATTTTTGATATCATATGTATTATTAGCCCAAGGTTTGATATTGGCCCAAGAGCCGCAGGCTCAATATCAACCGAGGGCTAATAATGCATACGATATCAAAAATGTCATGTAATGGTCTTTTTATCATATGCTTCAGCAGGGGAAAATGAAATGGACTTGGATAAATCAAAATCTTACAGAGTTCTGCTACCGCTATTCCTTTGCGCCGAATTAGTTGTTTAAATATTATTTCAGATCACTCACGGTTTGTTTCTATTTGTTTAAGTTTTCATTAACTCAAAATAATCCAAAGTATTGTCTTATCAAGCATGTCATCTTCTTTAATATTGCTAGACGTCATATTTGTAAACAATTCCAGTAATTACTGATCCCTGACAGAAAGTCATGTGATAACATTTACGGAAAAGCGTGTAATAACTTTCGGAAGCAGTTAATAACATTTGAAATCTGCCCGATTTGCCAATCATGGAAAATAACAAGTTGTGTTCCTTTTATTCGTTTTATTAGACCATAAAAGATTTAACTTTAATTATTTCTTGACCTTATTCATTTACCAAATCCCGGCCAATACATTTCATATTTTATCTTCTCTCTATGTGAAAATGGATGGTTATCTCCCCTGTCTCAAAAGAGTCGTGGGAGCTTTGGTTATCACTTTGCATCCTTACCCTAATCTGCATCACTGGTAAGCTTTTTCATTTTCAATATTCTTTTTGCAAATCTCTAACCAAACAAAAAAATAACAAAATATAGTCCAATTGTTCTTTGGCTGTCCTCTGCCGAGTGTTTTTGCCAATTAGAGACAATATGGCCACCACTGAAAACCTAGATAACAGGTCCGATGGAAAATGTTCAAATGCCTTAATTCTTGTACATTGTAAAACTATAATTATACTTGAAAGATGGTTTTCTACAAAGTTTTTTTGTTGATTTGGCCACTGTTACTGGTAAGTTTTACATGATACATAATTGGACACAGATACTATTTGAACATTAAAAAGTATGACTTTTTGCATAAAATTTGGCATTTCAAGACAGCTGACCGGACAGATCAAACATATACTGTGTGGGAAATTATTAGACATTTTTGTTGCATTCTCCTCAAGTTTTGTTGCTGCAGGGTAATGATACAGGTCTATGGTAGACTTCCATTTTATTTCAGGAGTGACTGCTCTGTTGAAACCTCCAGATGTTAATGCAATAAATACTACAGTAATTGGAGCCAAAGATTTTGACCATCCTGTAACTCCTTCTGATGCCAAACAGGGTACAGACCCAACTAGCATAGGCTTTTCATTTACTCTAAGTAATGATGAAACAGTTAAAAGATATGGTATGTACATATAGTTAAAGGGAAATTGCTACTTTTGTTTATTGTGTCAACTACGTTGCATGACAAAAAATTATAGGGATCATAATCATTATTAGAAAGCATTGGTGTCTTGCAGCTGTTTAGTTTTTCAATATATCCTGTAAAAGTTTAAAACAAAGGTGGTCACATCTTAACTTTTCTTACAATATCATGCACTAGACCAAACATATACAGTACCTTTATTATGAAGCATTGATGTACACAGATGTTTAGTTTTGCAATATATTGGTTTTATGCTAGAGTTTGGGGGCACAGATAACAAACAATTTTGGTTAACTTGCATCTTTATTTTAATTTTGTAAGTGTGCATGATATAAATATCTGTCATTTATTTATTTATTTTTTTTTTCACAATTGAGCTTTATTAATGATTCAAACATATTTTACATTAATTATATGCCTATAAAATGCAATAAAAATTATGGTATTTGTTTTCAGACAAAATACTTCAAAATATAAACAATAGAATTTCAACCATATCTAATCATAGCGATGTGTGTTAGGGCTGTAACGATACACCTACCCATGATACAATATGTATATATACAAGGGTGATGATTTGATACATTTCGATACGATTCATTTTCTCGTTAACTTCAGGGAAGCAAAACATTTAAACCCTTATTATTTTGGTTTGTTATCTAGCCAACAGCTTTTATGTCCACAATTCTATTCAAGGGCAGGTCTCATGCTAGTTCAGAATTAGAGGGAGTAGCTTGTCCTTTTTATTGGGGATAAAGTACCAACAAATGACCAGAACAGAATGATTAACTTATCAGTCTTCTTATATCAAATATTTCCGAATATATTCAACATTACAATGAAAAAGAATCAACTGCTACTCAATTGTTCAACCAAATAACTGTTTGTTTGTCATTAGTAAACAAGTTGATTGAAATATAAATAAAGTAGAACTAAAAGTAGAAAATGACATCATTGTCAACATTTATAATATCATGTATATATAAATGCACCATTACAAATATTTAATCAGATTAAAATTAATTTTTATTAAGTGACTGTCAAAATACAAACTTTTTTTGAGATGCTGATGCTCATTTCAATACTATCAGCATCATATTTGCAATCTCTGGCATCAAGTTCATATTTGCCCTGGAAAGAATTATAGTCAAAATACAATGCCCTGTCAGGTAATTTTTACCTATTGGTCAACCAATTCCAAATACAGATAACAGCTGTTTAGAAAACTGCTTCAATCTGTTTTCTTTAAAGCTCTTCCTCAGTAAGAGCTTGGACATTTAAATTGCAGCTACTCATGCACGACTCAGGTGAATGAAAACTTTCAACACTGTTCTCTAACACTGTACCATATAACAAATCTTCAAGTTAGATGATTGAAATTTACCTGAGTCATGCATGATTAGCTGCAATTTAAATGTCCAGCTCTTATTGATGAATAACTGTCATGGAAATAGATTGAAGCAGTTTTCTAAACAGCTGTTACCTGTATTAAGAATTGATTGACCAATAGGTAGAAAATACCTGACAGGTCATTGTATTTTGACTAATATTTTCTTTAGATTTTGAACTGATTTCCGCTAGTATTTTCTCTCAACGCTTTATGTACAAAGTATAGTCGGACGGGAACCAGCTTACAATGTTTAATTTTTCCCCTTGTAACCACATGTAACATGATAAACATGACTCTATGACAAAAATAGATTTCTGACCAAAATGGGAATAAAATTGAAAGGTGACATAGCATAACCGTTCAAAAAGACAGGGTGACTTAACTTCACTTTTTATTATGATGAACACAGACGAAGTGGGACCACAATAAGGTGACTTGAATTGTTCGCCTGAGACTGAGTCGCCTTCAAAAGCGAGCTCAGGATTTACGCTGTGTAGCGAAGGAAAACTAAAATTTGTTAGTTAACATTTCTAAAGACAATTATTTTAAACACGCAATTTGATTGTCAAAATTGTTCCGAACCGAAATCAGGGTCAAATGTATCGAAAAATTGAACACAACAAACATACCGAGAATCATCGAAACTTCGGTGAATCGTTTCACCTCTAATGTGTGTGGGTGTTTAATAAAGTATCTCTTAGTAATCAGTAGAATTATAATCAGTAGAAAGTTTTCTTCTATTAAAAATTGGTTTGTTGATTTTTTACATATTTAGAAAATGTTTTAAAAGGCTTCTTATCTGAAACCAATGAACCAATTGAAATGAAACTTGTATGAAATATTGTTTGGATGGTCCTTTGTAAAGTTTATGTTTTGTTCCACCACAGGACTTTGTTTAACATTTTGGGAAAATTTACTTACGTCATGTTATGTTTTCGGAATATGTTTGCTTAAAATATGTTTTAACTCAGAAATCTTCATCTGTTAAATATAATAAATTAAATCAGTTTCATAAAGTTTTGTTGCAGAAAAAAACTTTGGTTTAAACTCTGAAAGTATGTTGTGAAATCATTCTTGTATTAACAGTTGCATGCAGTTGTTGTTCAAATGCTTTATTTTGTTAGTTTAGCTTTGGGGAAATATTGTCGATATAAATCAGGTGAGCAATACAGATGCTTTCAATCCTCTTGTTGCAATACAGGTTCTCCGGAGCTGGTTGTTTCTGGTGCACTTCAAATAATTTTATACAAACTGTTAATAACAATTATTCTTTTGTAAATGTATCTTTCAGATATATGTATAGGATCAGCTGTGAACAATGATAACATACTCCCCTGTATTTGGGTCAGTGTAAATATGTCTGGTACAGTGATGATTAAAGATGGAGCACTGTACTTTGACCACTACAAACTGTATAAACTGTCAGAACTGAGGAGGGATCAGAAAAATACAAGTTCTAATAATTTTCACATGGAGCCAGGCAGAATACTGTTTATAACATTGCGTGCTTGTAATGAGGCTTTTATGTGTACTAACAAATCATTAGGCTCAGTAACAATGATGGATGACAAAGCAGTCCTGGAGACTTCAGTGAATGGTGAGGCAGTTCAGATGAAGTATGATCTGAAGTCTAGGAGAAAGAAAAAGAGTGTGAATATAGCAGACAGTCTCATTGTGACAACGCCTAATGGTAATGTTTATTGTCTATAGTTTAAATGGAGAGCATTAAAAAAATAAATAATTATATCCCCGTTCCCCATAAGGGATGGGAGGATGCTGTTTTTGGTCAGTGTATTAGTGTGTTACCATTTTCTGTCACATTTGTCTCAGCAATGATAAATCATACAATACTGAAATTGTGTCAGTAGCTTTGTATGATCATGCCATATTGTGGGATTTATTTTCAGACCTCTATGACTCCTACTTCCTGTTTAGTGACTTAGTTATTTTTTTTACGTTTGGAAAATGGATATAGGTTGTATACTGTTTTTGGTCTCTGTGTGTATAAAGTCATATCATCAGAGTGCCTCGGTGGCCGATTGGTTAAGGTAGTTGGTCATTTTCTATTCACCACTATATCTGTCAACACTGAGGTTGTGGGTTTGACTCCCTGCAGGCATGGTGTATTCAACTCCAATTTAATTGATAAGGATTGCCAGTTTTCCTTCTGCAGGTGGGATTTTTTTTCGGGTACTCTGGCTTCCTCCCCAAATAAAAACTGGGCGCCACAATATAGCTGAAAAATGGCTTAAAGAGGCATTAAATACCATAAAAACAAACCAAAATACATGTTTTGTGATAAAATTGTTGATAAAAAATAACGTTTGTGTATATTAAATAATAAATTATTGCTAGCATTTGTTGGTGTTATAAAAAGGTGTGCAAGAATGTCTTTATGTAAAACTTTCAAAATGATCATTTAATTCAAGACTTTACAATGATTAGATGCTGATTAAGGATCATAGAGATTAGGGCAGACATGTGGACCTTGATCAACATTCAAGTTGTAGAAAATATTTTAGCAAAATAATCAAATTGGATCTGACATTTGAAAATGAAAGAAAAAAAACATAAATATAAACTTAATCATTTTTATCTTAGGACTTGAGCCAGGACAGAGTCTTGTGCTGGAACCATTGGACCATGAGAAATTGACAACTACTTATGCATCAGATTCTTCACCGCTGTATCAGCCTTACATAGTTAATCCTAATGATACATTTGACATGGTTGGTAGACACCTTTACAGAAGGTTAGAATCTACAGTAATTATGAAGATAATTTACAAAGAATGCCTTGTGTCAGTGTGTGACTATACAAAAGATGCACATAGTTGGACACTGCTATTTCCATGATACATTCTCCTAGTTAACAACAAAATTTGAAATTAAAATCTTATGTAATCGTTTCCAGTTTTCATACAGATATAACTTGTATTATATTATTATACCTTGTGTGGTTTGTGTCAGTGGTCATGCAGCATAGCACAAAATAATTGTCAAAATAGCTGTTTGTTATACCGCATTGTGGTTCTTTCAGTGTACCCTTATATTACACTAATTTGTGTGTTAAAGTCTTCTTTAAACTGAGCTCAACACTGTTTATTGTAGATTACAAAACAGTCTATTTTCCTTTGCACTTGTTCCTATTGGTCATCTCTCTATGCCAGGAGCAATACAGATTACATTCTATAACTTGGAAACGGATAGAGGCACCAGACTTATGTTAACACATTGGAATCCAGGTATGTTTTCTTAAGTTTTACCATAATAATACACCCACTTGACAAGAGTCAGGGTATATAAGGGTTCTCATGTCCATCTGTCGGATAGTCTGTTCGTCCATCCAAATTTAGTTCTGGATGATAATTCAAAAAGCTTGCATTCAATTTCAATGAAACTAGGGCATATTGGAGCATAAGACTATTGATTTTGGGAAATTCTGTCAAATTTTAAGCTCATAATCACCCAAAAATATTTAGATATTTTAACAAAACAGACATTTCTAGATGACAATTGAAATGTTCGGATATGATTTCAATGAAACTTTAACATAGTGTTACATATCAGGTGGGTAAGAAGCTTAATGATTTTGGAGAATTTCTGTCAAAGGTCAAGATCACTGTTGGCCAAAATACGTTAGAAATTTTCACAACAAGAGGTTTCTGGAAAATAACTCAGGATACTGGTGGTCAGAGATAAACTTTTCTAGTTTTATATGCATATATTATGTAGGTAACTAGAAATAATATATTTTAATTAGCAAAAATTATTAACATTGTTGACTTCTACAAAAAAAATGTGTATACCCTCGCCTTGAAGAAGGGGGTGGGGGTTATAATGTTTACCCTTGTCTGTTCGTTGGTTTGTCCATCCGTAACACAAATTTCTGTCGCAGTTTTCTAAGCAACTACAGGATATATACAGAAGCCTGATATTTTGCTTTTTTTCAATGATTAATGGTAAAGGTTATGTGCTGTTTGATGTTATTGCTGTGGCATTTATAAAATTCATGAAGGAGCATAATGGAAACATGTAATGATTGATGAATGTATTAACAATTTCTTTGCAGTACTACAGCAGTGGATATTGTCTAGTAAAACATGTGGTGGTCAGAATGAAACAGAAATATTCAATCCTAATGGAACTGTTTCAGTAATGGTATGGCATTTGATAGTTATACTTATGATAAAGTACAAGAATAAAGAATCAATAGCCAAAAATTGAGAAACATAAACCCCACTAAAAACCATGGTGAGTCTAGGTGATCCTGAAGTGTAATCAACTTCTGCTCCAAGTATGACACCAGTCAAGTCAAATTCTGTTGTTTGGATCTGGCCAATCCAATTCAGGAACTGGTTAAACAAATGTAAGAATTCAGTTTAACATGTTAAGTGATTTGTTATTATAGTATTAATAAATGGGTGTTTTCATAATGGCCCTGTTATATGTTTAAGGTCTGCAATAATGGCCCCGAGGTGTTTGTGCAGACAGAGACCATATAACAGGGCCATTATGAAAACACCCATTTCTTAATACTTTTATTAACCAACTGATCATTAACTGAAATAAGCCAGGTACACCCACCAAAAACCATATTTTCAGACTGAGAAGGACCTAGC
The DNA here is from genome assembly GCA_944474755.1 of Limnoperna fortunei. NCBI lineage: Eukaryota > Metazoa > Mollusca > Bivalvia > Mytilida > Modiolidae > Limnoperna > Limnoperna fortunei. Next base: position 60,713,738 of record OX104119.1, on the reverse strand, counting down.
TATAACAAGTCAGAACCAGTGTGTATTTTTTTTAAAATCAATTTTCACAAAATTTTACATCTGCTGTGTTTTGTATTTTTTTTCATTATATTTCACAAATCTGAACATACATGTTTTTTGGATAAGCAACTTTTTTAATGCTACATGTCCATTGTACTAAATTAAGTAGTATATAAAATTTCATTTCAGATTTGTAATGTATATAAGTAATTACACATTATTCTAGGCTGACAGATGGACATACAGGCAAACATATTGTCAATAAAATGACATAGCATCTTGGAAATGGAACACTAGTTATACATTTTTAGTTATAATTGAAGACAAAGTTATAACAAATAACCAGTGTATAAATTCTGTATCTAAGTTCTAGCACCTAAATTATGTACCATTATCCCGATAATCAAATTATTTTTTTTTTAAATCAATAACACTATGGTTTTTAAATTTTGAAATTATTACTGTAGTGATAAAATATCTTGAAAACTGGCAGCCATCTTGTTTTTTGTCAATAATGGCCCTGTTCTATGTCATAATGCCCTGTTTTCTCATAATGGCCCTGTTTGGCATTTCATTAAGTATGGGCAGAAATACTGATAATTTACTTAGTTGATTAATAATAAGCCATTCTACAGGATTGAAACTAACATTAACATAAAACATGTAGATTATACTAATGAATTGTTAATAGATGCAACTTAAAAGTAATAACAGGTGTAAGAGAAATGGTGTGTAGGTATGACCATATGTCCAACTATATAGGGTTGATTTGTTTATACAAAGGTAAGGGAGCATATACTTTAACTAGCACTTTATCACATACAATGCCGGCATGAATTAGAAACAAAAAGTAAAATTTGTCAATATTTTCACTCTCAACATAGTTTGAGCCTTAATGCTTAACAAATCAGTTTTTATTCACAACATCTTGCTTTATTCCAGTTTTTTTCATGTTTATTTTATAGGTATGCAGTACTTCTAGTGTAAGTTATCTAGATAAGTCCAACAACCGCAGGAAAAGATCAACAACAGATCTTGAATACTTCACAGTTGAAACCCAGTTTTCATTATCTGTAGTATCAACCACTGTATACAATAATCCACCACAGCTAGTCAGTCCTCAAAGTGTTACAATCGAGGAAGATGAAGGTAACAGAATGTTTTAATAAATAAATGCTCTACATGTATATACAGGTTATTTAAACCTTTTTGGTATTATTTCTTGTCATAGAATTGATTTTGCATCAGTATTGCAGTGAAAAAAAAGAAAGAAACCCATGCTAGTTGTTAATGATATGTTTTTGTAATTGTTTTAACACTCAAAATAGTTACATGTTGTTGTGTATGTGAGACTGCAGGTGCAGAACCTTTCATTGTGGCTCTTTGAATGCAAACTCTTGAGACCTGGCTGCAAGTCAGATTTTTGTTATATTTTTACTAGGTCTATATAAGCAGTGCAGCTTCCAACCCACTCCAGCCTGCTCTTAAACCCTGTTACGAAAGCTTATGAATTTATACTTTGGATTATTTATGTTTGGCAAAAATTTGTTTTTAAATTAACTTTATTGTATTGACACTTTGCTGCTAATAAATGTTGTGAACTGAACTGAGTTAGTCATTATGGCAAGTGTAGCATAACAGTTACATGTGCCTACAGATAGTAAGTAAAACACCACGAGAAGGCATTGAAAGGCCAGCCCAGTCCAGTACCCTCGCTCTACAATGTGTTTTTCGATGATAAAGCTGACAAAGTGCAAACTTGTCACAAACATTTTAATATTCCTAATTTATCTATTACAATTTGTGTGTTCTTTTAGAAAACTTCACAGATGGCTTTTGATGTAAAAGTTTATGGAAGTTAGCATGATATAACTTATTAATATATAAACAATGTTACTATTACAGGTACACTCCAGTATTTATTAGAAGCCCTGGATAATGAGGGTGATGCTGTTCTGTTTTACTTGGAAAATACCACATACACTATGGGTGTGCCGAGACTGTCTCCCAATGGCATGTAAGTTAACACACAAAAATTGGTGTTTTCCACAACACAGTCACATGGAATATAAATCCAGTTTTGAGACATTTACAGTCAAAATACAATGACCTGTCAGGTATTTTCTACCTATTGCTCAATCAATTATAAAAATAGAAAACAGCTGTTTAGAAAACTGCTTTAATCTGTTTTGTTTAGAGCTCTTAATCAGAAAGAGCTGGATATTTAAATTGTGGCTATTCATGCGTGACTCAGTTGAAATAACTTGGTTCTCTTACCTTATACCCTCTGACAATATTCTAAGTAAGAAGCTTAAATTTACTCGAGTCATGCACAAGTAGCTGCAATTTAAATGTCCAAGCAATTACTGATGAATAGCTTGAAAGAAAACAGATTGAATCAGTTTTCCAAACAGCTGTTATTTGTATTTAGAATTGGTTGACCAATAGGTAAAAAATACCTCACAGGTCATTGTATTTTGACTATAAGAGTTGTTGATGATTGGTGAATTCAAATAATAAATCTATTTTACATTTAAGGTAATAAGTTGGGGTTTTTTATACCCCCCCCCCAAACTTGTTTGGGGGAGTATATAGGAATCACCCTGCCTGTCTGTCCATGTCCACATCCCTTGAAAGCGCAACTCCTCCTACACCGCTTGATGAAATTTAGTGAAACTTAGCATAAATGAAGTACATTATATGTAGATGTGCATGAAGGATTTTTATTGACCTCGGATATCATTAAGGGGAGATAATTGGACTTGAAAGCGAAAAGGGGGGGGGGTATCCCTTTGTGAGCATGCTCACAGTCCACAATTGATACCATGAAAGTGATATTGGAGCTTGCTTTTTAAGTTGTAACTGGTAAAATCCTTTTTCAGCTAAATTGGTTGAAACTGCACACCCATGCCAGAAGCCTCCCTCTTTGACAAAGAAGGCTGAAGAAAGGTTTAACATATTTTTTTCTGAATAATGGATACTTTTGGAAATTTTAATGAATAAATGCACATAGACTAATTTTAACCCAAAAAAAATTATTTCCTCTTGGAAACAATTCAGCCCATTTGAAACATAATTATATCCTACAGTCCCGTCTCAAAAGTATATCCCATAGCCATACTCTTCATCCTAGGTAGATCCATTACCTGCAGTGCTTTTCACAAAAATTTGTAAGTGTAAAATCTATTGTAAGTTCTGACATCACAATGGATTTCCCTTTGATCTTCCAACACTTACAAAAGATTTTACACTTAAAAATTTTTGTGAAATAGACTCCTGGTTATCAGTTTTTCTATATTATCGCATCTATGTTTAGAAAAAAACAATAAAAATATTAAGCCAAAAATAGATACCATTTGTATAAGAACCATGATAATTGTCTGCTGATTGCTTGATATAAGAGTGATTGTTGGAATTTTTATTTTCCAGGAATGCTCTCTAAATTGTGTATTGCTACAAGTAGTAATTGTTGTATGTGTTATTATTGACTTTTGTCTCTGTTATGAATGGCAATTTTGTATTTTTAGATTTGTGTTGTCCTTTCCTTGTTTTATATAGTTTTACTGTACTTACACTTTTTTTATTTCAGAAAAGGTACACCCGAGTTAAAAACTTCCATGAATGAGAAATAGATTATTGCAAGCGAGGCTCTATGCGAATGAGAATATTAGTCAATACTTTATACTGCGCCAAAAAGAGGTGTATAAAATATAGACAAATATAAGGTCTCACCATGTTCTAATTGGCATAGAGCCCTATGGCAATATTTGATTCTACTACATCTAACATATGTTTTAAAATTCTAAGACAAGTCTAAGAGGATGCTTTCAATGGCCATATTGGTTTTTGAAACTAAATGAGGTATATCCCAAAACAACATGTGAAGCAATCTCTGTGTTGACAGACCATTTGATCAATAGTAGAAGAACTACCTTAACCATTCAGCCACCAAGGCCCCCTGTTCTAGTTTGAAATTTTTCAGTTGAGCATACGACATTGGAATTCTAACTGTGATGTCAGTTAGGGCTCTATTTTTGTTAGAAATCTAGTCTGTACTCAAAGCGTATGAAGGACACCATATTAGAATTTATAATAACAAATGCAAAAACATTTCTGACAAATTTTTACAAGGGTTGACATAAGAGATATCAATATCAGAATTATTTTATAACATAAGATTGGTATGTTGGTTTTGTTTCTGTAGGTTACTGTATACACCATGTGTAGACTGTTCAGGGACAGAGTACATCAATATCATCCTTACAGAAAACCAGACAGATCCAGATCTGCCTGCAGCCAGTATAACTGTTACATTGACAGTTATTGTGACTCCCAAGAATGATCATCCAGTTATATTTCTGACACAGTATGGGCAGTCTGTTCTGCATCAAGATCCATCTGAGCCATATGTAGTAAGTGTAATTCTTTAAGTTTACTTTTTTCTGCAGGACTGCATGTTCAGGCAATACTGGACATAATTAAATAGTGTTTCAATTGGATGATTAAAGAAAATATACAGTTGACATTTACAGTACGCCCAGAGTGTGTGGTCACTCAAACACTCAAATAAGAGAAATTTCTCGGTGTTTCACGGTGTATCACCGAAATTTTCTCGGAGAATTGCAGTGTTTCAGAGTGTTGTTATCTATCACCACCTTAAAATTAATCCCCTTGATGTACCGACTTTCGGGTGTAACACGGTGTGACACTGTGTTTTTCGGATTTTCAGGGTGTAGAAAATATATTGTATCGATTGTTTATTGCAAGCAAAGAACCAACTAATGTCTTGCTTTTCTCATTACTACAAAATTAAAATGTGTTCAATCTTCGAACTTCACGATTTTTCTTTTTTGCGCATGTAGAAATAACTTGTCGGTCTTTATCTATATGTCTATCTATATTTAAAAATTAATTATAAATAATTAGCGTCTTTAGTGGTTTCAACAACGTTAACAATTTGATTTATTGCAATCCTGGAAGTCTGCGGAGAGTGAGCTGTGCTAGTACAATTCACAGTTCAGCTTCTTTCACTTCACAAATTTATGCAAATCGTGCGCATGCCTGGAAACCTATTTTTATTTATTTCTATTTCGGTCAGCATTGTATTTTCAAAACTATTTTACGTGAATAAGAATTTTTTTCAAACAGAACTTAGTTTTTTTTTAATTTCGGCAATACTGAAGTTAAATGTAAAGCTTTTATCCCGAATTATACTCGATGCAAAGCACACGGTTTAACAGGTCAGTTGTGTATTTATGTACATGTTACACGTGGCTTTCGTCTAGAGTAGGGAGAAAAATATTTTAAGTGTATGCCTATTGTCAATTTTTTGGACAAACGAAACTAAATTTGCATATTATTTCAGTGAAAACATAATGAAACTAGACCGATAAAAACAACAATCATCGATATACCGGTAACAGTTACTTGGCACATAAACCAATCGATCTATTTTTATCTCTAATATGGGTCAAATTCGGTGTAAAAAAACTGACATTTTTAATGTGTATACGGATATTGTTTTTTTAAAAGAAACTTCTATTTTTATTTCATGGTTTTGGTACATTAAAGATGTAAATGTATATTTGACCTCGATTACTTTCTGCTGACCGCGTGGTTAAACAGTTGTGTATTTATTTTTGTCACGTGCACCTTGTGTAGAGAAAACGTTAACATAATGTTAGTGTATTGCCGCAAAAAAACGAATTGATACGATGTATATGAAATAATAAGGACAAAACACGTCATCACTGGTATACCGTTTGTTGTTACTTGAACTAAGGACTGTGTATATTGTCTTTTTCTTTAATTACCATATATCAAGTTGTTCTTTAAAAAATCAGTTCTAGTGCAAGTTCCGATTTATTTACGAAAATTAATAAAAATTTTAAAGTTCTAAATTCTTCGTTTTGACACGACTTTACCAGTCTATAGCTGTTGGTAATGCAAGAGTTACTAACAACAAATTGAATAAACAATTATTTTTTGCAATTTGGGGTAGAGATAAGCTGTGGGTGATTTTGAGTGTCTACACTCAAAATTTTCGGTGTAACACCGTGAAACACTCTACACTGTGTAGAGTGTTTGAGTGACCATACACTCTGGGCGTACTGTACTATGAATGAACAAAGGTGAAGATTTGCACTAGATATAAGTATAATGCACACTGATGTATCATTATACCCCCACTTCAAAGAAGAGGGGGTATACTGTTTTACCCTTGTCTCTTCATCCGTCCGTTCATAACAAAAATTTCCATTACAGTTTTCTAAGCCTGATAATTTGCATATTGCTTCATCTTATAGTACCATATGGTGTATAGGGATTTCATGCTCCTTGGTCATCTACTTCCTGTTTATCGAATACTTTTTGGGGAGGGTATCAATATTAGTTTAGTATCAAGCAGGACTAGGGAAGACACTCTTTAGAGTTTAGGCTTATGTAATCAAGATACTTTACAAAGCACTTAACTTTAGATGTATTCTAATTAAGGATTGTTTTCAATTGTTGGTTAGATTATTGGATATAAACAAACCTTATATTTTAAATTCTATAGTAAAAATGAAGTAACAAGAACAATATTTTACAAGTAATCAAATAATATTTGCAATTCACAATTTTAGTATCGTCACTTGTTGTTTGCGGAAGAATTGATGTATAGTCAACGTCATCAATACATCTTATTATGACGTCACAATCAGTCACGTGCTGAAAAACCAAGTTAGGTTATACGAAATAACCAATTTGCTCACGTATTGAGTATTTAAACGAAATTAAAATATTGCTGTTTGTATTGTAGGTTATAGTGGTATTTTTATACAGAGAAGATAAAAAATTTTTTAGATTTCATTCAACAAAGGAAATGCACCAAATAACGCTGTTTATGTTTTACTATTAGATGCATTAAATTTGTTCATTGACAGACTTTTACCTTGTTTAGAAGCTTACAAAATTAAATGACAATATAGAGCATACTGTTATTCTTTCTATTCTAGATAGTAAATAACCTTTTAAAGTTATAATTTCTCGTTAATACCCTTATTCACCCATTAATAACCACTACTAGCTTTCAGGTTTCATATTTTGTTTAGTTTTGGGGTGTTTTTTTTTGTCTCTTTTTCCACCAAAGCATTTTTTAGCTATTTCATGGCATCTAGTTTTTAGTTTTTATAATGGGATGAAGATAGAGTAATTAACCATTAAATCCCTGACCTTCAGCAGTAAAACTGGCAATCTTTGTCATTTGGGTGGAGTCAAGAGCACCATGTCCACAGTAATGCTCGAACCTGCATTCCGTAGTGTGGACAGGCATAGCCATATGATTAAAGGTAACACACTGTCTACCTTAACCACTCAGCCACTTAAGCCCTCTCAAATTATATACATGTGACCCAAAAGAACCCAGAAAAATTTAAACATGCAGCATATTCATTCAGTGTTTGATCTGTATAATGCATTTTTACCTGTTTTTTCATTATACCACATTTACTTGAATTCCATGCAAAAAAACTTGAATTTATAAAAGTATTTTATACATTTTATTTGCTTGGCATTTTGGACTTGTTGATGCAAGATTGCCACATACTAGTAGCTTCCTATACAGTTATTATAGTATAATAAGCAATACTTTATTCTCAATCTTTGTTTTTAGTGAACAGTTACTTTTATTCACCCTTTTCATGAGATTAAGCAAGGGATTATTGTCTTCAGAGTAATATGTAAAAATGTTAACTTTTCACATTTATGTACCAAATCTATTATGAACTCCCTCCAGAACAGTTTTATATTGTGTTGTCTGGTGAAGTCAGTAAAGGACAAAAGGACTAATTGACAGTTTTGAAATTTGCAAGAATGTATATTGTCTTGGACACATTGTATTTATTATAAATGACTTGTTTATTATTTATTGTTGAAAACTGTCAGGAGTTTTTATTGAGGAAAAAGCATATAATCCCAGAAATATACTGTAAATCGGGTTATTTTGGCGTTTTTCTCTCAAAAACCGTATGTTTTATTTTGGTGTGTTTAATTTTGGTGTTTCATCCAACTGACGTGTTAAATTTTGGCACCTTTGATCGTTGCTCTCTTTAAATCGCAGTAGTGAGCAAGGTTAATATATATGATTTGTATATTATATATTGGTATATAATTTGTGGCGACAGCGTCTATCCACTTTGAGATCCAATCATGACGCTTTAACTGTGTTCATTAAATTTTATGACATTAATTAATTACCACACATATCATATAGACCAAATGTTCATTATTGTCCTTATTGTCAGTAATTAACAATCATGGATTTAAATTTTAATCCTTTTGTATTTCAGCAGTATATCTTAACTGAATGACGAAGAAGGTGTTATTTTAATTATCAATAACAGTCTATTTAGTAAATGAAAGGCCGGACATAATTATGCATGAATAGAAATTCACACATTGTGTTTTCTTAACAGTTTTATAAGAAAATAAGGAAATATGCATACAAATATATACCTGTAATTTTCCTTTACACACTCTTTGTGTATTACCGGTATTTTAAGCCATAGACTTTACGATATAGTCTAACCGGTCAGCTCATTAGGCATGTCAAATATTGGTGCATGCTTTATTTTGGTGTGTTTAATTTTGGCTCTTTCACCAAAAGCGCCAAATAAGCCAACATTAAACTACAACCAAAATAACCCAATTTACGGTAATCGATCTTGCAGTCAAATGTGATGTCTAAATTTCTATTTCAAGGTTTATCTGGAACAAATGACAGACCGTAACCAACATATTTGGTCAGATAGATTTTCTGCTGTAATAGGAGCTTATGATGTAGAAGCTGAAGACAAGTTGTCACTTTATATTTCCTATCCTTCCTATGGTAATTTATCGGTATCAACTATACAACACAATATACAATTGATTACAGCTTGTGACGATAAAATAGCTGTAAGTATTTCATCTTTTGAAACATTTTTTGTCCCCAATAATCTATAAGGAATTCATTGGAATGAGACCAACTCACAAACTAAATGAAGGCCAAAAAATCAAAAATCAGCCTGACATAAGGTTTGGCATATACAAAAAAACAGTTGTCATACACTGATGAATCCTGTAAAAACAGCTATTACTCTTTATAATTCCATCCATTTCAGTACCAATTTCATTTTCAAGCTTTAAATTTTACTTAAATAAGCTCACTATTTTACTGAAGCATGAATTCATACACTACATCCGTTCATAGAAAAACGAACAATAATTATCGACCAATAAAAAATTTGTGTGTTTTACATATCCTCTCTGGACTGAATTATTGTTCATTTTCATACCCCACCACACAAAGTGGCAGGGTATTATATGATACCCTCTGTATGGATATGAGTGTCCATCTGTCATTGCCTCGGTGGTTTGCAAATGATAACTTAAAAACATGTCAACAGATTTTGATAAACTTTGCACAGCTGTTAAGTACTGTAAAATTAAAGTTAAATTTTTAGCACAATACTATTTGTTATTTATGAGTAAGGTCAATTTAAAATCAAGGTCTCAATCATCGTCGGTGGTGTGCGTCTTTCTGAAACTAATGCTTTTACAAAGTAGACAATTAGGGTTCAATTAGTGAAAAAAGTTGCTTTAAATATATTCGACTGTTGATGTATGTATCTCTTATGCAGTCAAAGATGGACAGCTTCCCCTGTGGAAACTTTAGTCAGTTGTTGCCTTACAATGAAACAGAGATGTCATGGATATATGTCACAGTAACTTATACCCAGTCTTTTGGTTACTATGGATATGATAATGTCAAGGTTTATGTGAGGGATGAACACAATGCTACATCAGACATTGCAACTATTCAGTTTACAGTGCTGGAGTCACCATGTTATAATAAAGGAACATGTCAAGGTTTGTAAATATTTTAAAATGAGTGCCAAATCTTATGAAATAGTTTTATTAACTTAAAATAACCATGTTATGCCATAGTTTTGGATCATCACAGACCAATGTACTATGATTTTTATTTGGCCTTCTTGTAACTATCATGGTCTTTTCCTGATCCAAATCCATAAACTTTGTACTAGAAGTCAAATTTGTCTTAAGTATGTTCTCAGGTATTTTCTACCTATTGCTCAATCAATTCCAAAAATAGATAACGGCTGTTTAGAAAACTGCTTCAATCTGTTTTCTTTAAAGCTCTTAATCAGAAAGGGCTGGACATTTAAATTGCAGCTATTCATGCATGACTCAGGTAACTTCAAACTTCTAATCTGGAAGATAGTCATAGGGTACAATGTAGGTGGAATATGTTGGAAGTTTAAAGTTACTTGAGTCACACATGAGTACCTGCAATTTAAATGCATGGCCGTAGCATCTATTGAGGCAAGTGAGGCAGTGAGGCAGTTGCCTCACTAAAAATTTGACCAAGTATGGTTTTGATATACGGGAAAATTTTGTAAAGAATTAAAAATAAAATATAGAAATCATATCTTTTACTTTGTACAAAACTGTATATCATTATAACTAATACGGACGTCGGTACCTTTAAAACAAACAACAGTCTTAATATGGAATTATCGATTTGTTACTATTTACGGATTTTCACTGTCCAGTATCAGCAGTCATTCCAATATTTATAATAAAGGTCATGATTTAGAACGTAAACAAATAAAAAGCAGGCGGCATGGATCTTTGGTCCATGAGACAGTCGAAATACCCCTCTGGAATTCCCAGATAGTGCTCAGGATTTTGCACCATGAACCCCAGAGCGGCCCCAAGACCCCCTGCCGATTAGGTTTTGCCTCACTAAAAATTTGACCCTAGCTACGGCCATGAAATGTCCAAGCTATCACTGATGAAGAGCTTTAAAGAAAACAGATTGAAACAGTTTTCGAAACAGTTGTTATCTGTATTAAAAATTAGTTGACCAATAGGTAGAAAATACCTGACAGGTCATTGTATTTTGACTATAAAACAACAGGAGGATTTACACCAGAAAGCTCAATCATAGCTTTTTTTTTGTTATTCTATGGTTTTTTAGTTTTAGTAATGAAACATTGTGACATTTTCTCATATGTACAGCTAAACATTGCAGTGATATATTATTCAGAAATCAATGGGTGAATTAAATATGACTTTTTAATATTTTGTTGTTTCTCTCAAATGTCATGCAATAACTGTTTGCTGTTGTAATATTTTGACTTATTGGTCTGAACATTATTCTCATTTATTGCTAAATATTCAAAAGCAAAGGAAAAGGTAAATGCTGTTTAAATGGCAGAAACACACAAGTGCCTATATGCATTGCATCTTTGATAGCCAAGAGTTTTGTGATGTAAGGATCAGATTGTAACCATTGGTAATTAGCAAAGATGTATGGATAGATGCTGTGCTGTATGATTCTAGTTTAACATTCCTTTTTATTTAGATTAAACTTACTGTGATAGAAACAATTAGCCCCTGAATCAATGGAAGTTCCTTACAAAAGTGATATATTATGGCATTATTTCTAACAAAAATGGCTGCCTTTACTAAAAATAGAACTGTATTTTATACATGAAATGCCTTGCTTAGCGATGACTAGTGTCTTGGAGCCTATTATTTAACAAACATTGTGCCACTAGATGGCAAAATCTAAAATCTTAGATTATCTCCATGGTTTGATATTATTGGATATGGAAAGTTGAACTGTGCATCATAGGTATTGGAAGAAATGACAGAAGGAGAAGACAATTCTAAGTTGTAAAACTTGTGTCTGATCCATTTGTTGCTTTTGCTTTTGCTTTTTTAGAACAATAAAATATGTTTAAATTAGAAGGAGAAATGATATAATTAAAAGTTTTCATTTAATTTCAGCCAAGAACACAAGTAATTATCCATGTGAGGATGCTCACAGAGCTGAAAGTTTTGATCAATATTATGACTGTTTGTGCCCTCCAGAGTTTACAGGACTACATTGTGAGGAGGATGTAGATGAATGTGTACAGGTTCCTGGACCCTGTTCAGAATCATACACCTGCATAAATAAAATCAATGGTTATACTTGTATCTGTCCTGACTGTGGACTGCAACCATGGATGATTGCTGTGATTGTGCTGTCAATAGTTGTGGTTTTTGTTGTGGCTATTGTTGTTATCTTAATTTTAAGGAAAAGGTCAAGGTACATGTTATGCTTATTATGCTATCTAGATCATTTTAACAAGGTGATTTGGAGTACCAGTTAGAAATACAGTGGATTCCCTTTAATTGCATGTCTGTTCATTGATGTTTATTAAACTTAACGGTAATGTAATTAAGGGGAAAATTATACATAAGATGAGTGGACGTAAATATGTTGCCTTGCTTAGGGACAGAATGGTTACAATAATATTTTAACTTCAGACTGAAAACTTTTTGATACCAAGCTTGCTAAAGCATTTAATTCTACAATGCACATACATCTACAGTATATTTTTGTTTACCTTTGCCTAATGGTTTAAGCTGATGTTCTTTTCTTCTTTGCAGGGCTAGAAGAATGGTTTATCCTTTAGATAAATCAGCTAATGAAGGTAAATAAAACAATAAACAAATAAATAAACAAATAAATCATCAGGTAAGTAACAAAGAAAAAAAGGAGTGTCTAATTTGATACCCATTACTGTAAATTCATTTAGCCATCTGATCTGCCATTGATGGCCCTTTCATTACAAATTTCATTTACATGCAAAGAAAATGGCACTCTCATTTGAATCAGATTTATGGGTCAAAAGATGTTTGTTGTGTAATTCATACCCCAGGAATCGGGTATAATATTTTTAACCTGTCCATCTGTCAGTTCTGTTCTTTATCAGCACAACTTCTCTGAAACCATATAACAGAATTTCTTGAAAATTTTTTGTAATCAAGATATTTTATGTGGTGTGCATATCTATTTGAAATTATGCTTCCACATATTTTCTTGATGCTATAACCCCTTAGAACTTGGAATTTTGGTCTAAATATGCTGCTGAAACAGTTTGTATTAGTGCAATTTCCATATAATTCCATTGTTTTTGGGAGTTATGCTTTAAACTTAACTAAACTAAACACTTGTCAGTGCAACTTCTTTGAAACCACAAGACAGAATAAATATACTACTAAGGCTGAGATGCTTTTTTGTGAAAAAAATGTTTTGTTTTAACTTAAACGTACTTTAAAATATTTTTTTACTTTCTACCCCACCTGACTGAACATTTTTTGGACATTTTGCAACCCCTGGATTTTAGTTGCCCATTGACAATGTAATGCAGGGGGTATTTGAGCATGCCCATAAAGGTTCTTTAATTTCAACCCAACCAGGGAGGGTCCCCACATGACCTCAAATATTGGAAAAGTTCAGGAACTTGATCAACATTACAAAAATCTGGGTGAAAACATGGATATTTTGTACATTCTGATGTAATCCTGATTGCATGTTTACCTTTTATCATTTATATTACAAAGTTTGTTGTCTCATTGTTATTTGTACCGGGGCAAGATCATTCGCAAGTGAGCTTTGAATCGGGATACATCTATTTTAAGACTTGTGATAACATGTGAGGGTTGTAAGTACATGTAACAGTATTTCGAAATAAATTAGTTTTTATAATTGAAACTGATAAGGTTCTCCCAATCAAAAAGACTTTAAAAATAATTAAAAAGACCTTGAAAAATCTGTGAAAAAATCCTTGAAATTGAAATGAAAAATTTTGTCAGAACCCGGACCAGGGGACAGACAGGACAGAGATGTTTACCATGAAGAAATAGATAGTGTCCCAGACAGCAATCCTTGGTTGGGCCAACCATTACCTATTATGTTGGGCCAATGTCGGAAAACAATGTTGGGCCAACGTTATAAGTGCAAAGTGAGCCAACGTCATATCTTACTGCCAACTGAGAACCAATGTTGGGCCAATGTCGTAATATCTGTTGGCCAATTGATGGCCAACGTCTTCATACCGAGAGCCAACGTTGTCATATCTATCTGCCAATGTTGGGCCAATGTCGTCAAGTCTATACCCCCAACTTAGAACAATCGTTGGACCAATACCTTTATATCTAACTGCCAACATAGGCCCTTCTATATCAAAACAGAGCAGACTAGAACCAACCATAGATCAACTTCATACCAAACAAAAGCCAATTAGATGCAGACGTTATTTCTTTATTCACTATGTACAGCATTATATATGAACTTAATGGTCCTGAAGATTTTGTTAAGTCAGCAGATAATTAAATATCCTTGTAGATGTAAAAGTATAAATCCTTGGATAGACATAGTTCTATGAATAAGTCAGTAAATACGTACTGAACACACTATGTTTTCTTCATAGTTTATAGATATATTATTGATGTCCAGAGTTTAGGTGAATTACCTTAAATTTCAAATCTTTTTTTTTATAATCAGAATTAATCTTTAAAAAACTCTTAATTACAGTCTAATTAGAATAAGAGTAACACAAGTGAAAACTATATTCTATAATAAACTAAATTTACTTATATGATTTAACTTGTAAAGTTGTGTAAAACACCGATGCAGCTAGACACGGGAAATCCCACGATGTTAGATTACAGATAAGGTCATAGGTCATTAAAATCCCAGCATATTCCTCTAATTTAAGGCCGAGTATTAAACGCAATCATATATACTTGTAAATGTAAAGTTTTATACAGATATGGAATATGAAATTTTGACAAATAGAAATATTGCTCACTTTGAACTTTTAATATAAAACATGAAAAAAGATTTATATTTATTATAATTATGAGAACATTACAAGTAATAAAAACTCATTACACACATGTCATTGCAACAGTATGAGATTTATTTAATTGAAATAAATAAAGACTTTACTTATAAACTAAAAACTTGATTTTTAAAATTTAATTCAGATTTTTATTTAAAACAATATTTTTGTTTTTATTCCACAACGTTGGCCATAGTTGTACCGAAGTTGGAACAACATATAAACCACTGTAGAAAAAGGAACAATAAAACAGAATAAAAAAGAAAAAAATCAGTGTTTTTTAATCCAGTGTTGCTAATGTGTAAGGAAACAAAATGGGGAAAAAACGACAGAAAAGTTATAAACGTCAACCCAACATTGGATCTATGTTGGTCGATCGACGACACATTATACATCTCAATTGAGCAAGTCCAAGTATAGTTGGGCCAACGTTGCAATGACAACATTGGCCCAATGTCATTATGCTGACTGGGGTGTTATTTCACAAGAATAAAGCACGGGAGATACTCATTCAAATCTTATCTGGCAGATCTCACTTCTAAGACAACATAGACTATTCTTGTTTTATTGCTAACTTTGAACAATAGGATCAATACAGCTTTGTCTCTTTGGGGTTCTATTTTTACATTCTTTTCTCAATGATTATAAATAGCAAGTCAGAATGACGAATGCAGACATCAAGTTTATTATCACATTTAGTTTAGTAATTTTAAAAGTATCATGGAACTGTATTTAACTAGGTTAAATTTTGTAGATGGAATGAAGATAAAAAAGACAATTATTAGGATGATATAAAGGATATAGGGTCTTCACCATGTTAAAGATTACTAAACCCATTACATCCAGTCCCAAATCACACTGTACAGAAACCACCATGACCCAGCTTTAGAATTTGCTACTCAGTTGGCCAAAATGCCAGACTTGTTTATTACAAAAAACAAATAGTTATTACCAGAAATGCTGTCAAAGTCTCAAAAATGCCATAGATATGACAAATAAAAACGAAAATTGCACACAAAAGAGCTTTTATTTTTATATTTTTTTATGCTCTCGTTGTTAACTATAAAAAGTTTTATTTTTATTTTTATTTTGTCCTTCCTACTCTATTTTTTGAAAACTTTCCCATAAACCAAATCATAAAAAAAACTCTGGCCTAACAGCTTTATCTTTCAAGTGAATGGCAAAAATTTTAAAGGAATGTATGAACTTCCCTTCTTGTCATGTCATTATCCTTGAATGATAAAATAATTGTATTATACATGTTGTATAATAATAGTATAATAGTATAATTTAAGCCTATACTAACTACAGGTTAATAGTAAAACTATTTTAATGCAGGTAATTATATTGTGGAAGATTATGAAGATGATGAAACATTCAACGATTCTGAAGATGTAGTCATTCTGAATGATGTTGCCCAAAAGAAAGAATTTGAGGTAATTTTCAATTGCTTTAACAAAACATGTAATTATGAACAGAAAATTGGGTAGGAGTATATCCAATTTAAAAAACACACCCTGATAATTCTAGAGCATTATAAACCAGGTACAAATCTGATCAGCTTGTTCATAAAATAATGTTGGAACAGATTTATTCTGACTAGACTAAAATGAGGTTTAAATTACTATAAAAACTAATAATAAATTATAAAAACTGAGAGCAATGCTTCCCAATTTTCAAAACATCCTAAATATTAATCTGATCAAAATGTTAAATATCAGGTGCACAATGGGACTATGTGACAAAGATTCTGTGCAAGTTTCATCAAATTCCTTTCAGTAGTGTAATGGACGGACACCCCCATAGTGCACTATTATACCACCCTAGTGGGGGTATACAAATATTTTTTTCTGCACTTCTACAAGGCCATAAGTTGTACAAAAAAGGATATGATCTTTAAAGTTGGTATAATTTATGACAGCTAATTATCTCAGCATCTTCAGAATTTTTACTATATATATTTTAGTTCTCTGTTGCTACCTAATCATTTAAAACAAATTGCAAAGGAAAAGTTCTTGTCTTATAAAAGTTTGTTTGAAAAGTAAGGTAAGCATTTCAGGCTCATGAGAGCCTGTGGCTAACCTTGAAAAGATTACCCTGCTGAAGGTTGGGTGTTCTTGCCAGGTACTCTGGCTATAATACTTCAGTATGAATAATTTGCATTTTTTAATTGCCAGGATACTATACATGTTGTAGAACAACATACAGATAGCATATACCTTTACCTCATAGGAAAGCAGTGATTAATTGAATTCCTAAAGTGAAACTACTTTTGATGCAATGTAATTTTTCACTTTGTGTTTATATATATATATATATATATATATATACAGTCGACCCTCGATAAGTCGAAGTTTGTGGGACCGTAAAAAATATATCGAGTTATCCGAAGTTCGAGTCAACCGAGTTTAGGGTGTGACGTTATTTTCATTATGTGATTTTTAAAAAATATAACGGTATTTATATTTCATGTATATTGTTTTCGAACTTCGTCATCGCTTGTTTTGTCATTGTATTTGTAGCGTGCGATATATGAAGTATTTTAGCCATTCACATAAATGGACAATAATTAATAAATAGTGTAATCATATTTTATAAACTTTACTTCGAAATTATGGAAATACATTTCAAGAAAACACTTATCAACTTACAGTTCGAAAGAACTAATGAAACAATACAAATTGTTTTTTACGTAATTGACAACACACAAGTCAACAAAAATAACAGAATGTCTTAAAAGAAACGAAACTCGACCACATACATCATTGATCAGATCAAAAGAAATTTTCAATAATTATCATTTTTAATTTAACATGACAAAATAATTCGGACAGTAATTAGCGGATCATCAGTTAACCTTAATAATGCATGTCCTGCGCTTGGATTACCAATTTGTTTTATTAAATTGTCCATTCAAATTGTAATAGCCAATCAAAAATCATGTTTGCTCTATGACAGGTGTTTAAAATAAACAAACGCTTATGAAGTAACATTACAAAATACAAATGAAATTGTTAGTTTTGACATCGATATCGAGAGTAAAATTAACTTCAAGACAACGAGGTTAAAATTACACTAAATTAATATTGTCCGGCCTGCAAAAATCCATCGAGTTAAGCGAAATATCGAAACAACCGAGATCGACACATCCGAGGAAGAAATGCATTGTTGATATGGGAAAAATGCCGGGACTTAAAAATTATATCGACATAACCAAGGTATCGAGTCAACCAAGTTCGAGACAACGAGGTTCGACTGTATATATATATATATATATATATATATATCTTTTTTTTATGTTGTTTTTTTTTAAATATATGGTAAAAAGGGTTTCTTTTTCATTAAGAAGCAGAAAACTGCAGAAAAACCAAGATATCAGAGGGAAACCATTGCATTCCGCATGAAAATGACTCAGAAAGTACCACTTGAAAGTTACTCAACTTTTAAGAGACACCCAAGGAACGACTCGGTGACAGAAAGTGTTATAAAAATCAAGCCTGATACAAGCATTTCAACATCACCTCTGACTACCTTAGCTCCAGATGTATTAGGCCCCAGCAGACAAGTTTTTGTTATGTCATCACTTGGTACTGATGGTATGCTACCTAAAGTAGATGAGGGAGGATGCTTCCGGGAGTCATCAATGGCCTCCATAGATATAAAACAAAATGATGTGCACAAGGAACCAATCAAAACACATGGACTTACTGAAAAGGAAATTGCATTGTTTGTAGGCAACATCAATAATGATACAACTGTTTAAAAAGGCAGGATTTGTTGATAGATGAAAACCTTTCTTTTATTTGTGTTTTAAAAATTCTTTCTTAAATCTTATATATAATCATTTATATCTTTAAAGTTTCAATGTTTCTTTATTAAATTCTTCTTGCATATATTGTTTTAATTGCCTTTCTCAAAGAATTGTAACAGCTACACAAATAATGGTAAATGTGTATCAGTCTTCTATACTACTATGGCACTGACTGTTAAGCAATAGGATTCTTCTTGTTCCATTATTCTGCAGTCCACCTCAATCTAGTGCACTAGATGACTTTATATGAAAATGTGCTCATGGAACCATCATGCATGCAACATGTAGTGATTATTTGCTTAGGGTGCAGGTTCTTATAAAAGCCATATCCAGTAAGGTGGATGGTATGTACATGTACATCTAAAACAAAGTGGTATGTGGTAGGGCAGTCATTTGGAGGCTGTCTTTGAATCTATCTAGTGTTGAAACAGTGCCAATGCTATAGTTAGCAGGTCTTTCCAAACATGGATGGCAGATGGGAAAAATGATTGCTGGTGCCTCTTGGTCCCAGAGTATGGTACAAGTAAACAGATGTCATGTCATCGAGTTTTTACTGTAGCCCCTCTAAATGTGAGATTAGATGTTGTTATCTTGGTTATTCATGAGGTTGTGTTCAATCCTGTATAGCATGATGAGTTTTGGGATTTGTTGGCGTTCTTGGGTTTTTCATTGCAGATGTTGTATCATATTGGCTACACTATTTGTTCTGTAGTCTCCAGTGACAAAACGAGCTGTCCATCTTTGCACCATTTTCAGTCTGTTGATATTTGACTTTGTTACTGGGTTCCATATGCATACTCCATTTCAAGTCGTACAAAAGTGACATAGCATTGCTCCTTGATGTAATCTTCTCAGGAATGCACTGATGTTATTTGCCTTCTGAGTTAATGATCCTATATGTGATTGCTAGATTGATGCTTTACGTCCTGCAAGCAATATTTCGGCTAAATTCAGGACAATCCTATAGGTGTTTGCCGTGATAAGTTGTTGCTGATGTTAAATCCCAATGTTGTGACTGAGGCTAAACACTTCCCATTCCCATGGATAGTATAGTTTGTAGCAATGAGTTTTCTATTGTTCGTAACTCTCAATACCTCACATATGTCTGGGGTTGAACTGCATCAGCCAGTGTACCCCCATTTTTGCAGGTTCTCACGATCCTTTAATAGTATTTTGGCGTCTTCTACTGTACTGATTTTTCTGTACTAAAGACAATCATCTGCAAACAGCCTGGTTCAGGATGACACTAGTTCGGGAAAGTAATTTATATAAACTAGGAAAAGAAGGGGACCTGATTACTGTTCCTGGCATGGGGACGCTTAAAGTGATGTAAGATTTTTCAGACTTTGTTCCATCCAGTTGTTGTGTTATGCCTGATGGAAGCTGGCGATCTATCTCCGGGTGTTTTCTTTGATTCCATTGTAAAGACACTTGTTAAGCAAGTGTTTGTGAGGCACCTTATCAAACGCCTTTAGAAAGTATTATATAAATGCAGCCCATTTGTTTCCTGCCCTGTGTTGAGTGCATCCGCTACCTTTTGAATGGTATAATGATGGGTTCTGACTGATGTGATATATTTTCTCTAAATCCAAGTCAGTTGCGTAGCTGCCTATAATAGGCATTTGCTGGATTCTTATACTTCAAAAGAAGTGACAAAAATACACGATTCTCGAATATTGCAGCTTTGTCACTATTATAGCTATGAACAGGTTCTTCCTTCCGAACAGCCTAAAAACAAGATATACAATATTTATTTGCATAAACATTACACTTAATGGTTATAGCACAAAGTCATTATATAAACAAGAAAACTTAAAAGAAATATCTTGATAATGACGTAGATGTTACCAATAGATATTAGCTAGAGACTAATGGTCATTACCATGTACCTGTATTTCTCTGAAGATATACTAAAGTGTCTGAAGGGTTTCTCGGGCTCATCTCTAATTATCATTGTTGTTAGTTGATATTATTTTGAACTGTTGAATTTACCTCCACCAAGTACAATAGAGTAAACTTTACACAAAGAAAAATACGGGACATATGTCAAAGTCTCAACAACCTAACGAGAGGGCAAATTACTAACAGAAACCCAAACGTCAACTCTTTACTTACGTCCTCATTACGATGCCTGCCTCCTCTGCTACAGCATAGACTGGCTCGTAGCTACTGATGGAGGGGAAGGTGTATCAGTTGAAAAAGTATTGTTAGCTGGTATCGCCTCTCTCAAAATCGACTCGCAGTGTACATTGAGTAATTTTAAACATGATCATTATGTCCGTCCGTCCGTCCGTCCGTCCTAAGCTTATCGTGTCCGGGCTGCAACTTTTTTTTATCTTTTGAGGTAGGCTTTTGATATTTGGAATGAGGGGAGATAATATCAAGGCATCCTCATCAGTCAGGGTTTCTGTGTCCACGAAACCCTGACAAACTTAGCAAGGAAATTCCCGGGCTAGAAGTCACTATTTTGCTTGGCTACATCATACCTGAATGTAGCCAATCAAAAGCTCGCTTTCATTGGTGAATGTATTTTTCTTGTTTAATGGTGATGGCAAACCCTCTTTCCTGACCCTTCACACTCGAAAGAGGTTGTCCTGAAGGACGGCAAAGAATTTCCATGATGGTGATGATTCACGACTTGTTTATGAGATATCCCAATGTCGATTGTAAACAAACCAAACGGATGTGTTGCATAGACCATGTGAAAATCAATGCATTTTGTACAGTAGTGTTAATAGTTTTTTGTTACCGCGTTATTTATTACATGTAGTTGCGTTACGTTTTCTTCCCACTCAAGAATGAGTAACAATGACTACTGCCAAACACTTGATTCTTTCAAGCAATTTCATTAGTTTATATTTTGAAAAGCCCCTATCTAAGTTTGTCAGGGTTTCGCGGACACAGAAACCCTGACTTGTGAGGATGATATCAAGGCGATGTGTCGCATACCGTGGTTGATTACCTTTGACCATGAACTTTGACCTTAAGGTCAATTATTGCTTTCTGAATGACAAATTCATGTCTTTTTAGGTTGGCTTTTGATATTTGGAATGTGGGTAGATAATATCAAAGCGATGTGTCGCATACTACGGTTAATGACCTTTGACCTTGACCTCAAGGTCGGCGGGACCCACAGAGATGGATACCATCTCACTGATATCTAGTTGGTGCAGGTTCCAACAAACGAAACTTCTCTAAGACGAGACATGCAGAAAAAGATGAACTCGAATTTTGAACTGAAGTTAGTTCCTACTGCTTTCGTATTCACAAACAAATGCAAGCCAGGAACATGAACTCTCAAATAAGGAGAGTGAATTCACTCGGGTGAACTGCTGCAGTTTGTGTCAACACACCCGTCGTGTAGCTGGCATTTTAAGAATATGCCGGTAAAGGGGATACCACAAAACCTTACATCAAACCTATGCTACAAATCATCACGGTGAGTGCCTATACATTTTTAGTTTATGGAGTCCTAAACCCTTAGACTCCTTGCCCTTCTTTGGTGCATCCATATGGTTTTAACTATAGCTACGCCCCTAAAAGCTCTCTGCTATAAAGATTTTAATTCACATACTGTGGCAATTGTTAAGTTTTGACATAATTTTTTGACAAAATAATCAATAGAATCGAACACAGGTTATTCCAACTTATGAAGTTCTCTCCGCTAAATAATCTTGCACTTTTTTGTTTGAATGATTTTTAACGCCACGTTCTGGCGTCCAGTTTCTACTGGGGTAGGAAGCTGGAGAAACCCCCTCGATCTTCGGTAGGAAAACTGGCAATCCTTGTCAATTAAGGTTGGAGTCGAGCGCACCCTGCACACAGACTCAAACCCGCAACCCCAGTGTTGACAGACCACGTGATAAATAGATGAATCAAGACTAAATATACATAGTTACAAATGTACTTCTGATAAAATGCAGGAAAATATATAAAAAGGGAGTACGGGCAAAGTCGAGCTATGCAGAAAATCTTAGAATGGTGATTGTAACTTTGTACATGTCTAAATATTGTTCACTTCGTCACTAAGTCTGTCAGAACCAAATAGTAAAACTTCAATAGTAGGATTAATAATTCGCATCAACAAATATACAAATTGATTGCTAATGTTAACGTACAGTGGACATTCGAGAAAATAACGTAAGGAGTCTTCTAATAACCACAAGCACAGCTTGGGTCGTTAGTTAGGTTTACTCTATACAGATCCGATTCTATAGGGAACTGCAACGGTGGTGCAATCTCGTGTGAATAATATAAGTTTCTCTGTTCCTGATTTGAAAATATGACGGGATAACTAAGTTTTCTCTTTTCAAAAACATTTTAAAACATAAAAAGTCTCTTTGAACTAAGAAGAGAGTTCCACAATCTAACTGTAGAGGCCAAATATGATTTTGACAAAGTTTCATGTCGACACAGTGGTGTTCTGTAATTTAAACGATTTCTAAGATTATAAATCCAACATCAGAGTAGTCATTTAATATGTCTCTTAAATATTCACGAACATTACCACTGCGGATTTTATATATCAGATTTAATTTTCGTCCACATACGTCGGTTGCTTAAAGAGAAACAACCTGCTTCAAACTATAATTGTTCTTTACTTTTAGTGACAGAGCAACCATCCCATAATTCACATGCCTATTCCAATGAATAAGAACATGCGTAAAGTAAATATAATGTTCAGGATGTTTGAATGTAAGGTTCTTAAGCTTACGATTTCTAACATTTTATTGTTTTAATTTTTTTTTATCTGTATATACTCTCATATTATTGTATGAGATCATGTTTTAATCCTAAGGATTGGATGTTCTAATAATGAATTATGATACTTTTCACGTCCTGAATATAGCTGAAATATTGCTAGCTGGACGTTAAACAATAATCAATCAATCAATCTACAGAAAAAAAAATTTTGAACTTGTCTCATATTCATCTATTATGAAAGCCTGTACGTGCCACGAAAAAAATATAACTTGTGCGCACGAGTTACAAACTTGAGCGCACGAGTTTCAAATCTTGTGCGCGCGAATTACTAAATTGAGCGCTCGAGTTTCAAATCTTGTGCGCACGAGTTACTAATTTGAGCGCACAAGTTACCAACTTGAGCGCTCGAGTTCCAAATCTTGTGCGCGCGAGTTACTAACTTGTGCGCACGAGTTACTAATCTTGTGCGCACGATTGACTAACTTGAGCGCAGTAGTTTCAAATCTTGGGCGCACGAGTTTCAAATCTTGTGCGAACGAGTTACTAAATTGTTCGCACGAGTTTATAATCTCAATAACCCGATTTTTGACCTTTTAAGGGGCATACCCATAAAAGGGGGCATCTGGCGACTTCGACCCTACGTAGTCATTGCTATATCTACTTGAGCTGAACATTGGGCTGAGCAACAGCTTTTCTATATCTGCAATAATTTTCATTTAATAGGGCAAAAACATTAAAAACCGTGATTTTTAACATTTAAAGGGCCATTAGCCCTATAAGGAGTCATCTGACAACTTAGACTCAATAAAGACTATTGAAAAGCTTAATGAGCTGAAAATTTTAAGAAGGCAACAGCTTTTCTCTATCTTCAATAGTTTTCATTATATAGGACATATATGACAAAAATATGAAAAACTAAATTTTTCCTAAGGGCCATAACTACTAAAAGAGCTCATCTGGCAACTTCGCCCCAGTGGAGACTTATGTAGAACATTTGATTTTGGAGAGCCTAGGATACATCAGATTTTCCCTATCTGTTATAGTTTCTGAGTTATAAGCCATTTAAGGTGACTTTTATCCTATGTTCTGTTTTTAGTAACAGCGGCCATGTTTTCATTCGATCGATTCAAAATGAAGAGAATTTGTTGCCAACATCAAATATCATTCCTGCCAGGTTTCAGTCAAATTGGTTTAGTGGTTTCAGAGTAGAATATTTTGAAATACGGACGACGACCGACGCACAGTGATGGCATAAGCTCCCATGGCCTTTGGCGGAATCTTAGCGATTTAGAAATCGGGCGAACAAAAGAGTAACTCGTGCGCTCAAGTAAGTAACTCGTGCGCGCAAGTTAGTAACTTGTGCGCACAAGATCTGAAACTCGTGCGCTTAAGATTTGAGACTCATGCGCACAAAGATTTGAAACTCGTGCGCTCAAGTTAGTAACTTGTGCGCTCACGTTAGTAACTCGTGCGCGCAAGTTAGTAACTCGTGTGCACAAGATTTGAAACTCGTGAGCAAAAGTTTGAAATTCGTGCTCTCAAGTTTGTAACTCGTGTGCACATGTTATAATTTTTTTTCCATGGCACGTACGGGCTTCCATAATTTATTTCTGCTAATAAAGTAATTATTTTAATTCTGGATCATCTTCTAGTCAACATGAAAATTGTATGATTCAAAAATGGGAATAAGGGGGTTGCAGACGACGATTAAACACACCGGCAGAAATGAGACAAATTATTCAGAAAAATACTACTTTTTAAAATTAAATAAAGATGTCTTCAACCTTTATTTTCTATTTTAAACACTTGGAAAAAGTCGGTAACACACATTATGAATATATTTTCATTCACTTTAAATGGAATGTTGGTCCTGCCCCTTAATTGTAATATTGCGTCTTTAGAAATTGTCAATAATGTGTCCGAAAACGTGCATTATTTAAATTATTTAACGATTTTTGCCAGTCTTAAAGCTCCATATACGCCAGCACGCCACATTAAAAAATTAATTAATACAAAAAAAAATTAAACGTAAACAAGGAAGACTATTCTGACAGCCCCATCGTCTTTTTTCGTAAATCCAGTACATTTAAATGTGGTTTATTGGAAAAAGTTATTCTACATTCAATTTCAAGTGGATTTTTAGTGGATACCCAATGTAAATTCCATGATTTGAAGGCACGTTAAGTATGGTAACAGGAAATGCCTAGAACACAGGTTTTTGCCCTAATTTCCCAAAGCCCCTGCCGTATAGCCATTTCACATCGCTGGGAAGTCGTCATCACATTCTTTCTGAAATTGGCAGAATTGGTGCCATGCACTATTTTTAGGGATAGCTACGCCCTTGACATTTCTGTGCATAATTATCGCACCACTGCGGGTTTAACTACTGTTTTCATAATTTCCACTTCACGTTTCTTCTGACTTTGTTATCTTTTCGTTGTCTACATTTCCCGGCCTCTTTCCATTTATTATCATTTGTAGTATCTCCATGCCTAGTTTTTAATAATGTTTAGTATCATCCACATTTCTAGTATTTTCCAAATTTTCGTTTGTGTTATTCACGAAACGACGAGATACTACTTTTTTCTTAAATTCAATTATAAGCCTTAGTCTCCTGGCTTGAAAAAGTTCATGTTGCTGATGGCAATATCACAAAATTTGGCAATATTAATCTGATGAGTTATTACATTTTGGTTACTTAAATGTACATTTTTTTCGGGTGATATAGATATATATAAATGGCACACACAGTTTCACTGTCAAAATCTAAAAAGGTATTAAATCTGTGACGGATGCTTGGAAAATCTGCTGGATAGATATACGGTTGTCACATGCTTAGAAATCTGCATAAAATTTCTGAATGCTATGGTGTGACCAGTAACTTAGTCATCCTGTACGATATATTAAAAAAAAATGCTGAGGTATATTACTGTCAGATTAATAGGTATCAGTGGTAAATCCAGGGGGCGCCTGGATGCGCACACACACACACACACAAGTCGACCTGTACTAGATGTCAATTAATTTAGGGACGTAACGTTGATTTATAGGGATATTTTCTCCATTCGAACTGTAAACGCGCAACTTTACGGTTAATTCTCTGAAGTTGAAATGAAAACGAACCATTTTGCATGTTAACTCGATGCAGATTGCATAAAGTTTATGAAATTTAGATCTCAGTAACAGGTTGGTATTTTCCCACGTTTTTAGAAGTTATGGAGTGCGGCCTTTGCCGAAACTTTGAAAATGGACTATTAAATTTAAAAAAAACACACGACAAAGTTTAGTGCTAGTATATGTCGATCCTTTAATCAATTTCAATAAGAGTTCATTAGTTCTGCGTAATTTCTACGTAGTTTTGTCCTACCAGTATTTAGTTTGTTTTAATGAGGTTTGGCTCCAATTTCAGCAATTAGCAATTGCTACATCAGATATTTATAATAATTACAACATAATCAGCAATGGACATTTACATAGGTATCTAGTTGTAAATGTTTTATTCTTCTGTGAATATTTCATATTTAGCAAGACACTCACCCTATTCTCCAGGGTTATCTTTCGGAAATGCGTATCATGAATTCAAAAAAAAAAACCAAAAAAACCAACCGGAGTCATTTTCTATTCTTCAGTTGATCTCTCTCAAACGGACAATCGACACCTAGTAACATCCATCGCAACAGGAACTCCACCGCCCGACATAAACAAATTTAAATATCGCATTACAAAGAAACGTAAATATCACTTTGCTGTCTGCGGGAAAGAACGTTGTCACGGAATGGATTGTCTTTTCGGTGGACATTGTTAAGTGGCAAAACATAAAGGGGTAAAAGTAGCAAAACACAAGACCAGCTCCTTCGATCGCACTCCAACAGTGCAAAAAAGAATTGTGAATCGATAAAATTTTCTAAGGTACAGTCTACATATCATTGAGGCGACGGACTGGCCACATCCCGACAAAAACGGTGTCCTGCTTTCCGAACAGCAATCCGGTTTTATCATTGATTGTGTGCACATGCTTACAAGAACTAGTATCATTCCGAATATTTAGATGACGTCAGTCTCTGAAAAAGACAGATTCAAATGTGTCATCAATGACTTGTATGTTTGCTATTCAGTTGGAGCAGTTACACCCGCCTGTCATATCGTTGGAAGTGAAGCTCTCTAAGAGCGTCAACAACCAAAACGCGAATTTTAGTAACTATGGGAACGTTTCAATAAAACCTCTTAAGCTTCTTTGAAGCTCAAATAGTTCAATTTCCCAGAATTTACACGGTGAACTGCTCAAAGAAATATCCGATATTTTTTACATAAAAATTGTTTTCCAGAATTGACTACATTTTTAATGAATTACCTTATTTGTTTAAAAACAAAAATAGTATGTATCAAGTAGCATGTCTAAATATGATGTATAATATCGTGTACTGAATTTATTAAGACAATGAGTGGACAGTGTGATTCATCTATGATATTGAAAAGCATAACGTTTTTTTTTAAATTGTTATTTGTCTAATGCACACAAAACGGTGAATAAATAGCAGCACCTCCTGCAAAGAATATGCAAGTGAACGACATGCTACAATCTGCACGTGGGTTGGAACATATTAACCGTTTTAGGTCTCTAATTGCTAAAACTGTAAATATATTCATTGTCTCCCCACACTTCGTGGAGAGACATACTGTTTTTGTCATGTAAATTTTGTGGGAGTTATTACTCTTTGAACTTCGAAATTTTTCCAGAAATTCCTTACAAATCATGGTTTCCGCTCAACTCTTAAAACTACTGCAAATTTTACGAAACTTGGTATGTAGCAAGTGCACCATGTTTAGTTGTTCATATTACTAGGACATTGTTATGCTCAAAATGTTGTGAGAGTTATGGCTCTTTGAACTTAGAAATTTTTTCTGAAATTACTCACAAGTCATGGTTACGCTCAACTCCTCTGAAACTACTGCACCAAATTTTACGAAACTTGGTATGTAGCAAGTAAGCTATATTTAGTTGTGCATATTACAAGGAAATTTTCTGGGACCTAACTGGGAGGGTTCCCAGTGCTCGACCCACAGAGCAGCCCAGCGCGTCCCCGGGTGGCGGATAGGGGAGACCCTCTCGTTGTGGGGTTGTCAGGTCATACTACGGAAAGCCTTACCTCGGACCGTAGTGGGTAACGTGTTTGGAGAGTGCCACGCTCCTTACACGATAAAGACCCCTTTTGTAGATTTCGAAAAAGAGTAGGCTCACTGTAGCCGCTACAAAAGGCTAAATTTTCCGCCCCTGCCCAAACTCCATACTTTTCCAGTGGCAGTCAAAATTGTATTCCCTGTGACACCCCCCCCCCCCCCATTTTCCGTTAATTTATTGTTTGTTAACTTGTTCCCGTCCTGAATATAGCTGAAATACTGCTCGCTGGACGTAAAGCAGACATCCGATCAATCAATCAATACAAGGACATTTTTATCTTAAAAATGTTGTGGGAGTTATAGGACTTAGATGAAAATCCACATAGGAACGGGGAAGAAATCGTTTTTGTATACACAAACAAACTTTAATTTGTAAATTAATAGCTTTCCTAATAGTTATAGAAAAAACATGAAAAACTGGACCCAAACATAGACCTTCTTTTTACTTGTCTTTAAATTTATAATAAAAAACTTAAAATATTTCTACTAGGAAGTGTTTGATGTGTTAATTTTACCAACCAATAAGTATGAAGTTTGCATTATCGGACATTTAAATGCACTATGTGTGAATATAATGAAGTGGTTTTATTGTGCTTATGTCTACATTACTTTATTTACCGAAGAAAAGACATTAAACGTTGAAAAACTAGGCCGATTTTTAAAGTCCACAATTTTGGTTGTAAAGGAAAGTGCAGACTACAATTTACAATTTTGCTCCGACTATACATTAACTTTACGTGGTTATTTATATTTATTTTAATCACTTCTCATAGTTTGTACATGGATGTTTATTTTTTAAATTATTTAATGATGATTGTATGTATTTTAAGGTCGAATAAGAATAATAAAAAACGATTCAATTTACTCGTACACAAAATACAATTGGCAAAGAAGACACGATTACTACTACATGAACATGAAAAATATAACAAAAGTGTAAATAATTACAACACATTTCAAATATGTTTTATATAGTTGTGTGTTACAAATTGAAAGCAAACCTTTAAGTTTTTGTATTGTTGGTCGGGAAGAGTAATATTTGGGTACATATAAATCTCGAAAATGAGAGATTGTATCATTTTACAAATAAACAGATAATTTAACTCGTCTCATATCAATCCTTCATTACATAAAGTGCAAACTCTTTCTTCCTTGGGAATGTTTTGCCAACGACCTGTCTCTAAAGGACATTTTACATTTTGTAATCCACAATTCTTGACTTCTCTTGTGGTTTAAGTAAATATTTGTCAAAGCCAAAATCGCACTTGAAAATTCCATAGAAAGCCCACTCTAGGAGAAATATTAATGTTGTAACCACGTCTTCATAATAGCGTGTATTGTAGATGTGAGATATACGGTTGCATGCATGTGTGTAAAAAAAGTTACTTGATCTGTATTAACAAACCCATTTCATCTGGTAGCTGAGCTATCAGCAGAAATTATTGTAGACGAGCACTAAAATTAATTTAAAGTAGACAAAAATAACCTTGACATCGATTAAATTTAAGTGTTTAATGGTAACTAACAACAAAAATGTCAGACAATTTTCTTGCTATCTCAGAAACTCTGTATTTTTGACATTTTTGTGACGGCACAAACACATTACAGAAAGACGTCACGTCAAAATTGGAATGCAGAGGCACTGTTATGATGCTCTGAAATAATATCATGAACCATAAAATATGCGATGCGCTCATTTAGGCTGCACATATTAATTTATTTTTAAACATTACTAAGCCGTTGAAGAACTATTTGTATATTTGACGCAAGTAACCTGCTTTACTTTTAAACGTCAATGTGATCAAGCAATGCAGTCGTTACTATGATGCTTTCTGCTTACTGTTTCATTTTACACACGTAAAGTATTGTCTAAATGGTATTTGTATATTTTGATATGGTTCAAAACACTTTCAATGAAAAAAATTGTCATAAATGTATATTCAGATTTTTATACACATTATCATAATTCAAAATAATAGTGATTAGCTTATTTTCGAGGAGTTGAGTACTAAAGTTTCAAATTTTGTAATAGATAATACGGAAAGGAGAATAAAAAACCATTAAAATAAATGATTAACACATTTCTGTCCATTGAAATTTTCTTAATTTGACATATAATATCAAGCAGTTGGTATAGATTTTAGTGATGGAAAGAAAAATAGGAGTTTATGAGTGAAATCTTTGTCTACTGGAAAAATAACCAATCAAAAGGTACTTAAAATTTGGTTTTTATTTCAAAATAACCTCCTCTGTTACAACAGAAAATGGAAGCAGAAAATGAAATTCAGAAAGAATACATTTCATTATTTGGCGACTTCAATGATCTGGCCAGGAAAAAGATTTCCTAATGAAGAACTTCTCCAAAATTTACATTTATTGGATGACATTAATGATGATTTGATAAGTAATTTTTATTGATATAAGTTGCTAGTTAAAAACGACATACCTCTATACCGAAGTTCACAAGTGTAATAATTATGGTCAAAAGTTGATTGAAATGTGTAAAAGATGCTCTTTATACATCGCAAATGGAAGACTGCATAACGATAGAAATATTGGTAAAACTACATGTAAAAACACAAGTTTGATTGACTATGTGTTAGTAAGTCGATCCCTGCCTTTTTCCATTTTTCAAAAAAATGTGTGTATTAGATTATGATCCTATGATTTCAGATGTACATAATAGAACAAACGCTTACCTTGTCATTCACCGAAAGATAATTATTTCCCAAGAAAAAAAAAAGAAGCACAATTACTGTCCTCCCGAATTAGATTTGTTTCGGCATGCTATATTATAGGCGTAGCACCCAGAAAAATAGTGGTACGGTCGGTTAAAGGTCGACAACCCGTTTAGGGTTTTTTATGTGCTATTATTTGTCACTTACTAAATTGCACTTGAGATTGTAACGGTTGCTGTTTTATATTGAAAGTTGTTTTTAAAAATTTAGATTTACGTTGAACGTTTCCCAAATTAAATAGTATATGTACATTTGTTTGATTTCAATTTACAAAAAAAACTAGTGCGGTTTTCTGTACCAGCAATTTAAAGTTGTACGGTCCGAACCGTACCGGCCGTACCGCTTGCTACGCTTATGTATATCGGATTACCTTGGTCAAATTGACACGAAATTGGATGACCTATTACGCTTCGGCAACGTCATGAGTGACAGGGTGAACGATATTGTTATTGAAATACAAAATGTTTTACACGTACTGCCCCAGATGTAAGTTGGTAAGCCCTACCCAACTAAAAGTAGTAAACAAATGAATTATAAATCATGGTTTGATAAAAGTTGTAAACAGAAACTAAATGAATTTTATAAAGTCAAAAAAAATATAATGTAAACAAAGCTAGTGATGTTAAAGACTCCAAAAAAGGCGTCGCGAGAATATAAAATGCAAATGAATGTTAGTTTTGAACAGTACCAAACAAAATGTGCAGATGAACTGCGAATGGTACTGATACAAAGAGTTTTTGGAAAATATTAAATTGATTAAGTCATATTAAAAAGATAACCCTGATATTCCACTTGAAACTGTTGATATTGATTTAAATGATGAGAATTTGTCCA
The DNA here is from genome assembly GCA_944474755.1 of Limnoperna fortunei. NCBI lineage: Eukaryota > Metazoa > Mollusca > Bivalvia > Mytilida > Modiolidae > Limnoperna > Limnoperna fortunei. The sequence continues at coordinate 60,681,750 of OX104119.1, read as the reverse complement.
ACATGTGATAATCCTAAATGGTCCAATCAGTGAAGACGAGGTCAAACGTGCAATTACAAATCTTAAAAATAACACGGCACCGGGAGTGGATGAATTTCTGAGCGAATAATTGAAAAATATTCTATCGGAACGTATCCCAACTATGTGCAAGCTATTTAATATTATATAAGATACTGAAATTGTACCAGAAAAATGGGTAATTGGTATAATAAAACTAGTTTAAAAAAATAAGGGCGATAATCAGGATCCTGACAATTACAGAGCCATTACATTCATTAGTAGTAAGCTTTTTGCTTCTATTCTAAATGTGATGTTGACTGATTTTTCTAATGAGTTAAGTTTAATTTAAAAAAATCAGTCTGGATTCAGGAAGTGTCATTGAACAGCAGATACTAGTCTTGTTTTACAGTATCCTTTTACTTATATGTGGAAAAAAGACTTTTCTGTTCATTTATTGATTTAAGAAAGGCGTTTGGTACTGTCTGGAGATCCTTGACAAAGTTACATAAGAGGAAAATGTTTTAATGTTATTTATAATATGTATAATAATATTAAATCGTGGGTTCAATATAGAAGTGAGAGATCCACGTTTTTCCCTTGTCTGGTAGGAGTTCGCCAGGGAGAGAATTTATCGCCATTTCTCTTTTCTATTTTCTTGATCGACCTAGAAGAATACTTCAAAAATGCAGTTGGACATCCTCTTGATTTTCTATATACAAAGCGCTAGGATACCCTTCGAATATACCTAGAGATCTTCGCAATTTTGTACGCAGATGATACTGTATTAATCGCAAAATCAATTGACGACATTCTGAGAGTCCTAGATATATTTGCAGAGTATTGCAACACGTGGAAAATGTCGATAAACACAAGCAAAACTGAAGTCATGATATTTTGCAAGCAAAAACTGCAGAGAATACCGCAATTAAAACTAAACGATGCATCACTTGAAATTGTCGAACGTTATAACTACTTGGGATTAATGTTAACGTTTAATGGGCCTTTTATAGAAGCAAAGAAAAAACTTGTAGAACAAGAAGAGAAAGCAAAATTTGGTATTTATTCAAGAATTAGAAATATGAATATTAAACTATAACTTTTTGACCTTATGATTGCTCCTATTTTATTGTATGGTTCTGAAATTTGGGGGTTGAAAATTCTAATTTTATCGAAAAAGTTCATTTAAAATGGTGTAAGAGAATCCTCAATACTAAAAGAAGTACTCCTAATTTCATGATATATAGGTTGAATTAGGAAGATTCCCACTAGAAATAGATATAAAACTAAGTATGTTATCTTTTTATTCTCGAATTATGAAACATTAAAACAAACTGAGTAGTATTATGTTCTAACGTATGTATGTATTAGAACATTAAAGTTTTAAAGTGGATTGAGTATGTGCAGTCTATTTTTTATTCATGCGGGCAAAGCTCTATATTTAAAGATATATTTTTCATAGATTTTTCTGTATAGGAATATTGTATTAAACAAACTCTTCAAAACCAATTTATTCACAAATGGTATAGCGACATTAATGTTTCTTCTAGAGGAGCTTTCTATGTCTATGAAATTTTTAAGTGCGATTTTGGCTTTGAAAAATTTACTTAGACTACAAGAGAAGTAAAGAAATTGGATTACAAAATTTAGATTATGTAACGTAAAATGTCCTTTAAAGACAGGTCGTTGGCAAAACATTCCCATAGAAGAAAGAGTATGCACTTTATGTAATGAAGGATTGATAGGAGACGAGTTCCATTATCTGTTTATTTATAAAATGATACAATCTCTCACTTTCGAGATTTATATGTACCCAAATATTACTCGTCCCGACCAACAATACAAAAACTCAAAGGTTTGTATTCAGTTTGTAAGACAAAAATATATAAACTATTACTATTTATAAAACATGTTTCAAATGTATTGTAATTATTTACACCAATGTTATATTTTTCATGTTCATGTAGTAGTAATTATGTCTTCGTTGCCGTTTGTAAAACTTGTATTTTGTGCAACTCATGTTACACATATTTTGTGTCTGAGTAAATAAAGAAATGTGAAATCAGAAATCTGTTACAAATTTTGTTTTCACAATTTTGGCCTATACCATACTCATTTAAGCGAAGACTTTGTATTTAAATCATTAATAAAGTGATATAATAGGATAGGAATACGTCGTTTATGATTATTTTAATTTTATGAAAATTAAGAGTTAATGAAAGAAATTACTATTTATTTTACCATTCACATGTCTATTTTGAGAGTTTGACAAAAAATGGTGGATGATGTCATTGATCCCCGAGAGTACTGTTGTTTCGACCTTATTCTTAACTTACTATAACTAATAAAGTCGGTAATCAGTAAATAACTATTTACACCATATTTTATTAATGTTGGACAGGCTGATAAAGTTGAACTTCAAGTTAAAAAAAATTTCATAGCTACAAATTGCCTGTCAAGTTTAACTTGCGACCATTAAACTCAGGGATTGGTGTCTGCAAAGCAAAGTCTTACATGCTTTGTCTTCCTATTCTAGTACTTAAATTTGTAACGCTGATAATCACTCTTAACTGTGGTTTAATGTTCTATAAATAATAATAAAAGTAATTATACCCCGAATCAAATGAGAGCGGTATACTGTTTTACCCTTGTCCGTCCGTCCGTAACAAAAATTTCTGTCGCAGTTTTCTAAGCAACTATAGGATGCAGAAGCCTGATATTTTGCATATTGCTTTTTCCTATGGTACCATATTGTGTATAGCGATTTTATGCTCCTTGGTCATCTACTACCTGTTTACCGAATACTTAGATTTTTTACACATAGTTGACATACATGCAAAATTTACGTCGCAGTTTTCTAAGCAACTTTAGCATGCAGAAGCCTGATTTTTTTCATATTACTTTATCCAATGGTACCATATGGTGTATAGCAATTTTATGCTCCTTGGCCATCTACTTCCTTTTACACATAGTTGATATACATGCACATTTTTGGGGAAGCGGGGTATCACTAGTGAGCATTAACTCACAGTCCAAACTTGTTGTTTGATGGTTTAGGTAGATGTTAAATTAAATATTACTATCATTCCAATTAAATCACTTAACTTTAATTCCAGCTAATTTTAAATAATGTATGCAGGTAGCTACTTACAGAAAAATTAGCAATATTATATTAACGTACTGTGCTAAAGTAATAATGTATCACTCAGAAGCGCCGTCATTACGGTTTTTGCAAGTTCGCTTATGTTATTTACAGTCTGAATGAACGAGTCAACCGTTATACATTTTATTTATTTACATAAATAAATTATGAATTAATCTGTGATGTTTATTGCAATGAATCATATTGTTGTTTTTTTATTTGGGTAGGTACTCTAGGCTTTTAACTTTAGCAGTACATTAGATTGTTGTGAGTTTTTGATTCCAGTATGAGTTGTAAAAACATTAACATTTATTCTGATTTCCCTCTAAGTTTATCATAAACCGGAAGCTGGTTAAAATTTGCTGGTGTAGAGATGTGATCTTTGTTAAATACAATAGACATTGGAAGTATATAGTTGCACTATATGGTTACTTTAACGTTTGACCATAAACGCTGCTTTGCTAAAGTTATATGACACTGAAAGTGTTGCTTCCACTATGTTTTTGTGTAGCACCGATTGTTTTGCTATTGATATAAATATTTCCCCGTGATCTTGGCGTAATGCCATTACAATTCTAAACAAAATAATACGTAGTCGATCACTGGTTACGACAAAAGTAAATATTATTTTTCATTTTCGCAAAGCTATATTTCATTTCTTGGATACGGTTTCAACTCATTTTTCCTGTCACTTTTTTTAACATGTTACGTTGATCTCTCCGAAAACATACACAACAACCAGTAAGACCTAATATTCTTGCTTGGACACGTTGATTTGTTGTATAACCTGCGAAAAGAATTTTCATTCATCATGCATGTCGAAATTTGCAAATTAGTCTTATATTCGACACAGTGTTACATCATTTGTGTTTTATACCCATTTTTTAAATTATTGTCTGTGAGAAATCTTGAATCTTGAAGTTATTATTATCATAGCTGTAAATTTTTTTCACATACTTTATAATATAACTTTAATTGGATAGTTACTATATATATTTACATTATAATGTTGTTGTAAGGCGCTGATTACAAAATGAAACTGTATATGTATTTTATATGCTGTATTGCTTTTGAACTAAAATTTATATTATATTAAGCAAATTGATTCTGAATAACTGTTTTTTTATTATTTCAATTCGAGAGTTAGCAAGAGGTAATCTTTATTAGTAATAATGCTCATTTTTATGTTCAGTTGCAACCTTTTCTGTTTGCAAGACTCAAATTTTAACTGCTAAGGATTTCCAGTTTTCCTACCCAGTATTTTTACTTCCACAGGCAAAATGAGAATATAGTTTAGTGTATTGACGAACACTATACAAAGATGCCCATTAACGTTATGTTATCGAAGCGCTGTGAACTTTTATGTGATAACCTTTGACATTTTAATAAACTGTAAAGTCTAGACCACCCGTTAGCTAAATTTCCTTGAAACGTGGTGTTTATTTGATGTATTTAACATGTTACTGAAAATTGGAATTAAATTATATTTTTTCGCATATTGCATTTCTTTAGAAAATTAGAGAAATCACTTGAAAATCAGCTAATATTATCACAAAGGCACTTATTTGTTATTATAAGTATGGGTACATATTAAATAAGTGCAATTGATTATAGTTAATTTTCACGATATCTATTTCAAATCGATACAAACTTAGAAATTTTAAATTATTCTAATTTGTTTTGTATAGGTACTTCGTATAGGCCACGGTCTTATCTATTAAATTGCCTGGTCAGGAAGTTCATAACAAAACATTAAATCATTTGTAATATATTATCATACGATATTACCTTGTTACCTTTTTCGTTTATAAAGGAATTGTATATAATTTTTTAAAAATATAATTTATTTCCAATTGTTACTACGAGGAAGCTTACTATTTTCCATTGTAACTACATGCCAACCAAGACGTATTAAATTACTTGTTCGGATATTTAAATTAAGTATATATAGGTAAACGTTTATACGATGATGAAACGAGCGAAAAATTAAATGTTGAAAAACCTTGATCCGGTTGTTCAACGTGTGTAAATTAACCTCATTAAATTTCTCTAGTGAAGAAATGGGGACAACAATTTATAATATTATAGTAATTAATTTATTTCTTTATTAGTTTCATTTTAAAAACAATTGCAATAAATAAATGTTTTAATGTACAGTTGAAAAATGCAACACTTGAAACACAAAGATTCAAAGGTCATAATCAGATTTAAAAACAAATAAACGTTAAAAAATGTTTATTATGTTATTTGATATGAATTCCGCCAAGAAATGAGGGATCGGTTTGATGTTACTGGCATGTGAGAAGAACAAATAATGTTTCATCTCAGAATTGTAAGTATCTTTCAGGGATTTGCTCTTAATCCTTTGCCGCAAGGTAATCATTTGTAATAATCATTTATATTGTGCTGAAGTCAAGTACGTAATAATAATCTTGCAGGAAGAGGTGTTAACCTTTTCTTATTACACAACACGGATAGTGGTCTACTTAGACAATAAAACATCTACAATTATTTGTTTAAATTGTTGACGGTTTCTTTACTTCATGCATTTAAATCATTACAAGTGTAACGCACATGCTTTTATTTGATGGAAAGAAAAGCTATAACAATATACGTTGTAGATTTACATTTAACATAGAAGAAGGCCATCAGTTGGTCGAAAATTTTGTCATATTTATTTATTTATTTTTGTATAGAAACATCTTCATTTGTATCGTTGCACACTCCTATAAACTTATATATTATTATTTGTATATACCGCATCGGCATGTTGGCGGTCCGATAGTTATTGTGCAGGTTGGTAGCTTCCGTGAGACTCTTTTTATATATATAAAGGCTTCGTAATCTCTGCCCGTACCAGTAAATTACGGAGATTATGGGGGTTTAAATGGCGCTGAATGAGTGGCTGTAGAAAGATTCTGAACAGTATGGATTTTTTATCAATAGACTTCCAATGTTCACAAATGGCGCTGAACGCTGTTTTTCAAACAAGAATGGTAAGTACGCACGGGATTCGATTGCATTCCTTTTTTTATGTATATTGAGGGATAATTCTTGATATCTGCTCTGCCTTTCGAAATTATTCTTGATGTTGTTATTTTTATAACCCTTTCTTCTACCTTTTAAGTTCCCAAGTCTCCTTCTAAATGATTCATAGGGGAAAAAATTCTTGAGCTTGACCTTATATAGAATGCTCTAAGACAAATGAGGAAGGCAACTATTAGGTGAAAGGTATTGGTTGGTGTCTTTTGGTTTAAAAATTAGAGTCGGGGGAGATGTGATTGGATTAGAGAACACCGTACAGTACATCCGTACAGTACATCATTATACCATTACGAAGAAACAAATTGCGTTTAGTGACGTTTGATACCTAAAAAACACCGAGAACCCCGAATAATGTGTTGCATTTTGGGAAAGTATGTCATATGATATATTAATTCAATATATATCGAATGTTGATCGTGGTATCCAAATTATTAAAGATTCACTACGGATTTCATTTGAATTTTAGACAGGCAAAAATCGTAAAACAATAACTTGGATGGAAACTGTGATCCCAAATAAAGAATAGATATCAAATGTGAACAAACAACAAATGTTTAAGCTGGGATTTTGGACAAAAGTTGTCTTTGCCAGCTTCAACGGGGTTGGGAAATAGTATACATCCATATATCGTAAAATGCAAAGTTAAATCGTATCATGGCGACAACAAACAATAATGTAAAAATATAATTTTTTAATAAATAGATAGAAATTAGAATTTTTTATTTGCCGTTAATCCGACAAAACGAAAAATTTGGCCTACTCTCAAGTATGAGACAATTTAAGTTCGTAATTACCCTAAGTAAATAGTTATCGTGGGAGCCATATTTACTTGGTATAATTTTTGCGCTCGTTTAGATTTCTCTGGAGTCGCACAGATTTAATTTTGGAGTTGTCGCACATCGAGAATAGTACTCGTTTCAGTTTATAACATCTATGGCTCCTGCGCCTAGATAGAGATGTAACCTCTAGACCAGATTCGTCCGCTAAAACAGAGTGGCCTAGTATTAGGTTTGGTTGAACATGTCATTACATACACAATGTTTTTGTGCGACCTGAGCTTTAATTACAACGATTTTCATTCTAAAACAATGAATCTGTTAAACAGGTGCGTGAGTTTCATATTGAATTTCTATTAATAATTGTGTATTTTATATATGCCCAACATTTGATTCATTTCTACATTAGATGTTTAGAAAGGCACTAAAGATATAAAGATATAAAGATACATAGTTCAGATATATGCATAAATGTCAAATTAACCACACAATGTCATTGTAAATTTAACTCCGAAAATCATCTTTCCACACAGATTTGATTTTTAAGTCGTCCCACCTCGGGGATCGAAGATTAGGTAGTACAAAATCATTGTTAGGTAAACCCAAACCAGTGAAACCTCGTTTTTTAGCGGAAGGATTTGGTCTAGAGGTTACGCCCTTCGTCTTTACATGCTAGACGCAGCAGCCATAGATTATATAAACTTAGTTCGATTCCGAGGTAGCATAATGAATTTATCACATTGTTTTTTTTAATTAGAATATTTAAACAGAACCAAGTGAAAACTCACCATCACTTAGCTAATATTAAAAACAATATAGAAAATTTCCAAGAGCGGTTATAGCTATAAGAAAGTTCAAGATGTAACTGAATTGATTTGTCAATTCTTTATAAGCTCTTATGCGGATTTCATTTAGGGACTACTCGAGAGAATAGAGAAAAATTTGCATGTGGCTCAATCGATTAATTTCGTTACAGCTAATTATTAGCGGGTCAAATGACTACCTTATGGACGAGCAAAATCTATTCTTCATACAAGTTCTTGTCTATATAAGGCGTTAGACATACTTGTGAAGAGGTAGAGATATCGTTTTGAAGCCCTGGATGTACTAGTGAACAAGTAGAAGTGTATATAGTGAAGCGATATACCTACTTGTAGGCACTCAGATGTATCGTTGTTAAGCGATAGACATACTTGTGATCTCGTAGACCTGTAGTTATGAAGCGATAGCAGTATTTGACAAAATAAGTAGACGTGTCGTCGTAAAACGTTAGATGAAGGTGTAAACACGAAGGTGTGTCGTTGCTAAGCGATAGCAGTACTTGTTTACACGTAGTCGTGTCGTTGTTAAGCGATAGCAGTGATTGTAACACGTAGACAGCTATAGACGTACTTTTGAATACGTATGCGTGTCGTTAAGAAATACCACTTATTGCGAACAGGAAGACTTGCCGTTGTTAAGCGATAGACGTACTTGTGAACACGTAGACCTGTAGTTGTGAAAGGAAAGCAGTACTTTTGAACATGTAGACGTGTCTTTGTAAAGCTTTAGATGAACATGTGATCACGTAGTCGTGTCATTGTTACGCGATAGCCTACTTGTGAACAAGTAGACGTGTCGTTGTTAAGCGATAACAGTGCTTGTAAACACGTAGAGGTGTGGTTTTAAACTATAACCGTACTTGTGAACATGTATGCGTGTCTCTAAGCGATGCCGATAATTGCGAACAGGTAGACTCGTCGTTGTTAAGCGATAGACGTACTTGTGAAAATTGCTACAATGCTTGTTTTTGCAACAAATGTTCTTTATTTTCTGTATAGAATATTATATGATAATTCGTCAATATACAACGGAAGTATAAACCTCATTTAGGTAATTTTTTATCTTCTACCACTTAATCGAATTCAAGGACTTAAAAAGTCTTCTGTCTTGTTTTTAAACATTTAAATTTTGTACATGTTGACAAATGTGTACTGTAATGAACAACGACACGCTTTATGACTCCAAGTATTTAAAACAAACCACGGTCGATTTTTAGGGTAGACAAAATTTTCCATTTAATGATCAGGACAGCCACAACAGTGTTTCGGATGCTCTGATGTAATATATTAATCTCTCTTTTCTGTTCAAGTAAGTTTTTACGGATTTTATGTGAATTAATTCAACAAGTATTGCAAAACATATTTATTATCCTATTTCAACTTTTTATCATTTGATTCAATTTGTGCAACAATTAAGCATGCATGATGCAATATTTCGTATGTAACTCCTTGGGGTATGCAATCCAAGTGGATAAGTGCTAATTTTAAATATTTCTCATGTGTGTTTTATTTCTAATAGAATTTTGAAGGGATTTTTCATTGTTGCCGCATTGAATGAGCTTTGTATAATTTGTCTGTATTTGATTTCTCCTAAAGATCATTTTGTAATTCGTTAATGTTTTTTTCATACCGTTTACGGCTTTCGAGAAAAAAAGAGCTACATTTTTGTTTTCGTAAAAAAATGACATTTTAAAAATTGTTGTATCTAATATATATTTCATTCGATTCCTTCTGTTACATGCTGTGAGTAATTTTGATTTGTTTAAAATGTTTTCAAGATATAACATGTCAAACATAGCTAAATTTGTGTTCAATATTGTAAATTAAATGATTGAAGAGTGAATCCTGTTTATGTCTGGCTCATGATAAGATATAGTCATCATATACTGATTTTATTTTTAAAAAGTGCAACTGTTGCCGCGGTACCTAAGGTCGGAATAAACCCATAAAGCTTAATGCAAATCTTATCAAACTTGTCAGCGATTAAATGTTCCATTTTCAAATTTACAAATGGTCACCAATGCCACCAAAACAAAAAAGGAATAATTAAATTGATTAATTGAATGTTTGCTTGAGAAATTCAGCTAGAATTATTTCAACTATATTTAGGACAAGAACAAACACTTCTGTATTAGCATTATTCCTGCAATTTGATTGGTTAGTGAGAAGTCTTTACAAAACGCATGTAACCGGGTGTTCCTAACTCATATAACCGGGATTGCTTTACCGTTAGCATTATACATCAGATGCGTTCATAGCGTAGAGGCAAATAGGTAAGCTTCGCATACAGAACAGTTAACATTAGACACAAGATCCAAATATATCCAATTTACAACAGAAAAGCAACCAAAAAACGCATCGGTGCGTACATGGGGCACACAATCTCTATATGTACGGATATGGTCGTAGATAACTAATAATATCTCAATAGTTAAAATAGACCAACGGGACACAATTTTGACTGCCACTGGAAAAGTATGAAGTATTGGATAGAGGCGGAGAAATAGACTTTTGTAGTGGTATCAATGTGACTACTCTTTCTTAAAATCAACAGTAGGTTTCTTTACACGAAACATTTTACTTTTATAGTTTAATTAGATTTACGTGCAACTATTAAAATGTATAAGCCAAAGACATATTTAAATCTATTATGTCGTCTTACTTTAAAGAAACATAAGAGTGCCTACAGGTGTCTACGTTTCGTTTAAAGATGCTTAAGCGTTTGTTGGCCGATAAATTTCCTTGAGATTGAAGAAATCTGAGTTCGAGAGTAGCTCAGAATAGAAGGATCGTGGAAAATAAAAGCGTAGAAATTATTGCCAGTCAAAATAAATTTTCTATTTGAAGATAAACGTGAATTTATCTTCCTGCTTGTATTGAAGGAAATTGAAAAGCGTATCTAAAATGCTATATTTTTCAACTTTATGTATTTTTTACGGAATCCCATCCACGTGACCAGCATGCGAGCACCGGAGTTAAACAGACTGACCCACTTCATGCCTGAAACCATAGTAAGCTAAGTATTGGAATGCGTGTAAATTATTTAAATAATATAAATAAATGCATAGTTATATTGAAAGATATTTGTTTCATGTCTTTTTTGTAAGTTGTAAAATGTTTTTCAAACATTATTCAAAATATTTTTCCAGGAGTTGGTGTATCCACAGAAAACGCAAGAAAAATGAGATTTTTTGTTATGTTTTCTGTTTGTTGGTGGTATATTGAAACTTCATTTGGATCAAAGTAAGTAGATGTTCGCAATTGCTTTTAAACGGGTAAATTGCCTGAAGGTCAGCATTCATTCCCCTACTCGTGCAACTACGCCTGGTAGAATATGAACCAAAATTTCAGTTTTGCGTGATATTATATTCTAGCAAAAATACAAAGAATGTCTGTCGAATTTGACGTAAATTGATCAACGTGGTGAATACCTTGCCACCAAAACATCAAAGTATTTAAAAGTATGTAACAGTGGACAATCTTATCTACTTTTAAAACACACCCTTTTTTTCTCCTGACCGGGTCTCGATTGTCTAATAGTTTTAACAAGTTATTAAAGTTCATCTAAAATTGTTTTTGACTGTAATTAATGATTACCAAAGATTTATGATTTCTTATATATCAAAACTTCTGAAACACCACACAAAACAAACAATTAATCGTGCACATATCTTATGTACAAAACTTTATTAAGAGACAGGAGGTTACTATGAAATAAATATAACCATTGTCGACGTTACTTCGCTTTCTTACAGTAAAACAGATTATATATTTCCAATGAATGCTATAAGTAGTTATTCGAATTTTAATATGTGGTCAACATTTTTGTTTCTTTACCTTAGTCAAGGTATGTTAATTGCTGACCTTAATTGACAAGGATTTCCAGTTTTATTGCTTAGATTTGTGGATATCTACAAGGTAAACCGGCCTCCGTTTAAATATCAGGAAGCTTAAGAACCACATAAATAACCAACAAAAAAATCATCAATACAAATTAATTATTGTTAATTACGCTTTATGTACTGAACATGAAATATTGACAATGTGCAAAAGGCTTCCGATGCAAAAGACCATGTGTGAATTTCATTTTTAACCAATAATTTTCGCTTTGTTGTTACTATAAGTAAGCAAGTTTTCTCGAATGTAATATGACATTTTAAAAATTAGACAAGTTTCAAATATGTTTTTACTTTTTTAGCATTTGCAAAGAAATCGTTTATAAAATGGAGCGTAATTATTATTGTTATTATGACTATTATGATCATGATGGTCATAGTTACTATCACGCATGCTACAGGTAAGACATAGAAAGTTATAAGAAAGAAGTAAAAATGCATTTAAACTGGTAATGAAACAAGTTTAGCTTATCTAAAAAGATAGCCATCTCTTAGCTGCATTACCTATTTTATGGGTTTTATTAAAGTATCTGTTGTTTGTAATTTATATGTAGGATAGGTCAACAATGTCCCTTTTCAATGTTAGCATCGCATATTGTATGGTTCATGACGTTACTTCAGAAGACCCTAATAGTGCCTCTTCATTCCATTCAAGAACCGGCGTCTTTCTTTAATGTGTTAGTGACGTCACAAAAATGCAAAAAATTCCGCGTTTCTGAGAATGAAAAAAAAAATTGTCCGTCATTTTTGTTGTTATTTCAGAATTAAACACTTCAATTTTATAGATGTCTTATTTTTAATTTTAGTGCTCGTACAATGTTTTCTTCGGATAGCTCAGCTATCTGCGATGCTTGCTATTAACCAATGGTGCTTGAGGGAGTTTAATTACCTATCGTGACTTCACACGTGTTTTTTTAATAATAAAACGAAATTGCCTCCTTGAACAAATGTTCAAAATGAGCGGTAAAAATATGTATTGTTCTATTTGCATCAATAATCAGAACGAAAAAAAGATATAGATAATATCAATTTTTTCCTAAACAGCTTTAAAATGTAGCGAGATTTTTGTGCAATGTTTACCTGACCAATGCACTGAATAAAATAAAAGTCAATAAGTGGAACGTAACATTACTACACAAAAATACTGATTATAATCCAGATTCACCCAAAGAATATATCAAAATTTCAGTACACATACTACTGCTATTCTAATGTTAACCAATGATATGACAAAAATATGTATAAATTTAGTGAACCACCCAATCAAGTAACAGATAGTCATTTACTCCAAAGACTGTTCATCATTTGATTATTTAAGTTATCGATTAAAGATGTTAGTCTATTGAGGTTTATTTTTAACTTTAAGAATGAACGGAAGGAAAATAATCCGAAAAGATAAATAGTTAACAAGTATTGCTTGTTTTATTGTATTTTTATTGTGTACGAATGTGACACATGTAGGTAACGATTTGGCACGTCAATAAGACAGCCTCTTGTGTATATGACTGCTACTTAGAATGTTGATAGTTAAGCATATAAGGCAATAACAATTATTTCGCATTTTAGCAAAGCAGATGTTTGTAAGACCCGGATGTAATCCGGGTCTAAAATACGGGCAATATACTGAAATATGTTTGGAAGCATTTAGCAAAACAGGTGTGATTTGTTTTAAATTATTACACGGAATCATCATTGAAATTGCAATATTTCTTTTTTAATATTGTGAGGTTAAAATTGCAGTTCGGTGAAGGATGAACGTGAAATATGCTGTGATGGTTACACAAACTACCCTTCTTGTATTCGTAAGTTGTTTGTTTAAAAAATATAATTTACAATACATTAATAAGTATAATCTATTTAACTAGTTTTTATGCAGTGCATGAATACATTAATTATCGGAGACTGGTTGGTTGAGTGGTCAAGGTAATCTTCAATTAATCACGTGCTGCGAGGTGCCCAATTTATAAGGATTGCTATTTATTCCCTCCTAAATTTCGAGTTTCCTTGGGTTTATTGGCTGTATCGTCCATTAAAATCTGGACGCTATTTTACGGCTGAAAAATTGCTGAAAGTCGCGATATTGAAACAAAACAAACCTGACACTTAGTCCAATATTATTTGTATACTGCAATCTAATGAACCATATTCACTAACATGGTACGTCGTATTTTTAAACCGAATTTAAAACTTCTACACAGTATCAGACCTATACACATTGCGTTTTTTAATCTTCAACCATAGGCGTAGCACCCAGCAAAATAGTGTTACGGTCAGTTAAGGGTCGACAACAGTTTAGGATTTTTTTTGTTATGTGCTATTATTTGTCACTTACTAAATTGCACTTGAGATTGTAACGGTTGCTGTTTTATATTAAAAGTAATTTTTTTTAATTAGATTTTTGTTGAACGTTTCACAAATAAAGAGTATATGTAAAGAAATTCTATCAAATTTGATTTCAATTTACCGCTTGCTACGCATATGCAACTGTGTTGATCGTTACTGGACAACATTCAGAGTTTAACTTACACTCGCATCCTCACATGGCCTTAAAAAAAATTTTATTCTGAATACTCAAACATTCGCCGTTTTTTATTTAATTAATTGTAACGTTAAAAGGGATAATTCGGGGATTAATTTTTCCCCTTTTAATACCACTTAGTACAAGAGGGCACATACACTGTCTTTGAGGTCAATGCATGTTAGCCGCTTTAATATGGCAATTGCAGGATAAATTTGTATTGCTGTAAGTTAGTGTTGCATTTTTTATAAATAAAAGTATCGTTACACATACAAAATACATTATTAGTAAACAAAAGTTGAACCTATGAGTATTAAGGTGCATTCATCGATTGTCTTCGACACAACAGTTGTTTGTAACACTGGAAACTGCTTTACGATAATTATGACTTGGCATGTTTGTTGACACTTTTAAGTTTGGGGTGCATCATAGGCGTGGGTTACTATTTATTTATTATTTATAATAATAAATTAATTCAAGTAGAAATTAAATAATTTCAAAACTTCAAACGTGTTCGGAATAATGCATTCTTTGTACAATTAATTTTGTTTGTTTTTACTTAAATCCCAAGGCTTTATCTTAATGATATGTGGTATCCCCCAACTTGGGAATACGATATGAATATTAAGAAACATTGAGAGGTAATTTGATGAAATTGTTGTCCCTATTTAATTACAGCTGTATGTGGTGGCCGGACAAATAACGACAGAGCTTGTAAAGTAGAATATACCACAGATATAATTATTTACAGAGGAGGAAAAACACAAAACCATGGTGATGGTACATGTGATTCTCCGGAACATTGTATAAATTGCGTAGATGGGTTTTATTCTGACGGCGGCTACTGTAGAAGTATGTAACCAAACCTAGAAATATAGAACACTAAATCAGTTTGAGAGCAAATAAGCCTAAACTTGGGGTTTGGGGGTTATTATACGGAAAGCCTGAACATACATTGAGACCACCCTCCTTTCACGATTAAGACCCCGTTTTAGTTTTTGAAGAAAGTAGGGGCATTGTAGCACTTAAAAGGCTGAACTATTGTTTCCGTGGGACCAATCATTTTCTCCGGTGATTTTCGTTTGTTTACTTTTTCTTATCCTGAATATAGCTGAACTATTTATGTTAGACGTGAAGCACAAATTATTTTAATCATCCAAACAATAAATTTTAAAACTACAAATTACTGAGAAGGTTCTAGGTCAGTTTCTTACAATTGACTGTTTTTAACGTTTAAACAGTATTTGTTTGAATTAAGAATTTGTAAATAAAAAAGTTTAAAAAAATAAAGTTTTTACATTTTCTTGTTCAACGAGATTTCAAAAAAAATTATTTGGATGATTATTTGAAGTGGTGTAAGTTTGTCTAAATTAATTCCTTGTAACAAACAATCATAACGCACCTTTTGTGCTGGTTCTCAGTGCCAGACGCGCAGACCTGCGCAGCTTGTCCTTATGCCTCCCGAGAGAGAAGGCGGCCTTTTTTGGTGGGGTTAAGGTTGTCCTATCATGAAACGGAAAGCCTGGCTAAGGACCGTAGAGGATTACGCGTTTGAAAACTGCCACTTTCCATGCATGATAAAGACCCCTTTTGTAGACTATAGAAAGGAGTAGACTCATTGTAACCGCCACACAACTTTTTCGTCTACAAAATATACTACTTACATAACAACCAATAAACAAGCCAACATTGAATCAAACAATTAATTAATTTAATTAATTAAAATTTTTTCCGCGTATTGCTCCTTTTATGTGAATTTAAACTTTATTTTTTGTTCATCACCATGAATTAGAAAAATTTTCTTTAAGCCTCTCACTGAATCCAACATGCTGTTAGATATGTGATTGCTTTGTATAGATTAGTATGGTTTTATAAACCATTAATAAATAATAAGAAATCAAAAGACTATTATTTATAAATGTTATAGAAATGTTTATAATGTATCATCTTCGCGGATAATTTATGAGAGGTATATCGTGTTTATTTCCCGTATAAGAATTTTTCATGCAATTTGATTGTTTAGTTACTTTACTAAAGACATATTCCCGGTCGTTGCTAACCGCAAGTTTAACCATATTATGTAAAATGCGTTAATAGAGTAAAAGGCGAATTGGCTATCTTTACATATTTTTCACAAATTGCAATCAAATTTTCCTTTAAAATGAAGAAAACGTTACTTTAACGCCAGTTTTTGAGATGTCAAACTACCTATAAACCATTTCCGAATAAAACCAGAATTAAATTTGTAATGCATGTCCATATCGGTTGATTGGATATTTCAACACCTTCAGCATCTTGTACACCCTGACGTCAGCGTGTACTTGGACACTCTAGGTGTTGACAATCAATATGAATTATAAACAAAGTCCAACGAGAGGGCCTCCCCGATCTGGCACCTGAAGGCTGTAGTTGCTTTTTAGATAATGAAGCGAATCTTGCACGAGTTGACATTTTCGGTAAGCCATGTAATGAGAAACCAATCATGATAATTTCCAAATATGTAGTTATATATTTCACGAAAATATTGACCGGAACAAAATACGGCGACAAATAGGGAAAAGAAATGTGTAGAGTACAATATAAAGTCTTATTTAGAATTAAAATTATAAATGTTAGTCCCTTTTAATTAATATTAAAAGACATGTATCCCTTTGGCGATATTTAGTTGGAAGATTACAGGTATATTACTACACAATCTGTTAACCTGTTTATGTCAATATAAGTGAGTATCAATTACTTTCCGTATAATATAATATACGTTTACGTTAATTATTAATATGTTTAAAACATGTACTATTTTGTACAAATATGTTAATTGCAATACATGACACTACAAGCACATGCTTCCTATTATACCAACGAACTCGCGTTTAGCTGTTGTGAATTACCCAAATGGACAAAAAATATTCACTACATTCGTCCATGGTATATCTAAACATATGGAACCTAATATTAAATTCAACTTCAATGCAACTGGAGCACTGGAAAATAGACCACAGCTTCTTCAGCTTGTACCCCGCGTGAGAACTGGGACACTCGAGAATAGATCTACAGCTTCATCAGCTTGCAGTTAGAGACTAGTAACATAGGCAACACAAGTGTGATGCGACCCGTGTCGATTACAGGACTGGATTTTTACTAGGACGGGTAAACGGTCCCGATAATCTACTGAATCCTTATTTCGTTTGGTAGTGAAATCGAGTAAGTGCTGACTTCGATGAATCGGCATGTCACGTCTTGCACTTTGTGAATCCTTCTCATTTTAGCTATTCTATTAAATAACTTTCTTTAAACTATGATATGAAATGTGTTCACTATTCTATAGACAGCGTCCTTACAGGATTTGCAAAGAAGGCAATTGCAGAATGGCAAAAGTCATCTTTATAGAGGCGACATGTTTCCTGTGTAGTCCTGGTGGTCAAGAAATTACTCTCTCCTGCATCTTTTATTTCAGATGAGTGGGTTAAGATTTTAACAAACCACTTAGACCACTTATTGAATGCCCTAAAACAGCAGTCCTTGAATCTACTTAAACTTACTAACATTGTTGAATTGGTAATTTCGGCATCTCTCCACATTGAACTCGTGTCAAGGAATTATTCATTACCGAGATGGTGACCTCGCCTAACTGACTGACGAGGAAATATGCACAGTATGCTGCCCCAGGGTGTTACAAAAAGATTTATTTGACTCCTACTGTTCCCCAATCAATCAAAATAGGTCTGTATAACATAATAGCGCATACCATGTGGGCTTTTTTTAAATTTAACAATTTGGATGCGGAAAAGGACAGTGAAAAGGAACACATTTTTCATATGTGCAGGGGCAAGGCATGATGGCTTTACCTGCAATAAAACTCCAAAATGTGCTAACTGTAGTGAAGCCCACATGTCCTCTTCGAAAGATTGTCAATACTTTAGAAAAGAAAAACATTCAACATCTAAAAACCAAAAGAAAACATCATCTACCCTGAGACTCGTCGTCTGTAGAGTTTGGCGAATAATCCCTTATCTCCTGCAACATATGCCAGGGTGATCAAACGCTCCATGCTACAGCTGGGACGCAAACAATGATCGTCTGGCCTATTGATTAAAAGATCCTGTTAGACTACTAGTTGACAAAACTATCATCATCTAGGAAATCTATTGACAAAAATATCATCATCTAGGAAATCTTCAACAACTCAAACTTCTACGACTTCGGCCTCTACCCAATGTAAAACATCTACTTCTTCTTCAAGCAGCCCTCTCCCACCACAGTACATACTAACTCACCAACGAAACTTGAAGCTTGAAATAGCGGCCTACTCCGAAATCTATTAGGGACACAATCCAGGTCCATAATAGATTTAATAGTTTGGACAACATTAATGACGAGAAAACTTAGGACACCACGCAAGAAATGTATCTTCCCAATTCATCTTCGCGGATAATGGATAACATTATATAATGGAATTGTCGAGGTATCCAGATTTTTTTCCCTTAATATAACTTTACAAGTTCCAGCCTTTCTTACTGTCGCAATTAAACGAACTGATAATATATCTTAAAAAACTACTATATATATACATAACATTTGTAGACGAGAATGATAGAGCTGCTTATACAAATTTTCAGTTACAGTCTGTTAAGGCGGTGACTCATGGGTCAATCAAGAAGAGTTTCTAACAGTTGCGGGGTATTCATTTTTTTTCTGTATGGAAATAAATTAATGATGGACTTAAAGAAAGTGATTAAAAAGTTGCAAAATATCTGTTTTCATATCGAAAAAATTGACTTAAGAGAATACTTGCCCCACTTGAGATTCGAATTCGGACAGCCTAGGGACAAAACGATAGAGGTTACCATCACGTAATAATGTCTAAATATCGTAATAAATATCAGCATTTATCCATGAAAAAAAGACGATTTTTAATTTGAATATTTTCAACTGTTTTGTTCTATAAGTAATAGTTACAGATTTTGAAAAATAAATTATTTTCCGGGTTATTAGTAAATAATGTGACAGTGTTTATAACCAGTAAATGCATGATGATCTAAAGAAAGTGATTAGTATTTAGTCTTTAAACAAAAATTAGTGGTTAAAAGAATATCAAGTTGCAAAAAATCTTTTTTTTGTCGAAAAAATTCTCCCAATTGAGTTTCAAACCGAGGTTTTGCGTTACGCAGCACAGCGACTCTGCGATAAACATCACTTGATTTTGTCTGAATATAAAATATAAACATCAACATGCTAAACAGACGTTAACTTTGTTAGCATATTTCAACTATTTTTATAAGTGGTTTATATATAAAAAGGAAACATTGAAAATATTAATTTCAGATTTCCTCAATCCTTCGTAAAATCTTATATGTGTTGATACAATTGCAGGAGATGCTTGTCAAGAAACTATCCGCAGTCTTTAACAACTGATGTGTTTTATCGAAAAATAATTAGAATGCATGTGTTAACAAGATATTAATTGTTTATTGCCTGAATAAATATAAGCATATTGTTTTGACATCGTTGTTGACTTTCAGTCGAGTTGCTACAAACAAACGCCTTTGAGTTTAGAAGAAGCTCTTAAAGGTCCCGCTCCCGATGAAAAACTGCACCAACAGCAAAAATTGCATACTCTCTGAAACGCAATTTATGTAATTTGTTTGTAGTAGTAGTGTGTATTATACTTACAACAACAAAAAACAGACAATCTGGGGTGAAATAAACCTGTACTATAGAATCGTTTCAATGGGATCCGCTCAATTCTAAAAAATTCTTTCGAACTATTCTGATGTTTTTTTGAAATTAAATAACCTCGACAAGCATGTACCAAAAACGATTTTGACATACGATGTATCGTTAATGTATTGACTTATTATTTCAGTAAAAAATGGGTACATCCCTGTGGACGGTGTTAAATTGAGGAAAACTAATGAGAATTGCAAGTTTTTCGGCTTTTTTGCAAAAACATGCAGCGTGGAATGGTCGATTATGACGTCACAGCACGTTATACTGCTGAAATCGATTTAAAATTTAAAGCTACATACTCTTATCAACATTTTTGTACAAAATTTTCTCCTAAATTTGAGGCCATTTTCTCAACACTGATTTTCAGGCGGTTGCTGTTAGGATATCTAAACAAAACGTGTATATTCCTCCGAATTTGTCTTTAAATTTAAATCAGAAGAAAAAACTAACAGATCAGCTACGGGCCCCATATACATTATTTGGGGACTTTAACGGCCACGGCCCTGTATGGGTGCAGTAAAACAATTAACTAAAAAGGTAAGATTATTGAAGGCTTAATGGCTCAGGAATAGTTGTACATTTTTAATGATGGTACCAAAAGTTCATGACGATCTCTGTGGCAATGATCATTTTCCCATTATTATAGAGCCATTACTTTCTTTCTTGTAAAACAGAACTTGCCTCTACAAACAAATTTAACAAGGCACATTTCCTCTCTGTAAAGAACTTTGTAGCAAATGACTCACTTCCGAGACTTTTGATGACATTTCTAACCCTATTTTTAAACCAAAAGCTTTTGAATGAAGGTAATAACAAAATACCAAACACCGATGGAACTGTCAAAAAGAGAATCCACAAATTAAAGTCCAAGAAACCGGCAAACCCCAGAACCAACAACCAACAAAAAAGCAACTACAGCAATGGTCCTGACTTGGTACAGGCATTTCAAAAGATGGTGGGTTAAACCAGGTTTTATGGCATGTACACTGAAAACGCGTCAAATCCAAAACATCCTACTCAACCGTGGCTTGATGACGACTGTACAAGCGCTTTTAAAGATCGTAAAAAGGCTGAAAGACGCTTTAACAAAGACCCAACCCAAATTAACCTTAACGAATTCCAATTTTTTTGTGAAAATCGCTGGGTGGCGGGGAGTAGGAAACGCATCTCTCGGCGTAA
The DNA here is from genome assembly GCA_944474755.1 of Limnoperna fortunei. NCBI lineage: Eukaryota > Metazoa > Mollusca > Bivalvia > Mytilida > Modiolidae > Limnoperna > Limnoperna fortunei. The sequence continues at coordinate 60,660,649 of OX104119.1, read as the reverse complement.
CTTTGTTTCAAAACAAAATAACCATAAAGTCATGAATACAGTTTGGAATATGATCCGTTAAATTAAAGGAAGAAAATCCATCACTTCAAAGATGACCACGACTTATTAACATCGAAATCATAATCAAACAAATTGCCTGAAATATTTGCAAAACGATCCTCTGCTGATACATTTAATTACCATCCCGATTTTCAGCGAGTCAAAATCAAAAAGAAAACTTCAAACTTAATTTTCAATCCAAAAAATTTAGAAGATTAGAACAAACCATTGTCTTTAGAAGAACTCAAAATTTCTCTAAACAAATCACACGATTCAGCATGAGATATTCATTATCGAATTCTTAAACATCTTCCACAGTCTTCTTTGCAATGTTTTTTAAATTTTCTTAACAGTATTTGGGAAATGGGTGACTTTCCTTCAATTAAAAAAATGAGGTCCGTTTTACCTATTCCAAAACCAGGTATGGATCATTGTAAGCGTAATCTATCGATCTATAGCCCTTACAAGTATCGTCTATGGAAGGGATGATCAATGATCGCTTTGTCTGGTTTCTTCACTTAAAAAACCTTCAAATATACAGTGTGAATCCGACAAGGACGAAGTACCATGGACTATTTGGTATGTTTTGAAACAACGTTTATTCTGCACGCGTTTACCAAAATGAACATGTGTAATTTTTTCGATTTAGAAAAAGCATATGACACTACATGGAAGTATGGTATTATTAATATCCTTTTGATATTGGGGTTTAAGGTCGACTTCCTACCTTTATTTCAAACTTTTTATTTAACAGTGAATTTAAAGTTGCACATTACCTATGAACAAGAAATGGGTGTCCCACAAGGTTGTATTAATTTGTAACTTTATTTAACATTAAAATTAATAGCCTTGTTATAGTCAAAAGAAAATATTGACGATTCTTTGTATATTGACTATTTCCTCATTTGTATCGGGAAAAACATGAATAATATTAAACGTCAACTACAGTTATTTTGAAATAGCATAGAAAAATGGAGAATTGATTTATTTCTCCACTTCCAAAACTGTCGTATGCATGTAACAAATGGAAATGCTTCCTGAATATAGCTGCAATATTGCTTGCTGGACATAAGACAACAATCAATCACTCTGACTCTGAACCTACATTGCATAACAATCCTATTAAAATTGTGAAAGAATCTACTCGATATTGTCAAAGTCGTATCCAGTTGGGATGCTGACCGCGATATTTTATTCATCTATAAAGATTGGATTGATCTAAATTACATTATGGTTGTTTTATTTATGGTTCAGCCCGCAAGTCATATGTCAAAATCTTGGATGCAGTTCACCATCAAGGATTGCAACGTTGTCTCAGAGCTTTTAAAAATACACACATGTAAATAGTGTGAATGTTGAAGTAGGCGAGACTTCTTTTAATGAAAGAAGAATAAAGCTCTGTCTGCAATATGCAACACAATTAAAAGCATAAACAAAGAATCCTTCCCTCGATTCGACTGTGTTTTAAAACCGCTTTACGAAAACGGTTCCGAAAAAGCTAATAAAATTCAACCTTTTGGTCTATAAACACATCTCAAAATACAGCATGTGGTCTAGATGACATTTATTACCAGCTATTCAAACATCGGCCAAAATCTTGTCTTCAATACCTTCTTAACCTTCTAAACAAGATTTGAGAAACGGGTGACTTGCGATCTATTTTGAAAATGGATACTGTTATGCCTTTTCAAAGTTAAATTTATTTATTGTTTATTAACTTGTTTTCGTCCGGATTATATCTGAAATACTGATCTCTGGACGTATGAAAAATGAAAGAGTATATGCTAATAATGTTTTAATAAAATATGCCTGTTAGTTAAGTCATTTTAATGGCCAAATTAAAACGGTCTTAAACAACAATTGTTAAGGTTTGCAATTATAACAAGCCAATTGCCATTATCCATTATAAAAAAGGAAAGAATTTATTTTCGGCAGTTTGTCCCCCAATAACTAACTGTAATCACAGACGGTGTGGATCTCTGAGCGACAATTATTGTGAATGGTGTGAAGACGAAATTGTAGACAAACATTTTTGGAGAGCGTACACTAGACATAAAGATGGGGAAAGGAAGGAATGCAGAAGTAAGTATATATTTTAAATGTTAATTAGAACACAAAAATTTATTTTGATGTAATGATTCAAACTGATATGTTCTCTTTATCTATCACGTTGTTTTCCAACTGTCTGCTGTCTTTTACCATGCTTTTTAACTCAGTAGTCACTCCAAATTTTCACCAAAGATTGCGAATGTTCCTTAATACGGGATTCAATCTCACACCGTTGTGACACTGTGGCAACAATTCGCCTGCATTATGTCTAGCGGTCTAGACCACTCGGCCAAATCCGCTATAAATCCTATTCTACGAAGTTATGAATATATCCTTTCAAGGGTAGACGCCTCCGTATGAGGGGTTTTACTTAAGGTATCCGACCCATAATTGAAGTCACCGCTTAATTTTATTTTTCGACCAAGAAATACAGCTTTATTATAACGACGTATTGCTAATTAATGATACAAATTAATATATTGTTTTAATTTAAGTCATTGTTAGCAGTTTTGAGCAAAAAAAGTTAGTTACTCAAATAGTATTTCCGATGTTTGCCGAACATTATCGAGGTCTGCTCCATTGAAAAACAATGGACATCCGGGACACCAAATATGATCACGTGGTCAATTGTGGTCCGGATACCTTAAAGCAGAAGGAATAACAAGCTATTTCTATTGATTCTTGTGGTTTTATAATTCTTGACTGAATTTACTGTTTTTATTTTAATTTTAGAAACTTGTTCGTGGAGATCAGATAGTACCAGATGTTTTCCCGGAAATTGTTCTGATGAAGTAGTGCAGTCTTGCGTCTGTACGGATGGATTTGGGGGGTATCATTGCGATACTAGTAAGTATAAGTTGAGATTTATTATTAAAATATATGGTTTTCCTGCAAACCTCTGCAAATGTTTGTCACGAAATTGATATACATACAAATACACAAAAAAACGGAATTAAACCGATTAAATACGAACTGACAAAAATAGTGGCATTTAAAAAATGTAACAATTAAACACGGTTTACTGTTTTGATAAAACATATTATTTACAGTTACCAAAGAAACATCAGTTCTTTATGCTGAAATAAAAGTTCACTCTACATCTAACGAGATTATAACAACTCCTATTGATCCAAGTGAGCCAGGGACCGCTGAGCCAGTAAGATGGACAAATAACAAAAAATTCATAGAAGCTGAATTTGAATTTCGTGCAAAATATATAGCAGCTGGGACACCACCAGCTCCGGATCCGGATGGTATAAACCATTACATTACAGATTTTAAATATGGAATTATCTATGGTCTTGTAACAGTGGATTACATAAGAAGTAAGAATTATGATTTACATTGGTAACTAGAATCATATATAGAGTATAACTGTAAACGTTGCTTTTGTTACCTAAAGTCGATGTCTAGTGTCCGTGTATGATGAAGTAAGTTAATGAAATCGGCTTGTACAAGCTTTAAGTCTATAAACAATTAGTTTTAATTTTATGGCAGATTTCAAGTTGTTTTTATATTTGTCTATTCTACATCATCATATTAATGGTAGTCAACATCAATATTTTTTTTAAATATTAACATAGGTACATTCGATGTCAATAATACGTACCTACGGTTCGATTGTCCAGCCAACGAAGATCAACCTATAAATGTTAATTACAACTGCTCTAGACTGAAAACAAATAACAGTCAAATTATTCTGCCCACATTCAATCATAGTGACCAGTAAGTATTTATTTCCATCTAAAACTTGTATCATTCAGCTGTTTATAATATTATGTCTCGTTTCCGTCAAAAGTCTGATGATGACCTTGTTACATAATGTGAGTCGAGTAATATGTGTGCTATGATAATGATGTGTATGGATTAATTACCGTAAACAATTCCAACAGGATATCTTACCAATATGGTTCCTGTGTTTTATTTATTCGTTTTCAAACATAGTTTTAAACGATAGATGATGACAACCATCGTTAAATTTGCAGCTTTTATGTGAGAAATATATGATCAGTTAGCTTCAAGATTTATTAAGGATTTGTTATTTGCTTAAATGCACAAGATGTTTTAAAATAACAATCCTATCAAAAACTTTCTAATAAACCTAAACGGCCATTTTTAAAACTGCAAATGGAAGGAAGTAAATAATAAGGCGTTTAACTTAGAATGATCACTATCAATAATTATGAAAGTGGCTGCTGATTGTTTAAAAAAGAAAGCAATTAATGAGCGTAGCATTCTTCAATTTGCGGCTAAATTTAGGTCTAATACTACCAACGGGTTGTAATTAATTAAACTCGATTTAATTTGTTTTAGATTGGTTTTTTCCATTGAAGTAAAAAATGGAGGATATTTGAAGTATATTGACAGATCAAACAACATTACAATAAGAGCATCGCTACATGGTATAACGACTAAACGAAGTTACGTAATACAGTGGGATTATATAGATCCGTATCATACATGTCTAGAACAGTTCGGTGAGAAATGCACTGATTCACCACTAGAACTGATAGATGTTACGGACACTGTAAGTTTTTTAATTAGATTGCATAATAATAATGTTTTAAAATAAATAATACAAGTTTTCATCAAGTGTTTGTGTTGTAGTAATATCCACCACGCATATAGAAAATACTTAAGTGTACAAAAAACGTGTATTATCAAATAGAATCATCAATCATTTTTGCTTGAAGAATTTTTGCTTCATGCATACTTTTAAAAAAGATACGAATAACTAATAATATTTTGATAAAGATTGCCAGTTTCCTACTGAAGGTTGGTGGTTTTATCCGGGTACTCCAGCTTTTCCCCACTAATGATATAGCTGACACATTGCAGAAAGTGGCATAAAAAACATTTAAACAAACAACTAACCAAAGAAACAAATAATCACTATATCTTTACATCACTATTTTTTTTATCTGCGAGCAATCATTTACACAGTGATTAAATTACCATTGTCACGGAAAATAAAACGTTCTGCCTCATGTTGGAATGGTGATTTAAAATTATTTTAAGCAGTTAATTATATAGTTGTGCAACATACAAATAACAGTATTTTAAGATAGGAACATGTTAAAAAAACAATCGATAATCTAGGAAATAGGTTATAGCCTGCGCAGAACATTTTGAATAAAACTGACAGAGTACGGAGATATTTTATACAAAAATTGTATCACAAAGATCCATGATTCGTCCGTATGTTTAATAAATATTATACGTGTATTTTGGAGATAAACGAAGCATCTAAAAAAATTATCCGGATTTAACGCTAACTATACATCTGTTTGTAGTCCTCCATTCCAATATCATGGAGACAATGGACAGATAATTTAGCAGGAATTCACTATTATGAATACGAAGTTTATGACTTGCAGTTTGATGGAAGTTTCCTTAAAGAAGGGAGTAAGGTTGCCTCCTCAAATACGATTCCTTACCCGAAATCTGAGGTAACAAGTTAATAAATGGTTAGACGTACTGAACTATTTTTCTGCATTGCCAATGAAGATATTTAATTGTTTAAACAAACTACTGAAAGCGTAACTCGCACAATTATAATGTCAAAAAGTTTGAGAATTTTTTTTCCATGGATTATTTTAATACTAGTAAATGACGAATCTATTTATACACGTTACATTGCAAAAAATTACAATTTCTACTTTGTTATTAATAAGAGCTTATTCAATGTGACAACACCAGGAATGTATTCCATTATATTCACGGTCTTCGACAAAGCTGGTAATCACAAATCAACGAGATCTGCAGTCCTGTACGATGATCAGTCTATTGTTGAGACCACACCTGGGACACGTATCATTGTCAAACAAAGTACCGTCAACACTAACTTTACATGGGTATGTTTATATATTATACGATATGCGTGTTCATAAATTGTCTGTACAATCAAATGATGGATATGAAATGATCTTTCATTTTGATGTGAATGATGTGACTGATCGCTTTAATCGGTCCATTTTTGTATATGTTACTGTTAAATTAAAGGAAACAATATTTCTCAAATCCACAAATTTATAATTCAATTAAATCATTCTAAAATCAAATCAAACTGCCTAAATAACAAATGTGGTGTACGCTCTTAGATATACGTGCCTTACATCAAAGAAATATGTACAAAATAACATTAATATCTTCTGTGAGGAACATGAATTTTACGTTGGTATAAACAACAATTATTAACAAATAAATAAATTCAAATAAAAGAATGATGAGTATTATTTATCACTATATACTTATGTGTAATGTTTTCTTTATCCTTTAAAAAAATGTTTGTTGGTTCTATATAATATATACTAATAGAAACTGCAACCGGAAAAGTGTTTTACAATATTTAACTAAGATGTTGGAGATTCGGGATATATATATCTGTCAAATTACCTGTATTAGGGTTAATCAACTTTGTGCGTGTTTCGTGAACAGAATAGGCATCCCATATTTCGATTTTTTTGTGTGTCACATATTATAAGATTATAGTGGTTGTTTTGTGCATAGGAGGATTGTTTTGACTGGTAGCTCTCAGAAAACATCTTTGTTATGTGAAAAATTATCTTAAGCAAATGCCGCAGCTGTCCAAAGATGACCGGATTCAAGAAATATAAATGATGCGGTCTGGACGGACTCATGCAAAGCAATTTGGTCGTCATATAAACACTATGTGTTCTTTATGTATCCGCTACTAACAATTAAATCACGTCCATGACCGCCAAAAATACGGGCATTCACGTGTAACTAAACGTCACCAGGACATTATATTTGGATTTTGCACCTTCGTGAACGGTTCTAAACATCACAGTTAACAGGTACGTCCATTTCCGGATTTAGTCCGATCAGGTCTAGGACATATTACGAGATCAGAATATCTCTCCAAGAAGATCCTGTTACACAACCGCGTTATCGAGTTGCACGACCAGCATGGGCTAGACGGCATTTACGGTATCGCTTACGGGATTAGAACATAGTTATGTTCTTTGACGAGTCTCGTTTTCACCTAGACAACAGGGACAGTCGTACTAGAGCATATCGGCGTCAAGGTGCGCGTTAGAGGTCGAACCATCCTGCGTCATAGACAGAAATTTGACGTTGTATTTTATTTGGACAGAGCCAAGTTCCACGTGACTTTCAACAAGATTACGCAAGACAGCATGTTGCACATATGGTCAAAACATTCCTTGACCACCAAATGGCAATGTGTTAGACTGGTCGATTGTTACTGTTACCTATATACCATTTATAGAACTAACTGGACCGTAGATTACGTAGTTTACTAAATTCACTTGTTGCGTTGCTGAGAATGGATCCTTTACTAGTACATGTGAAATAATTTTTCCATAGCTTTTCTTGCTTTATATGTATCATTAAATGCAGCGTCGTTGTGTTGCTTGCATGGATTCAAATAGGGTCATACAAGGTTTTGATTTTGTGAAGACTATGATTACACTAATGTTTATAAAGATTTGGGTGGCAAAATGTGATTATATTTTTCAAGAAATAAAATGAATTTCATCTCTGACCTAAACACAGTATCATTTATTTGTGTTTGCTATACATTACTTGAAACATGTGCACAGTAATTAGATATAAAAAAGTGTATTTGTCGTTAAATATATTTGTATTAACTATTTCTATGAATAAACACGTTCATTTAATATGTTTATAAACGAATATTATTGTTTTAATTTTAATAATAAAAACATGGTACTTGTATGCTTATAAAACTAAATTTGTTTCACTTTAATATTATCTCATTATATGTTTCCGTCAAAAAAAGGAACAATATATGCCTATAACTAAATAATTCTGGATTGTACTGATTGTACTGATTGCTGACGGTTACGAAGAAAAGTAGTAAGGAAACCGACGAACAACAAGAGCCTTAAGTTAAAGGACGAAGTGCCTCTTTCTTATTTTACACCCTTCGTGTTACTCATTGTCATGTATAGGAAAAAGTTAAATCCAGGAGTAAAATTATCTATACAAAACAACATCAATATAGAGGAATTTGACAGGTCTGGGTCAGTGTCTTTACCATGGTAATAAAGGACTCAAGTTTTTGAAAAGTATCCGTCAGCGATCATTGTGCTGTCATCATCCGTCGCCAATCAGTCAAAGAGTTGTATTTAAGGGTGCAAAGAACGTAATTAATGTAATACATAATTGAGACGTTTCGACCTTAAACGATAGTATTTTGCATCACGTATTTGACAAAATAAAAGAAGATCAATAAAATACATGTACGTAAATAATTCGCTAGGTTATTATGTAGTAAGCTGCGCTAGGTTAGTATGTAGTAAAGTGTTCATATGCCTTTAAATCATATAAATGCAACTTAGTCTGTCATTGTAGGTTGTTACAAATGATACTCAGTTGGGCGTTACCTGGTCAGGAAGATTTACAAATGAAAGACATCACGTCAGACATTGGTTATATCCATTAAGAACAAATCAGTACATCGATAACTTGTACGACGATAAGTTTGGAAACAGAACAAGTGACTTAGTAACAAATGTTTTGGGTAATTATTAATGTTGTGTTCTAGTAAACGCAATCAATCAAGGTCAATACATAAATAAAGTCAACACATCACAACTCATTATCCATGCAAACAATCCAGTAATTGATTAAATGTTTTGTGCAATTTTTATTAGAGCATAAATTTTTGAGAATTTAATTAGAAAAAGAACATGTATTTAAAAATACATTTTTATATTACGTGTTCAGCATGGGTTTTGCCAACCAGATAGCTATTTGTTATTAGTTTTGTAAATATGTGCCTGCAGAGAGCTCTATACGTCTAAACACTACACCTCTAAGTTATTGTCCTCTATTTACAGAATTACTCCAGAAAAAAGAAAGAAAGGTTGGAGAAACATATAATCATTTAACATATTCTATATCCAATTACAGACAGACCGTTCTATACGAGTGGGTTTTGACTTTGCACATCTACACATGTTTCTCAAGATTTTTACCAGTCGCTAAAGTGCTGTTATAATTCATTACTCCACGAATTTGCTCAGATGGTTTTGATTCTGGTAAAATATCTAATTGATAACATTTGCTTTTTCGGTTTCCTAATAACTCTTTCGTAAAACTTATAACGATTTAATAATGACGGTCAAAATGTCATTCAAAACCCATTAATATAATTGTCTTTTTGTAGGGGTTGTAAAGTTTGATATAAACTATACTGTAACTGGACCGACCATAACATCCTTTAAAAAATTCACGAATGTTAAAAATATCTTGAATGAAGCAGAAGTGATAAATGTAGCATGGGAAGACGGACAAAAACTAGACATTTCTGTTAGAGCTACAGACATTCTTTGGGAGTTTGCCGAAGACACTGTTACAATCTTTAAAGACACCACACGTCCCGAGATTCAAAATTTGTGGCTAACACGGGAGGATAAGGTTAACATCTCTGTTCATCATATTGAGGATTTTACAAATATGACGTGAGTTGTTTTCATAATGATAAGAACACACAAATTAAATTGTGTTAAAAGCTTAGTTTTACGAGTATATGATACTAAAACTATTGTTATGTATTTAACACAGTTATTTTGCTGTCCTTTTTGGTTCTTATATCACACTATACTCAGTATCTGTTTGTAAAGTGATCATAGTTTAAGATAAGGGGGCTTGACAAATGTGAGATAAATAAACCACAATTTTGTAGAATTGAGTGGGATTCCTTTGACTACCATAGCGGCATTGAGAGTGTGCACTGGAGACTGTTCGACAATTTTACAGGAAAAGATATCTTACATGGACAATCATATCTTCACACACAAGGACACGCAGAAGTAAGACAGAGATAGTTCTTTTGTTTTAAAACATGTTACTTAAATATGGCTAACATCAGCATAAACTGTAAATAGGAAGCTAACAAAATAACATGGCAAGTACAAACAACAGGTTGCAGATTTTTTGACATAAATATCTCAGAAGTTTATTAAATTTGACCAGTACATTATACCATTGTTGTAGTACTGTATGATACATACGATTCATATAGATTTTCGCAGTTTTAATATATTTATGCCATGCAACAATTCTACGTAAAATGCATTTGGTATTTTTTTGTTATATGTTCAGAACATAACAGACTGCGAAGAAAAGTACAAAGAATCGCCTCGTGGATCAGACTGTTATTGTACTCTTTATCATGGATGTTTTCACCGACACTTCCACGTTCAACCAAAAGTAGTAAATGGCTCCGGTCTGACACCTGGAAAAGACAAGGGTGTTCATGATTCAGATTATTTTATTGAAGTAACAGTCATAAACAAGGCAATGCTGTCAACAATTCTAACTAAAAAGGTTTGCTAGTTTCGAGCTGTATAAGGTTCACTTAACACAAATTTGATATTTAACCTTTATTTATCTTCAAATTGATATTCCCTCCGGCAGACACCTGTTTGTATTAGTCTAGGAAAGTGCTTTCATTTTTTTAAATACTATTTGTTCGTTTGGTGTTATTCCATCTTTTACAAGTTACAGTTAGACATATTATTGTAAATAAGTACATAATAAAAGCCATAGTTAACAAAACAAACAAATAAGCAGCAATAATAAAAAAAATTGAGGTAACTAACTAGAATCGAGGCAGGTGAGTTACGCAGGAATATAAGTCATCATCTATCAAACGGATACCACATAAATCAACCATGTTATGATTGCGTCTGTGAAGACGACCTCAACAAACTTGACTATCACAGATCGAAAGCCAAAAAACATCAACATTATTTTACAGAGTTATTTATGTTCTATGAGACCATATTACTTTACAACCTTTCATCAGGACAAATTTCAAATTTATAGAAACTAAAAGACACGATGCTACCTTAACAAATAATCGGTGATTTTATTGTTTAGGGATATTAAATTCGCTAATCAATAAGTGTAATTGTTGAGAAAAGAAATATGTTCGTTTCATAATTAACGAAGTCAAAAGGAATATTGTGGTATAAAATTTATATCTTGCACATTTTACCATTGGTGAAATCATTTAAAGTTCGTTGTCACGTATTGATATTTCCCGAATTTCTTGGTATTTCATTTACTTAATAAAAGTAGTGAATATATTTATACATTTTGTAAAAAGATTACAATAGATATATCACCACCTCATACTGGATATGTTCAAGATGGTCTTCCTGGTCAACCAGAAATAGATTATCAGCAAAGTCCTCATCTAAATGTTCACTGGAGTGGATTTTTCGACCCTGAGAGTGGAGTGAAATATTACAAATATGTATTTTCCGACCACTGTTGGGACAGGTCAAATTTAACCAATGTTCTATTGGTAAGTTTCAAACACAAATAAAACTATGAATACATGTACACGTACTTCAAACGTTCGATATAATTATTTAAGAAAATTTTCAATTACATATGGTTCTGTATATGTACATGTAATTGATTTATTTAATGTGCCTAAATTAAAAGTTATCACACGCCGTTCTTACACCTTAAAACAACGAAATCTGTTGTTTGGTAAAAACATAGTCTGCAATGTAACAGCAAGAAAAAACTATATAGAAGCCTTGTCAACTTTTCATAATTGAAAATATGATAATTCTTTATTGAGAAGGATTTCAGTAATAAGCGAAATCTGTTTGCATTCATTGAATAATACAGATGTATCTAAAGCTAAAACGTTCAAACTAAATTCTTCGTTGTCAGGTTTGTCAATTAAATAAAATGATAGCAAACATTGTACATCAAGACCCTGTCAGACAATTCAGACAATAAAGGTTAATATTTGCCAACGGTTTTTTTCCTTTAATACTTTTTCCAACTGACTGTTAATTGACTGTTACCTTTCTTAAAAATTTTTTTTTTTTTGGGGGGGGGGGAGCAGCATGGCAAAAATTAGCGCTAACATAGGTTTAGGCGCGCGTTCGGTAGTGATAAAAAAAATGCCATAAAAATATATTAAAGACATTTCTGGAATTTCAGCTTACGCTGTGTGTTCGTGTGTCTCTGTCTATTGAGTCAATTAAAAAAACCACTTACATTTATCTGAAATAAATTAATTAATAGTGATAAATACCCTCGCTTGAAAGGTAGGGCGTAAATAGAAATGGGAAGTCCGTCTGTCCGTCAGTTTCACTATCTCTTTTCGGCTTTTGTTAAAACTTTCCAAGAATCTTTGGTGGGTTTGAGACTCAGGGCGGGCAGGGTGTACTCGACACCAATATTAATTGTCAAGGATTGCCAGTTACCTTAATGCAGATCGGGCAGTTTTCTCGGGGTAGTCTGGCTCCCTCCCCAAAATAAACTGGACGCTTTAAATAACAACATTTAAAAAAACCCAAAGAATCTTTATCTCATAGTACCATTATGTTCCTGATATTTAACCTTGTGTTTGGAATGATATTTGGGGTTTTTCACAGCAAAACATGGGCTTTTGGGGTACCAATCTCTGATCGGGAACTCCAGCAACATTACTGCAATTTAATAAAAATTGTACACAGCTTTTTTCAAATAATGTCATTATGCCCTGATATTTAAATTTGATTGGAATGGTAATTTGGGTTTCCCAAAGTAACGCGTAGACTGCTGCTTTTTGAAAGGAATGGGTATCAGTTAATGAGCATTGCTCACAACGTTACTAGTTTGAATCGAAGACATTTTAATAAGCCTAATAATAACTGGCAAACAGCTTTAATTTGTTAGTTTAATTTTAACAGGGAATAGAGACATACAACACGTTTGCTAGTTATGATGCGTCACGTGAAGGAACGTTTTATGTTACTGTTGTTGCTGTAAACAGTGCTAACGAAGCATCGACAGTTGTGTGTTCAGATGGAATAACCATCAATACCGCTACACCAACAGTAAAAGATGTCAATGTTAAAGATATGAAAACCATGCCTAGATTGATTGTAGACAGTAATAGTATAGTTTGGTACCTGGATAAGTCGCTGAGAAAAAGTAGCATAAGAACAAATTGCAGGTACCTTTTTCTGATTTTATCCTCATAGTATAATTCTTACAATTTCAGCAGTGGGTCTTGAAAATTGTATACATTGGTTTTCAGGCATATCTTTAAAAAGTTTTATGGTTGATCTGACAAATGCTGTTAATGATAACGAGAGGAACATTTTCTTTTTAATCATATTGATAAGTGTTTACAAATATTTGCTGGATCATTTTGAACCCTATAATGACAGCAGCAAATATATAATCTTTAAAAATGTCAAAAATTCATTGGTTTTGGTCTTTAAATATTTGTACAAGTATCATCAAAGATTAACAATTTCATTAATTTATGTTTGTTTTCTAGCGAAGTTCCAATTTATGTTGACGATGTGAAAATTTACGAGGAAATGGATTATTTAAAGTTTGACTGCAGTGACTTGGCAGGACAGTCGTCGGGTTTTCTTTCCATCTTACCAAGAAGTTCACAGGTACTATTTGTTACCTTAATCTGTTATGTAAGTATTGTGTAATTTTTTTTATATCAATAAGATCCAAATACTTTGATAAATTAAATCATTTAGTGTTGCTTAAAATAAAAATATCAATAGTCATGAAGACCATTGACTAACGGTTGAATGCATTATTTACTCTCAGGTTAATATTAGCTAGAATTTGCTTTATATTTTTTGTTATTAAAACATAGATCTGTATAGTACATTCAACTGTAGGTGATTGATATTTTTAGTTTTAGTTCCATTGATGAGTCTTTATTAGACGAAATGCGCGTTTGGCGTAGTGATTTGTTTACCCCAGTATTTTTAATGGCATTTTAAGAAACGCGGAATTAAGCAGAATTATAACTAAACCCTTTCCAACCTGTATTTTTTCTAATGCAGTTTACTTTGAAAAAAGGGTAGAGCGTTCCTTTGCCCTTTTTGTATCGTAAATGATTGATTCTATGTTCATACTAGCTAGAATTATGTTTAGACTTTTTTATCAACCGATTAATAAAGTTTTAAACGACGTTAAAGTCTTTCAGAAAAATATGTTAAAACAGAAATTGATCAGGTAATAAAACAGTTATTTCATATTTGATTTGGGAACAGTCAAACAGTTGTCACTCGCTGTCGGGGATAGTGATTTGAAAGTGTTCCCAAATCACATATAAAATAGCTGTATAATATCTATTTGAGACCAGAAAGACATGTTATGCTAATTTGGGTATTAGTTTCGTTTCAATGCTATTTTTCATTTATTTAAGGTTTTCCACTTTAGGATTGGTATGTCTTCCTGTTATTAGCCTGTTTCTTATTATTAAAGCTTTCCACATTCCGCGTGGAAATTTTTATTGTTTTTTGTCTGTTTCCGATTTTATCTTTTTTCTTTCAGTTCGCATTATAAATTTTGTTTTGAAAGACATTTTGTACTATGCATGTACATGTATTAGACATTACGATTTCGCAGTTTAACCTGTCCAGTCAAAGTCTTTGCCTGTTCTTTAACAGTTATTTCCCTGTCATAAAAAAAACTTTTGTTCAAATAAACTTTGAAACTGTAAAAGATAAGGCAGTGAAATTTGATCTAATATGGTCAGTGATGGATACATGTAGTAACACTTTGTTACATATCGCGGAAGGACATTTTCAGGTCGTTGTATGAGTTTTGTTCCTTTTTTTATTACAAGTTGATTCGTACCATTTTATCTCTTGAACCAGATGTCATAGAGATTTTGATTTTCACTGTTGGTCCTTATTAAAAGGACGCATGTATTTTACATAACTCTTGTTAAGATATATTTTCCCTGGATCGAAGAAATGTATTATAAATTTCCATAGCTCAATAACTCTTACAGGTATTAACATAGTATCTTTAGTCTTGTTCATTGTGAATCTTCAGCATGGTCAAGGTCACACTTTGAAAGATCAAGATTAATTTCCTATTTTTAAAATGTTTTCTTTCCCCTTTGATGTTACGTGTAAGTGATCTATTCTTATAAATTCATATTTTAATGACTAATACAATTGTGGATCAAAAGGTCGGTGGTCAAAGTCATTAAAATTCCTCAATGTTCTTATTTAATGACCTTTCTTATTTAAAAGATATCTAAATAGTTTTTCTATCAAATTTGTTCATGTTTAAATACAAGTTGATAAGATTTTTTAGATGTTAAATTTCAAGGTCGTGTAATACATATGCACTTTTTAATGCATCAAGTGGAAATCATATTAATTTAACGATTGAACCTATATTGTAATTTGCCTTTTTATTGTTTTTTCCACAAAGTTTTCATTTCCCGCCATAAATGTTTCGCGAGATGTCCTAAAGACATTTTGTACCATAAATGTAGTTATGACATTACGCTTTCGCAGCTAACCCTGACACAGCAAACTTGTCTTGATGGAGTTATCTGCGCATGACACAGAAAACCTTGTGCAGATAAACCTTAAAACCGTAAATGATTATACAAATAAAATTGTTCTGTGGTGGGTTGCAACCCTTTGAAACCTATCGCATTAAAATTATCAACTTTTTTGGAGTTATCTTCCCGTCAACATAATATAATAGAGACTTGTGGCTTATACTTTTGGTCATCAGTAACTGAGGACTGAGGACATTGAAAACAATTTTGATAAATTTAGCCAGCAAATAGAATAATTACAATTGAAGAATTGTAAATAAATGTCTCATATTTTGAAACACAATATTTTTTTCAGTTGTTGTTGAGTTGGAAAGCTGGTGTTCAAGAAAACCTCGTTTATGATTATGAAATTGGTCTATCTTCCACAAAGGACAGTCCAGCTCCAGATATTTTCCCATTTAAGTCATCAAATCACCATACCCATTTCCAACTTAACAGTCCCGATTTAGAAGAAGGCAGGATATTTTATATTGTAATTAGGTCAATTAGTAAGTCTGGAATGACAGGCATTCAGGTACGTTTGTTTGTTTGACTGATGTTTTAACGCCACTTTCAGCAATTTTTCAGTAATATCATGGTGTCCAGTTTTTATTGGGGGAGGAAGTTGGAGTACCGGAGAAAACCCCCGACCCGCGTAAGGAAACTGACAATTTTCTGTCGATTAAGATTGGAGTCGAATACACCGTGCCTGCAGTGAGAATCGTATATTTCAGTAATAAGTTACACATTAATAAATATAAACTAATACAGAGTTGAATATTATTATTTACCGATAAATTGCAGTTATTGGTAGTTTAGGGAAATATAAGGCTTCTACTGCTACCGTTTTTTGGTTTGTTTTTATTAACAGGTTCATAAAATTTGAGACGATATAAAAGTTTTCACAAAAATATGTTTTCAAACTCAGCAATACATTATTGAGACAAAAAAGTCTTGGTAATAATGTACTGGTAAAAACATTCACTTCTCATTTAACACGCTTACAACACTATGGTACCATTTTTAAGTTGCTAATTTAAAAAATCTTATAAACATTATTTTGCAGGGCGTAGGGCCAATTATTATAGACGCCACAGGTCCAACATTTGTAGGTGACCATATTGATTTACGCATGAAGGATAATGTTCTTATTGCCAATTGGTCAGCTGGTGCATTTTACGATAAGGAAGATACGTTTCCAATGGACTTTAAATATGCTTTAGGTACATACTTTAATGACTTGGTATTTACAACAAGTATGCTTACAGAAATAATGCCATGTTTGCGTTTGCTTTGTTAACGGAAAAATAAATATTGGTTTCCTATAAAAATTTAAAAAATGTACACCTTAGCTGGACTTTGATTGGTGGATTGTATTCTTTGACATTTCAGTTTCTTTTGTTTTCGGCATTTTGTTATTATCTTCATTTATGTAGCATTTCTTAAGTGTCAGATGGTCTCTGAAATTTTGAGGACATCATCACAAAAAGAATGTATTCACAATAATTATTATCAGCAGACTGTTTGCAGAAATGCATTGTTCTGTTTCTCTTGTTCAAGCTGCAAAGACTTCAAATTACACATATAATTGTAATCTTCTCATATTTTAGGACATGAAGAATACGGGTCAGATGTTCAAAGTTACTTGCCACTTTCATTTAGCCATGGCTGTCTTAAGACGTCTCCACCGACATGTACAGCTATTGATGTGTCTATGCTGCACTGGTCTTTGCATGCTCACCATACATATTTTGTTACCATTCAGACAACAAATATTGTCGGTTTAACAACGACGCAAACATCATTGCCCTATATACATGACGTACGACCACCATCTCCTGGTATAGTGTACGATTTATACCCGTCTACGCTTTCTGTTAACATCTTGGAGGTAGGTATTATTTTAATAATAAATATAATTATATACAAGCAATTTTCAAGTATTAAATAAATTGCATAAATGTGTTTATTAAACATATGAACTGCGGAGAATATATACCTTAGTCGTTTTACCTGTTTTTAAAATATGTATGATAACGTAAACTTGCGATATTTTGATGAGACGTTGATATTTACAATGTTAATGCAAACTGTTTCTAATGTTTAGGATAATAGAGACATAGATTTTTCTGATGTACAAAATGCACTAGCAGTAGAATGGAGAGGTTTTTATCATCCCCATCTACCCCTGTCGTATAAAATATGTGCTGGAACTATGGTAGGCAGTTGTGACATTGCAGAGGTGGGGACGGTAAATGATTCACAAAACCACTATGTGTTCGGAAATATTTTACTGCATCCTTCACAGGTAATATTTTTGATCTGCTGTTTGTTTTTAGTTAATTGTGGTTAACTGGAAGGGAGAAATTGTCTTTATCGTTTGTTAATCAAACTAAGAAAGACGTATACAGCGAAAAAAAATGCTGCCTTATTATATAACTTGAATTTAAAGATAACGCAAACCAGAAAAAACTGTGTATTAGCATGTGAAATAAATCGCAAACTCTTATTTAGTAAAAAGAAGTTTTTATGCCACAATCGTTAATGGAAATTGACTTAAAGGATTTTATAAATTCAAACAACTATTACTGTGAACTAATGATCCCTTAAGATACCCCGATATATAACTGTAGACGAACAGGACGAAAGAGTCAGAGAGGGCTTAAAATGTATCTCACAATATAGCAAAATTATAATAAGCTGCTGAGAAAATTTTAGTATTGCATCATTTATCATTGCTGATAAAAATGGTGACGGAAAAATGTTACGGACATTTGAAAAATGGTGTCACATACCCAAACATTCTTATTAACACACACAATGACCAAAATAAGTATACCCGCTATCCCATATGGTTAGAGGTAGTAAAAATGACAAACTTCATTCCAGTCAATACAATGTGCTCCTTTTAAGTAAAATTAAAACTGAAGACAGCCTTAAGTGCCTAAGTTTTTCTACAAAATGTTTAATTTTTTTCAACTTTCCAAGTAGTGTAGAATAACACCGCCAATGTTTATTATTTATATGTACCTCTACAGACATACTACGTAACTGTTAGAGCTGTTACATCTTCTGGAACTGTCAATGTATCCAGTGACGGCGTAACAATAATCAACAACACTACAAAAATCACCGGAATCGACATAAAAGATGGATACAATTGTTCAGGTATTTATTAAATGTTCTTAAGAACTAAACAATAAAGATATAGTAAAAAAGTGGTAACACTTCCAAAGGTAAAATGTAGATTACATTTATTTTGATTGCTGATGAAATGTTTTTTGTCTTTCAAAAATAGGTTTTTTGGCATATGGAATAATAAAGGTTTGATATCATGGGCGAGTTGGAGTTGGTGCATTGTGTGAATAAACTTTGCGAATGGATTATTTTAATTTTTCAGGACAAATACTCATCAAAAGTAGTCATCACGAACAGGTAAAGTAAAAATGTATTTGTGTAGCCTCAAGTTTCTAATATAAAATTGATATATACACTGATACACTGGACATGTCAGCAACAAAAGTGTCTATACCCTCACCCACTCCCAAGGAAAAACAATAAAATAAAAAGGAAAAAATATAATTACATGTAAGAAAGTGATTGGTTGCAGGAAAATAGTATTCTTTAATACAGGTTTTATTTCCTTACAAGCATACGTTTGCTCTAAGTTCAAATATAACATTGATGTTAGAGTAAATAACAGGTGATTTGTCAGTTGTATACGTCAACTGAAGATATTTCTGTTTTCGTTGGCTGCCCTGGAAACATACCAAGTAAAGGTTTTTTTAACTTGGTCCTCAACAGTTTTGTTAGAACATCAAAAATCATATAACACACGTAGATTGATTGATTGTCCAGCGAGCAGTATTTCAGCTATTTTCAGGACGACAACAAGATAACAAACAATACACCAATTTGGGAAAAATGGACCAAAGTAAAGAAAAAATTCAATGCAGCTGGAAAGGTATGGAGTATCGGTAGGGGAACATTTAGCCTCAGAGGGCATCCTCTATCCCCCTATCCACCACCTATGAATGCGCTGGGCAGCTCTGTGATCGACCACTGTGAACTCTCATAATATTGTCCCAGAAAACATGGATAGATAACTTTGAAATCGCAAAGATATCTTCAATGTTTCTTCCACTTGAAAACACATAGTTGCTTCATCGCACATCTATAGAAAATACTTGATTTTTAATGGCGTTTAACGCCATTTTCAGCAATTTGTCAGCTATATCATGGCTATATCAAGATTTAACTTGAGGAGGAAGCCCGGTAAAAATCCCGACTTGCATTAGAAAACTCGATTTAAAATAAAAAAAATCTAGTGTTTTTTTAATTTAAATACCTTATTTGAATGACATTATGAATATAACAATACACCATATGCATGTATATAGAGTTCATATTTCTTAATCATCGGCTCACCGGACGGTTTTTAAAATTTAGTCTCTTCATTCTTTCTGGGAGCGATTCTTTATAAACGCCTTACCTCTGTATTCATTCTGGTTCTACCAAATTATATCTATCCTTTAACCCTGATGACGAGCAAAGATTTGACTGGTTTTAAGAAGCAAGGTGAAAACAATTATTGTTCTAAATAGCACATTTTACGCTAACGCATAACTTGTCAAATCTGTTTCAACACGGAGGAAAGAACTACATGTATCTTGTGTCAATTGTTATTCAGATAAAATTTTGGAAACCTTTTTATTATATCACAGCAGAGAAAGATTTATGTCTATGCCATGCTCGAATAAGCATTGAGTACTTTTAATAATGTTATCCCAGAAAGAATCTATATTTTGCCGCGACATGTCAAGGGACTTCCGCTTTGGAAAGCTAAATGATTAGGAAAGCAGCACCTAATATCAATTTTATAATTGTGGTTACAGAAACTGTAGACAATTGATAATTTTTTTAGGACGTAACACCACAATGCCAAGATGATGTTGACTTCCAAACGTCAACAACAATATTAAGGGCTTATTGGAATGTTCCTGTGGCAATTGAAAGATTTATCACCAACACATTTTACGCTATTGAAGTGAGGTCTCCAGTGGGAGGTAATTTATTGTTATTGAGGAATCTTATTTTTTAGGGGCATTATATAACTATCATTTTGTATAGCCTTGAGAAGTTGCATTTAATTCTTTTAAATTCACGGAGCACACCAGTTTACAAAGGGTTGTTTCCGTGTAAGTGTTACTCGGTTTCTGTTTATGTGTTTTTTTTTTGTTTTTGTTTCGTGTTCTTTGTAAATCTAGGTTTGCAATTGTTGTTTGACTTTTAGCGCTTGTTGTTGGCTAGTTTGCTTGTTATTTTGCACGAATTAATATATAGCATGTGCCAATTGAATTTCGTTATTTCAGCTGTATAATAACACAATATTCCTGATAAATAGAAAACATAGATATGCATGACTTTTAGTAATGCAATGTTATTTGTGTTATTTGTTATTTTATAAATTCACTTATAGCAAGAGTATCTATAATATAATTATCTTTTCCGTTGAATTAAGACGAATTTATTTTATACTAACCGCTGACATAGTGAAAACAGCGTACAATCTATGGTTAATTTATTGAATGTTAACGTTCAGCAAGCAATATTGCAGCCACATTCAGGAAAAAACTTATTCACTAAGAATAGCTCAACGGGGAAACGGAATGGGTCCACGGGATCAAAACGTTAAATGCCACTACAAAAGTAGCAGATAGTAGCGGAAAACTTAGCCTTTTGTAGCAGCTACAATTATCTTACTCTCTTAGAAAAAAATCTTATGATAAAGTCTCCCGACAAACACATTATAAGATATTTGTATCCAAAAGCTAATCCATAGGCGGATATTTGGGACATCAAATCATAAAATTCCGTTTAATGACTTTTTCTTCGATTAGAAACAAGTAAAATACACATACATTTTTATATAATGACATATTTATTAAGAATTCAATTTATTTTGAAAACATCGTATGATTTTGGTTTTACATTAAATACCAAAAATACTCTACAGATTACTGGAGCAAAGTTACTGACTTCACTTTCATCGGCAATGTTAGGCAAGTAACCGTGGGAAATCTTGATCTTCAACCAGGATTGACATATAGAATAAAGATTAAATTTTGTTCCGGAAAAATATGTTTACCAGTCGTATCTAGCAATGGCGTTACTGTGATTCCCAGCAAACCTGTAACTGGATCCCTGTTTGTAGATGCAGAAACTAATAAGGTATGTGTTTTCGAAACAGAAAGTTAATAACGTTTTTAGTCTCAGTTGGCTATGACCAGTCTACTAGTTATTATAGCTATAAGTACAAACCGTTCAATTTACAGTGACAAATGTATATAATTTGCTCAGTAGACACACTTTTAATGATAACTGTAGGAGTTCAAAAATATATTCAAAATTTTTAAGCAATTTAACTGTCCTCATCTAAATCAGGTTCTTTCTTAATTGTTGTTTGCCTGATTTGTTCGAAAATTTCTTTAAATGCTGTCATTTTAGGCCAACAATTTTACTTAACCACTATTCACGTAACATTTGTTTTTAAATCCTCAGTCAATATTTATTTTCTTAGATACTAAGAGAAATATTTTCTAGACATTTGCGCATAGATCTATTCCATTCAGTTATATGTAATGTGATGTAAACATCTAAATTAAGATATATAAATCACTTAAAGTTCTGTAAAAAATATATATAAAAAAGTCCTCAACAGTTTTTTGATACTTAGTTGACTTGAAAATGATATATAAGACACTTCTTTTTTTGTTTTGTATTTAAATATTTTATTCTGGTCTAACTAGTTCATCCGGTTTCACGATAAAGTCTGTAGGAATAATTATCTTCACTTATCCAAAGAAAAAACTGCAAATACAAATTTATTAAATACTGAAACCTAATATATTTGTAATCTATCCTCTGTATTCACAGATTTCTTACGTTTCAGTTGATTGTAACTGTTGAAAAAATGTATGACCCCGACATAGAAGATGAACAGGAAGCAATCGACGCTGTTGATGTATATGAATGGGTTATCACGGATGGAACTAACAACAATGGATTGTATACTAAATGGAAAATGGTTAACAACAGTATTTCGATCAACAAAACTCACGTTAGATTTCTTAGTATATTTATGTTAATAGTATTGTATTCATAGCGCGTTTAATTAATAACAAATTCTTACTGTTTGGAATAACAACGCGGTAAAGTAGCACAACTTGAAGAAAAAGTACAAAGTAAGCAAGAATATAAAAAGAATATAAAGTGCAAGTACATTAAGTTTTGATTGTATTCAGAAACAGCTACTGTAGGTTTCATCATTTCAATTTATTTTAAAACTTAGTGTCATACCTAACATATTACAGCTAAATTTTGATGTTCCACTTATTGCTGAGATCAGCATTAATAAATGCAAACAAGTTCGGGTAAAAGGATTAAACAAAGCTGGAGTGTCATCAGAGATATCAAGGGAAATTAAAAGTTGTACAGTGAACGATGGGCCACGTCAAATTACCCCAAGCATAGTAATTGATGCTATAGGCAAGGACGATCCTAACGGAGGTAAGGACTCGAAATACAAAGTTTCATAGTGGGTAATGGTGAACGGGGTCATACTAGAACTCTTCAATTTCACGAGGGGTATTTCTCCAACGTTAGGTTAACACTTGAAGATTACATCCTCGACATAAAGTTCAGGAACAAATATAGCACATCATTTAACAAAAAGAATGCAAGAAGGTAAAAATTGAATAGAACAGAACAAAATAAAATAACATTTAAAAATCCAAACAGAAAAAAGTTTTGACGGGGAACAAACTGCGTTTACCAGATAAGGTTTGGAAATATCTATCACGTGTTTTTCACATGTTTACAACTAAATACTCACCAGTAAAAATCCAAATACTTTTTATTTTAGATGTTGACAAAGCGACAGGAATTAATTTTCAACGCAACACAGCATGGTTGTTACCTGATGCAGACTACACTCCTAACGTGAATGTGATATCAGCTGTTTGGCCTTCACTTCGTCACAAGGCTTATATTTGGGGTGTAATAGAGGCTCATGTCAACAGCGCTGATAAATTCTACAAAGCGTTTTCTGATATTATAGTAAATGATCCCTGTACACATCCAGATGTTATTGTATGTGGAACGACAGGTACGGTCTGTGATTAGTAAGACATTCGAGTATCAGACAAAGTACATATCTGTGTAAAAGATGTTCCTTTGTTTTTATTCTTATATTTCTTTATTTATTTATTTAGTTCTTTATTTGTAAAATAGTATTACACTCAATAACTTATTCAGTTATGAACATTATTTGTTTATTCCATAGATACCTTTAATGTTGATAGTGACCGGATTCAAGATCTCAAAGGGATAATAATAACGCATTATTTACACCGGAAGTCCTTCAAATTCAATATTTTTATCGGGATTTAATGAATAAAACGAATTTATTTAAATTAATTTCAATCACAAAAATAATTTCCGCAATATAATGATGACTACTGTGGCACATACACGTAACGAAAACCAATGATTATATTTTGCATAGAACGTAAATTGAAAGTGATTCCGATACATAATTTTTGGATGATTTTTACAAAACTGCTTTTCAATTAACATGTTGAATCAAAAGAATTCAATAAAGTGGTTTAAAAAAACGCATAAATGGCAAATATAATTTAATTATGCCGAACGTATCTTTATACCCACGAAGTGGTAACAGCACCCAACAAAGCGCCGTATGTACGTATGAGTATTTGTAACGTTTGGAGTATGACCTAAATAAAGTCCGTATTATAACGAACACGACATTATGGCTCCAACTGGTTGTGACTTATATTGTGTTTAGTCATTTAAAAATGAATCAATGAAGTCAAATAATTTATTTTTTATTACGTTATTGAAGTTAAGGTTTGAGATTTGACAGTGTTGTTTTTTCTTAAGTTTTGATTTGACAATTACTTCTAACTGTATTATTCACAAACAAAAAAATTATTTCTAATCACTGTTTGCTGTTGACAATGCACTGATATTATTTTGCATATACTTATTTTATTGAACATCTACTTTGCAATGTTAGACTTTAATATTTTAGATGAAGAGTACGTTAATGTGTTTTTCAACGAATCATTGTATTTGCAACATGGGAAACGTTACGTGGTATGCATTCACGCAAAGAAAACTGAAGTGCAGTATGAAAAGTGGACTGAAACACTGGAAGAAGTAAACAGCTGCAGTGACGGTGTTACTGTCGATCTAACCCCACCTACACCAGGAAATGTCAAAATAGGAAGTAATTCTGATTTAAAGTTTCAGGTATTACTTTTTTATTTTTTACACTGACTTGATTGTTGAAAAGCAACAAAAATCAACTAAACGCATATGCGTAGCAAGCGCTACGGTTCGGGCCGTACCACTTTAAATTGCTGGTACGGATAACCGTATCAGTTTATTTGTTAGCTAAAAATAAAAAAATGATATAATTTCATTATATATACTCTTTAATTTGTGAAACGTTCAACATATAAATAAAAAAAAAACTTTCAAAATAAACAGGCAACCGTTATGATCTCGAGTGTGGTAAGTGACAAATCATTTTTCTATATTTAAACATCCACGGTAAAGGGGTTGTCGACCCTTAACCGACCGTATCATTATTTTAACCGACCGTACTACTATTTTTCTGGGTTCTACTCCCATGTAAAAGATTCACGTTCCATTGGCGTAGTTTATAATAGCATCAACAAAATAATTTACACATTAACGGTGAATAAAAAAATTTGCATGGAAAAAAGGAGACTCCAACACACACGTAAAACAACACATTGACAACAATTAGAGAGGTCTATACATTAAATCCCATTAATCTTAATTATATTTAAAATATATTAATCTACATGTGTACAGTTTGGGACATAAATACAATAAAATCGGTGTCTAGTCTAAATCTCTCTACGAATCCTTTTTATTAATCTTTTTAAGTGTTCAGTGTTAAAATAAGATATTTATTTCGGATCGGGTTTTAATAGCACATTTTTTCTATATAGACGTCTTCATCGGATATCTTTATAAGCTGGGATTCCTTTACTGATGTGGAGGAATTCGAAAATTCTATGCACTCTACGGGCATATCAAGTTATTATATTTCAGTAGGTGAGTTTACATACGTTAACCAGATAACCCTTTACGTTTTTTTTTGAAACGACGATTGTATTTGTATTAAAAGTAGCATGAAAAGCTTCTATTTTATGCTGCATTTGTTCTACAACGGTATCTTTGGAACACAAATATCAGTTGACTTTTAGATTAAACGTTGATTTCTTAACTCGGAAGCACTCACAAAACAATGAACAAACAAAAAGACCAACTTACTTTACAATAAAACCATGAGTAAACTCTGTTCTATTAAGGGATAATTGTTTTCAGTATCATTCAAGACACTTTTTGTACGTTTTAGTCATATATAAGTGTAAGGCAATTTTCGGACAAATCTATTGAGGTCAAAGTATTGTAGCGATCAATTGTGTGACACTGTATTTATCAACAAATTTATGATAATAGCCATAACGGTTCCTAAGGTTAATTGCGTCGTGTGTTTAGAAAAAAAGCTCTATATCGTCGTATCAATTATGATGTAGAGTGCATAAGATGGCGACGATGACATATTGCTGTCAAAATGTCTTTATTATGTAATAACAACTAGCAATAGTTATTTATATAATTTCACCAATTATGCATAAAACATTAATCTTCTCATAAGCTTTTGAAAAAACTGCTCACAGTTGTGCAAAAACTATACCACGTTTAGATGTTTAATTTTTACCGTAGGTTCTATCAAGGAAGGAGTCGATATTGTTGATAACATGAATGTCGGTGTAACAAATCATGTTGTATTGCATGGACTTCATCTACAAAATGGGCATCAGTACTTTGTGAAATTGACAGGTAAAAGAGAATATTAAAATAGTTCAAATAAACATTCATTAATTAGAGCAAACCAACTTTTATTCGCGATCAATATATATTTAAAGTCACACCCCTGCGAGTTACCGTTTGGCTTGCATTTTTTAATTATTCCATATTGTACCTTTTTATCACGTAGAAAAATTTTTTCCACGATAAACTGTACATATTAAGATTGCCTCTCATGTCACAAATCGTCCTTGACTTTTGCTACTGGAATTTTACATTGTTAAGTTTTTTGTTCTGATGGGATCAAACATTGTATACAACGTTCGTCTGCTTTTGTGATGTAAAATGGTATTCGGACAAACCGCGAGACTTTTCTGCGTCAAATAATCAGAACAGACATTGACTGCACCTAGGCTACACTTCCGTTCTAATAAAAGTCAAAATTCACTATGGAAAATTGCACTATCGAAATGAAAAAACCGTGGCATTAAAACGTTTATTAAATGTAGAAAATAATGGTTTAATTCAATTTGCACCTTTTTGGATCTACAAAAGGAGCATATTCTAAACCATACGCGGTAAGTAGTTTTTATTTGTCACTAAAAATCCCTCTGCCAAAGTACGTTACTTTTACTATGGTTTGTTCTTTAATTCTTATGACGACTAAAAGCGTGAAAATAAATCTCCGCTAACTTATTTTTTCATCAACGGTAACACATATAAAAATAAAAATATTTAAAATTGAGAGCAGCAAAACACACAGTAAACTCGACAACGCGTAAGGTATCCACACAAATTAGTTGTTTCGATTATTCCAGAAACTTTCAGTTTTTCTGTAATATAAAAACATACAAATATACCTGGTTAATTAAATATAAAAAAGCTTCAAGTTTCGTTTTGGAAAAGATAACTTGGGGGCAATAGCAATAGTCAATAAAATAAAGATCTACAATTCTTATTATTTTTATCTTGCACACTTATTTTACGCAAATATCAATTCTGGAAAGTAGCAGTGTTTCATTGATCGATTGCTTAATTTCAAGACAGCAAAAAATTAGTTGTATTCAAAACGCAAGACATTGAAACATCTAAATTGAAAAAGCCATATAGTCCGTTGATTAATCGTTTGGAATTCACCCAGAAAAGCGACCGAGATAACCTTCGTATCATTAAAAGTTTATTTTTCTCCTTTAGCTTTCGACTTTTTAAACAGAAGTTCATCAGTAAATGCAGATCCTATTACAGTAGACGTCTCGCCTCCAGTTGTAACATCCAATTCTATTACAATTAAAGGAAGGCATTTAACAAACTTAAGTGCAGTCGAAGCATGGTATATATAATTAAAATTTTATGCAACGGAAATGGTACCTATCCTTTCAATCAACCATCAATTTTCTGATTGGCCTCTGTCACTATAGCCTTCAAGATTGAACATTAAAGAAACAACAGAAACAACTTCATTCACATTATATTAGACTTACACCTCAAATATGAGGCTAATGATCATCTCAGTACAAGTATTTACGACAAAGAAATTAAAATTGCAAAATGAAAAATGTCCATATATGTGCAGCAATATTCTAGCTTCTCCTGCATTCGGTGTATTGATTGTATGCAAGAGCTCGAACTGAGTATACTGCAAACGTCATCAGTTTCTTTTGAAAAGACTTACATGTATAAGCCAAGGCTACAAGAAAAGTCGTTTTGTTCACGCCTGCAAAACGTTTTGATCTAGACACTATTCCTTGTATCTTAATATTCTATCTCGTGTGAAAAAATGACTACATAAAGTTTTCACAATTATTTAATTCAGTACATAGTGATTGTACAGCTATAATCATTGGATAAGCCTATTACTGACAAGTGGTATATTATACCTTCAGGTTTTTACTTCACACCAACTAACACACTACAGTAATGGATGCGGGAGGTTTGGTATTAAATGATTCACCTGATTTATTTCATCATAATTTCTTTTGAAATGCCTCTAGTAAAAGTGAGGACCATCGCTGTAGTCGCTTCATTTTTGGTTGTTGGTTATTAAATGAGCCGGTTTCTTGGACAGTTTTGTGGATAGTCTTTTTGACAGTTTCCTTGTTGTTTTGTTATTTCCTTCCTTCCAGATAAATATTGTTCAGCTCATACTATTATTTAGTTAGTAATTTGTATTTACCTGCCACATAATATATATGCGGAGAGATATGTTTATTGAATGAAAATTTTATCTAAGATGGCTAACGTTTGCAAATATAAAAAAAGTAAATTTTAGTACTGAAATTGTCTTTGACTGACCCATTTCGAAGCTTTGATTAGAGTTATAGCCATTTATAAAAATATATGCAATTGTGGAACATATTATACTGGTTACAAATCTTTATCACCGAAAGTTGTTTAATAATATTCATAATATTCGCTCGACAGATTATTCCCAAAATTATTCAAATTATAATATTTTGGTGAATAACTAATAACTAAGCATTTTGTCGATTTTACTGTATTTATAAAGTTGGACGTTTTACTCACGTGTACAGAAATAAGAAAAGATAACTATATGAAGGTCATATAATTTATTCCTTGCATAAAGTTTGTATACATGTGCATTGTAACATCGTTCAGTATTTTTGAATAAACTTAAGTAAAATGAATTAAATATTTTTTTGGTAGTTGGACTGATGTCTTTGTCGATCCAGAAAGTGGAATAGATCATTATATATGGGGACTTGGATCTGACGACAAACAAGATGACGCCGTCCAGTTTTCATTGACATCGCAAGAATGTGATATTTCGTCTGAGGAAAAATCTTATGAACTCAGTGAAGGTCACCTATACTTTGTTACTGTTAAGGTATAAAACCATCTTAAATGGGAACATAACTAATAATATGCAACTGCTATGTAAACATGTTAACACTATCCTATTTTGTAACTTGCTTGTGCATACATTTATAAAGTGATGCATTTACCTGATTAACTTCTATACGCTTAGTATTTTTGATATGATAGCCCGCAAAGCTAACTCAATGTTAATTAACATATAACCAACCTTAGTAAACCATACAATTTGTATGATTCTATGCAATGTAAACAGAAGTTTTCACCAGTAACAAAATTTATCAAAATTACTTTATTTAGTACATTTAACTAAAAGTCCACTTTTAAAAATATGAAGGAAACAGAACTAGTTAAATTTTTTATCTGTGCTGCATTTTGCCTTTGCGTATTTTAGGCATTTAATAGAGCTGGCCTTGTCACTACAACATCAACTTGGGCATACATTTTTGATATGTCGCCTCCTATAGCTGGTCATGTTTATGACGGAGACTATAGTTCTTCACAAGTCAAAGATATAGATTATCAAACAGATATGACCAAACTGTCGTCCTACTGGGAAGGTTTTCATGACCCACACACTGTCATAAAGAACTATTTCATACAAATTGGAACATGTCACGGATGCGATGATGTCGTATCTAAACAGTATACAGGATTTCATACACGTAAAATGTTTATTGATATTTGAAAAAATTAGAAAACGATTTTGATGAATTTGTCCTTATTTAAAAGTTAAAAGCGAACTATAAAGTTGTTAACTCTTATAGTTACATAGTTCTTAAAAATTACCAATACATTGATATGTTAATACTATCTTTAAAATGGTTTCCTGCTATCAACCTGCTGAAACACTTGACCTGAATCTTAAAATGATTAGGATATAAAATAATAAATAATTGAATTTAATTTGGCATATTCCATAAGAAAATCATTTCTTTGATTTTTTCAGATTTTACTTTATCAAACGTTCATCTAAAATTAGGAGTTCGGTATTTTACAACAGTAACCGCTTGTAATACTGCAGATTTATGCACAACAGCAACATCAGACGGTGTGATCATTGACAACAATCCACCAACAGTAGGTTTAGTTCAAGATGGTACGGAAGATTACGATATAGAGTATCAATCTGTAAGGTGTGTATGAAGTATTTGGTCAGAAACAGATAACAAAAATACAATAACTATTAGTAACGTGACACTTATAAATATAGCACACATAAATATACTGTGTAAATTGTAATGAGTGCTTGAATAATCTGATGAAAAAATGGCACGTTTTTATTAAAAAATATTTTTGCACCTTTTTATGATCAGATGTATTACCCACGGACTTTAAAATGTGCAGCATGCAAAGCTGAGTATTTTAACCATGTTTTATACAAGAAATTCAATTTTATGTAGCGATGCAGTTCCCTGACTTGCGCATATTAGAAGAAATTTGGAAAATGCCATTTTGATAGGTCGTGCGAGATATATATTCATATTATATTAAAGTACCATCAGACTAACATGTGTGTACAAAACACTATGTACTTTAGTAACTTTTTGTAACTTCTTCAGTGTAGTATTAATTCTCAATGACGTCTACAAAAATATATGCCGATTCCTACCATAGAATAGGTCGATTTTCCGGGGGTTTACTTCAACTGAAAATATGAAGCGGTTTGAATAAATAAACGTTCTAATGTTACGCAACACCATAGGTGACGTAAATGTTTGAACATTTTTATTTTTGAAAAAAATGCAGATATTTCTGAAATATTAACATGACCATTTAAGCTCCATTTTTAACTGAACACGTATAATAAATAAGTGTTTACATCGTTTGGAATGTAAGGTTAATTCTATATTTTCTATCTACGCTATCCTTAAGATTCAAAGCCGATTGTGGAAGACTAACACTATTTTAGAAGTAAAAATTGTATCAAAGACAGATGTGGCAACAACCGATAGAATTATCGCTTTGACTGGTAAAAGATATACTTTTGTGTAAATATGAAATAACCCAAGAGGAATGATTGAATTCGGAATATGACGTAGTTAACGCCTATTTACCGACCATAACTGTTAACCATGTTAAATTATTGTACCTTCACATGCTCGTAGCTAACAGAACTTACACTTTTTACGATTTTTTGCAGAAACCACATTACAACTAAATGGCACGGATTCACCGATGCACAGTCATCTATTGATTATTTTGTTGTGCGAGTTGGAACCAAACCTGGAAGTGGTGATGTCATATCTCCAATCAAGTTACCTATGACAGATATTTGGTCAAAGACTGATATTGAATTGCCACTGAACTATAGATTATACGCTACTGTAAGGTCTTATAATAAAGCTGGTAAGCTTGTTTAGCTGTATAAAAAGAGAACAGTTGAACGACACACAAATTTATGTTTACTGGTCAATCAACAAATCCTCTAATTAATGAATATTTCAATTAGCAACTATTGTAAATGATTAAAAACGTATATTCAGCATACTTGTTGTCTAAGAGATACAATTCATGTTTTTCGTATATCTGTATCAAGTGTTAATGTTAGCGCGTTTTGTTATTTCCAAACAATGGAAATAGTGTAGAATTTTGGTAATTTAGTGTTCTTTCTGGAACCAGGTTTGTTTTCTGAGGCCACATCGAACGGTTTTATAATCGATATATCTGCTCCTGTTATTGTACAAAGACCTTATTTGTCAAGTGACATAGGATCAACCTCTGAAGCTTCACAAGTAACCAGATCGGTCATGAAAATAAAATGGGACGTTGAAGACAGACAGTCCTCTATTGCGCGTCAATATTTATCAATAGCCACACATAGTGGGGGAGAGTTTAACGCTTCTTCCACACAGGTAGGGAAAATATATTACTGTATTTTAATGCATTAAAGTAAAGAAGTATTTTCTTCGTAGATTTGATATGTCAACAAAACTTCAGTTTGAAAATGTAATGCTTGTTGCGATCAGTCAACAGACAGCAATTACTCAGTTACAAATCATTTGGCTTATTGTGTTTTGTTATAATATTTGTAATAATAAACCTGTTGCTAGAGGATAACGCTCACGCGAGCCATAAAACGTTTGTATTAAAATCATTACTGCAACTGTATTATTTTTGCAGTTTCCGTAAACTGGACTATATCCAAGATATTTATATTCGCTGTTCTTCATAATCAAAAACCCAAAATATAGCGGTCTCTAAAGAAATAAAGTTTCTTCCAATCATAAATAAACTGCTTATTGATTCTTGATAGCCTGTGGCAGTTTAAGTAGAAATGCGTTTATAGAAACTCTATCAGGCATTCAAGAAGTTGTCGTGACTTATCGACAGGTGTCATTTCATATCGGTTATTGTGTGCATTACCCGTTAAATCTCAAGCATGTTTTTTTTTATGTCATTTGTTGTTTATGTTACATATTTATATTTAATAAATGGACGTAAATTGTATGATGTGTGTTTTGATTAGGAGAAAATAATCAATTTTATTAATTATAGTAAAGCATGATTTGATATAAGTGAGCTACAGATATTGATGAGTGTTTATTACTTTCAGAGTCAACTAATAGTCCGGTTGTTTCTGGCTAGATTTTTCGTACATCTTTATCACTTTTCCTCTAGAATAATGTGAGACACTAATTTTCATGCATTCCGTGGTACCGGGAAAATAGCTCAAATAAGTACACCGCAAACTTAATATGTCTACAGTAAATAATTACTTCAGTTTAACGGATTTAACAGTAGATTAAAAAATATCTAAAAAATCATAAAAGAGGTGTATTACAATGACAAGTATTGCAGGTTCGGGTTACACTCATTCAGTTGGTGAAATTATTTCAACTAAGTGTGATATTCTTATGAAAGTATTAAACCGTAAGTAATGGAACAAAATTGGGGAAGATACAAAATTTTAAAGTCACCAATAGTATGGACAATTTTTTATATTTCGAAAAGTATAAAAGTCAACAATAAAATGGTTCCTGTATTACTATAATATTTCAATTAATAATGTGACCTCAGTAATAAGTCATGTAATTATCAATATGAATGTCATTTTAACAGTTGAATGGCATTGACAGAGAGTATATAATGACCAATTTAGATCTTCATGATGGCGGCATGTACAGCGTAAAACTTATCGTCTGTAACGGAGCAAAAGTGTGTGTAGAAACTAAACTTAACAACATATTAGTTGACAGTTCTCCTCCGACACCAGGCAAGTACCAAGTTGTAAAATATTTTAAGCAATATGATTAGATTTTGTACTCTACAACACGAAAAGATACAACATGTAATGCTACAAAATGATTTATAATGACAAGCTTTATGTTATTATAGGTATGTTTGCAATAAGTACGTATCATGCAGCTGAATTAGGACGCCATACACCTGATTGGATGACTTGGTCAGAGTATCGGTTAAAAATGTCATGGCTAGGATTTGCTGATATTCATTCTGGTATTGAACGTTATTTTATGTCTGTGGGCAGTGAATACATGGCAAACGATCTAAATAAGGTATATAAACTTTCTTTAATATTATTTTGTTTCATCCTTTAAGATAGGTATTGTTTGCAAAATAATTTATAGATAAAACCGCGTTTCTAATCGTAGGCTATATGAAATCTGTTCAATGTAAACTTTTGTGTGCAATTTTAATGACAATGAACATTATAAAAACCTTTCAACACTATTCTTGCTCAAATTGTATTAACAGTAGTCGTAATTTACCGTAGATTAATTGAATTTTTCAGAACTGCATTTCATTTAGAAAACAATTTAACAAACAATAAATCAGTTGTGAAATAGGACAAAATTATGAACATTCGACTGGTACCTCTCTTATCAAGTTACTTACTATGGTCCTTAACTAGGCATTTAATATTTTAACCCAACAACACAACGAGACAACATCCCTTTCAGTCACCCGGGGATTCAGTTGGCAGCCTATAGAATTGATACCTGAAAACGGTCTTGCTATCAAGAGTGGCATTATAACTATTGAATATGATAACAGAAATATAAAGCTATTTAAGGCAACAATTGCTTGCCATAAAATATAGAAAGGAAATATAATTAAAGATAACGGGGAGTGTTCAATAGCAATACGTAAGGTAAAGAAAACACTATGGTTAAATACAGAGAGGACAACAACAAATGAAACAAACACACAACACAAAAACTCAATGACATTAACCGAACTTAAAACACGGGGTGAGCCCTGGGGATCCGGCAGTGTAAGCAAGATGAGATGAGAAGAACAATAATTTTTGATGGTATAAGGCAATCTGTATATTGTGATGTACATGTAAGCATGTGTAAATGTTATTTTAGATACCAGGGAGACCAATGGAGTTTATTCATAATGAGACCAGTGCGGAATACCGCGATGAAGGACATATACAATATTTTGTTGTGTCTACTCAAAAACTTTCGGATTTTAAGCATGTTTTTGCCAGTGTATGGGCTGTCAATAAGGTAAATATGTTTACTAAATCATATCACTTATTATTTTGACACATTTTAAATTTTTTTATAAAAAATATTCCAAATAAGTGAGAAATGTATCTGCTTTAATATAACATGAAAAATATCAGACCAAAAACAAGAGCCGAAATTCAAGGGATGATAACGAATTCGATTTCGGAAAAACATACAAAAACTAAAACTAAAAATACAAATCTTATTATATAACCCGATAAAACCATGGGTGCTCCCATGCCGAAAGAGCATGCGGTGAAGTCGAATTTGAGCATGTATTTGTCAGCGTATTGCGCGTCAATAAGGTAAACATGTTCACTAAATAATATCACTTATATGCTTTTAACTGAATCTGACACAGTTTCTGATCTGTATAAAACTTATATTCAAAATAGTGCGATTTGCATCTGCTTTAATATCACATTAACAATGATAACAAATCCGATTTAAAAATACACTGGTATAAAAAACTAAAAACACAAAATAAAAGCAAAGTGAATAACCCTAGCCCTTTTAAACCGTGGGTGCACGCAGGTGCTCCCACGAGAACGCGGTGACTGCGTTTAATAAGACTCGACCCGAGTTATTCATTGTCATGTCCAGGAATGCAAGTGCAATAAACTACTTATGGCTTAACGAAAATACTTGATCGTATTTGAGAGATGGGATTTCCAATAACGGCGAATTAAGTCAAAGTATTGGACATTGAACTTCAAAACAACTGATACTTTGGTAAAACAAACTCATGTTTGAGTTTTGTAAAATAACAAGAATCTACAGTCCATTGCATATTCATATATAACGCGATCTTGGATCTTTGCTGAATGGTAGAAAGTTGTCAAGTAAATGTGCATTATGTAACATTAACAAAATTGATTGAAAAGTTAAGGTTGCTTTTCGTCACGCATGCAGCAGTATTTCATGTTCAAAACAATAAACCAACTGGATTGACCTCGACTTAAAAAGATGGAAATTGGGATGGGGTCGGAATATATTATCTTTTGTGGCGACTATGATAAGTATATTCTTTGTCACGTTAGCCAGTATGGTTCTCAGTGTTATCTTTGGTTAAAAATATTGGAAACAATTCTAGTTAGTACTTAACAAAAATGTTTATCCATATATAATATCATCAATATAAATGTTCAACCGTTTTGCAGCATTTACATAATAATGTATTTTAATACACAATATGTAAACGGAAACTATCGAAAGTAGTTGAAGTAAGTGATTATTGTACATGTATGTTACGTTATCAAAGCGATATATATTTCTAGGTCGGCTTATGGAGTGCTGTCATTCATAGTCAATTCCAACTAATACCCGGCGGATTTCTTGATTTAATTCGACGATGTTCTGCTCTTACATGTATAGGTCATTGTGTATGTTCATCAAGGAATTCTCACTGCGCCTTAAATGGAAATTCCTGTCAAGATGTTTCTTATAGTATGTATATGCTTTAGTATGAGATATCATCGACTAATTTTTAGTCAATGGAAATAACTGAAATAAATTTAGGCCTGTTTATATATATTATTAATCAAATGTTACATCACATTTGAAACTAAAAAACTAAAGCGTGCAAACCTTTATTTTCTCGCACTTTCTACTTTACGAAAGGTTTGTTTTAATATGCTTAACCTTAAAAAAAACAGATAAATAGGAAACTGTTAATAATACTTACTGTTAAAGTAGGTCATTATCTACTTTCAATCACCTGGGTTTTAACACTGGTGTTGCTAGAGAATTACTGCGGCAGGTTGTGCGTGACTCCAACCTTAATATACATGGATTGCCAGTTATGGTAATTCAGCTTCCACTAACCAATAAAAACTGTATGCCCTGATAATTCTGAAAAGTTTGCTGAAAGTAGGTTGTTGAAACAAACTAAAAATTATTAATTTTAGATTTGTGTTACTTTTATTGTGCAATTTTTTTTAAAGACAATTCGAACACCCTAATTGAGGTATTTGATGTGTTGGATTTGATGTCGCCTGCAGCAAAAAACACCAAGTTTACACCTAGTAACACTTTTCTTGCATCTAAATGGACAGTTTCTAAAAATCAAGGATTATCTGCAGCGTGGTATGTTATCATAAATTTAACACATCATTTTTTCAAAGAAAATTAACTGATTGATTAATGCTCGACGTCTAGCTGGCTGTATTTTTAGCTATATTCAGGACGTGAATAAGTGACTTGTAAGTACACCATTGCAATCTTGTTTCATATAATAAAACTCCACACAATAATATTAGGAGAAAAGAGATCGGTGTCAAATATTTCGCGATTACTATTAATAATTTCTTGCTGCTAAATAAAAATGATTAAATACCGTATAAGTGGTTTTTTCGCGTGGTGAAAATTTAGCGTTTTTGTTGAAAAACTGTGCGAGTTTATTTTAGCGTAATGTAATTTTCGCGATCCGTAATCATAATGAATAACTCTATCATTTGTCTTAATATTTCGCACGTTTTTATTTTCGCGTTCCAACTTTTACCGCGAATATAGCGAAAATTAAATCATCGCGAAAAAACCACTTATACGGTACTTTTGTTATTCACTTAATTTGGCAATTCGACATGTAATTGTTTAACGAGTTTTGTTACTACAATTATTATTTTAAATAATCCGTTTATCGCTGTTTGTAACATTGCGACGTCATACATTGTAAGTGTCGTGTTTATTTAACGATGTCTTGACGGTGAGGTGAGATATGCCCACCTCACGCTAGTAGAATCTGATGGGCTAATACTGCACATAAAGATCATGAGAAAATACTAGAAAATAGCGATAATTGGGCATTATACTCAATTATGGCGGCTCAGTGAAATCAATATCGTGTTTTGGCCGAGGTCGATATTCTTATTGTGTTCATTAAACATGATATCGAATGCACTTAAGATCCCATAATTGTTTTATTTCATTTTACTGTAAATTTGAACTTT
Source organism: Limnoperna fortunei (assembly GCA_944474755.1). Lineage (NCBI taxonomy): Eukaryota > Metazoa > Mollusca > Bivalvia > Mytilida > Modiolidae > Limnoperna > Limnoperna fortunei. The sequence continues at coordinate 60,623,027 of OX104119.1, read as the reverse complement.
TATTCTTGGTCTCTTTAACATATTAGTGGTTTTATATGTACGAGTTAGTGTAATAAGGCATAGTTTGTTATCGTAATCAATATCTGATTTATTTCGTTTTGGATTTGGTCATTTGTTTTGGTACAGAAGACAATTTTAAATGTAATATTTTACAACGTTAATATATAGGGATATTACACGGTTGACGTTTTGATTATAATGCACAGCTAATCTTGTAATACAGTGAAATTGCACGGAATATGTCTCGATTTGGTCCACATTCAAAATGCTGTCTTGTAGTCCATCGTTTGTTACTATATAATTTACCTAAGTAAACATAAATGTGTTATGCTGATGTGAAATCTAAAATGTAATAAATATCCTCATACTGAAGTTATGTTGCAAAATCCTTGACATACATGCAAATATATTTGCTATGAAAGAATAAACTGGTAACTACTCGACATAACTTTAGTGTGTATTGGTATGTATAGGTATGAATGGAGTGTAGGTTTAGCAACAAAAGATAAACCAGAAGGTGTTATAAATAGCTTAGAAGACCCAGTATGGAATTATGCTGGTAAACGAATGGAAGCTGTATATAATCTAAACAAAGGTCAGTAACTACAATACATGATCGCATAATAAGAACTAAACACTTAGAATGAAACTAGTCCCAAATGGATTGAATATTTTTTTCAGTAAAGCATCCTTTACATCACAATTACTTACCAGTTTGCTAATGCAGGTTTTTTGTAAGAGTTAACAGCTTAATTTTGAAGCACATTAAGTGTAGACGATAAGACTTCCTGCATATTGAATAGTTTTTATTCTTTGCTTTCAGATTCAAAATTAAAGGAGTTAGTTGCATATTCCGTATTTGTCAGAGTTTGGTATGATAGCAACACATATGCTGTGTTTAAATCGCCTGGTATAACGGTGCTTTCAAAACCCATACAAGTTAATGATCTACAAGGAGCTGCTGTAAGTAATTCTAGTACACATAAGTGACCTTGTGGGCATATCTTAATCGTCTATATTACTGTCGCAAATTGAATTCAACATGAAATCCGTTTGCACGGCACAACAAAAATCAATGCACGTTGATACCCAGGTGAATCAATATTACTAATTATTCTCTTGGACTGTTAGTTTCCGACGGAATCAATGAGCCTTGTAGTTACACTTCTGGAATATATCTTACAATCCTATGATTTTTGTCATTCTTCAAATTTGCTTATCTGAATTTATGAAAGGGTTGTAGTTTTTAGGTTTTCATATTCATATGATGTAGATGGCATTGGTATGAGATGGCATAACTTTTAGAATGTTGGTAGTTAAAACTTACTACGAGTCTTGAATAGACAAACAATCGCGTAAGGGGTAGGAATGTATGTATGCTTGGTATTTTGGGCAGTATTTATTTCCACTCAAGACTATATTACTACAATCAAATGAAGAAATAATTACATTTAATTTAGTAATATAGGTAAAATCCGACTTGGTTATCTGCACTTACTTTTCGCTGGCGAACTGTTCACAATACGATCTGCATTTTATTCTAACAACCTTTTGCTGCGTGTTATCCGATTGAACAGACAAAAAAACCATTCGATTTTCCACAGGCATGTAAGCAATTATGTCTTTGAAATAAAATAAAGCAAAACCTACTATTTTCTCTACAGGTGGTTGAGAAGCTGCCAGGCTTTTGGAAAAGTGATGTGGATTTTATCAAACCGGGGTCGTTGTTTACAGTTAGTTGGAAAAACGTTTTCCTGTCATTTCCTAACAGCATTAAACGGTTTAATCTGTATTTAAGTAGTTTTCCAGGCGGTAAGTTACATACTGGATATTATTAATAAACCAAAATGAAGGTAATAACAAAATACCGAACACCGAGAAAACTGTCAAAAAAGTCAACCAAAAATCAAAGTTCGAGAAACCGGCACTCCAGAACCAAAAACCAAAAATGTAGTAAGTACAGAAATGGTCCTGACTTAGTACAGGCATTTCAAAATGGTGGGTTATACCGTGTTTTATGGCATGCCAATCCTCCTGCTTCCATTACTGTAGTAGTAAGCGAGTTGGTTAGGTGATTTAAATGGAGGGGTATCATATACCACTAGTTAGTAATAAGTGTATTCAACAGTCATCGTACCACATTGATGATAAACTGAATTTACACTCTAATGAAAAATTACTTAAAAGTAATAATATGTATCAAATATTGCTATGGTGTAATCAAAAAGTTGTTTGTATGGTTCTGAAACAAATATGACACTTAACTCAACCAGGATGTCTGGAAGGATTTGCAACAATTCATTATTAATATTCAACCAACCGACACTTTGATTGATTGATTGAGGTATTTTTTTTATGGTTGCCTAACGTCTACCAATCAGTAAGCTATAATCGGAGCGATAACAAGTTAACAAATAACATATCAAATGGAGAAAGAGGGCCAATAAACATCTATTGGCAAAATAAATAGTTGAGTAGATACCTAGAATTGACGCCCTTTCAGCGGCTATTATGAGCTACGTTTTTGCAACATCAACATTACAAACATGTCTTTAATATGCAAACAGTGTAGTACCCTCCAAAACATTGGAACAAATTATGATCTACGGCGAAGCATTTCGAATTATAAGCTGACAACTCCAAAACGAGAGGACATTCCATCTACATCCCCTGAGAACGCAATGGAAAGCTGTTAAACTTGAGCGGTTTGCCGAAAATGCATATAGCCACCAAACATTAAAAATATATGAACTAAATATAATAATAGTGTAGAAATTTATATTAAATATTTATAGTAAGCTTATTAATTAACCACAAAATGCTAAATATTATCTGGCAAAGAAACATAAATGTATAGTAGAAGTTGGATAGTCATGTTTCATTTCTAAACCATAGTTATACACTGTACAGATAAATTTCGAGTATTACAATCAACTAGCTTCGATCGAGACGGTTAGATAAAAATGTAAAATTTGTTTCTGAGGTGAGATGCCATGTAATGGACACAAATTGAATGTTTACAAATAAAACGAATGTAGTTTTAATGCAATATTATTTCAAATGGCTGCGACCTGTGAACAACCTGAAATCATTAAGTGAAAAAAACATTGAACATTGTTGCAGGTTCAGATCTACAAGTAATAGATGTGGATATGGCTCCCACTGTCACGGAATTTAACATAAGTCGTCTAAGCATTCTGTCTAGTGTACGTTACTATAGCAATGTTAAAGCAACGAGTTTATCAGGTCTACAGACTACCGTATCTTCGGACGGTTTTGCCTTTGATTCGTCTCCGCCGGTAACAGGAATAGTGTATAATGGAATAGGTATGTTTTCATAGCCTAAATACCGTATAACTGGTTATTTTTGCGGTAATTTAATTTTTGCGTTATTACGCGGTTGACACGCGACCGCAAAATTTAAAATCGCATAAAAAAGTATTAAGTATTCCTATCCGTAAATAACGGTAAAGTTTCACAAACTTGTGTCGATCGATATTTTGTTACCCTTTGGGATATTAATTATCTCGTTGGTAAATAAAAATCATCGAAGCGAAGTGAATAGTTTTCTCGTTTTCGGAGTTTTAATAAAATATTCACTATAAAACACTAATAATTTTTTTCTTTATTGTTATTGTCCATCAGATAGATACAAAATAAAGGATGTTTTTACAAGAAACAAAAACACCAAAACATTTTTCTTTATTGTTATTGTCTACCGGTATAAAACAAAGGATGTTTATACAAGAAACTATGATTAATTCGTTATTTAACCTTTATTATTACCTGTAAATATCGATTTCCAATTAAAACACCTACCTGTCATTTGTCCGCGTGTATTAACTAAGTTCTATCAGAAATTGATTGTCAATGCAATCCCAATTAATAAAAAAACTCACATTATTTTACCTGTTTTGTCGATTTTTTTCTGCACTTTTTTTTCATTTTTTTAGGTACACTTACAGGTGAATTTATTCCACCTCAAGTCATATATCAGGGAACAACAGAAGCTTCTCATGCTCTATATGATTTTCCCTTAGCGTGGAACATAACTCATATCCCAAATCACTGGGCTAACCATGATACACAACAGAAATAAAAACTCGACATTTTTTTGCGAAAGATGTAAAACCGCAAAAATTAAAATCAGAAAACATAAATTATCAGAATTTCAATCCCAATCCGCAAAAATTTCACACCGCAAAAATTACCTGTTATACGGTAAACAAAGCCCTGCATCTATGCAGCTCTATTTGTGTAAAATGACACATTAAAGTTCGATATAGTTGCATATTTAGATGATGGATATCACAAAAACATAAAGTCATAAAAATTTTAACAGGTACATATTTATATACAATGTATGTCTATCCAATTTTGTTATTACAAAGCATTGGAAACAAAATTATAAGCTATATTTGGGTTTTTTTTGTGCTTGTGAGTTGCCACTGAACGAGACATTTTGACAATTTCTATACATTTTTGCATTACACTAAAAAAACTAAAATGTCATTTCTTTATAGGACTTCATGATGCAAAATATCAGAATACATCTAACGTTGTAGCAGCTAGATGGCTTGGATTTATGGATGCAGTTTCAGGCATCACTAAATATAAATGGTGTGTAGGGTCTAACCGAGGGGATAACGTATGTGATCTATTACCATGGAGAGACGTTGGAATACATACTCAGGTCTCTACAAGAATTTCAAAAGGCATAGCTGATGGTAAATATGACATTTAAACAAGACGTTGAATTATAGTTGGTTTCCATGTAGTTGGAATTTAATAAGTCTTCATACTTTCTTTTTTCGAATATTAGTTAACACATCGACTTGAACAGGACAAAATCTATAACAATGCATGTCAATCTATGAAAGTAATAAAAAAGTACCAGGCATATCCAAGGAAACTTTCGAAAAGACAATCCATAAGTCAAACCCACAAAAACGCCATACTCGAGAACCAACAATCAATAATGAAGCAACTACTGCAATGGTCCTGACTTGTTACAGGTATTCCAATAGAAATGGTGAGTTAAAGCATGTTTTATGGCATGAAAAAACTCCCGCTTCCATTAGTGTACTGTGTGAACTGGTGTGTTGATGTAAAAGGTTAAATATAGTACACCACTAGTCGGTTTTATAAGTCTTCATACTTTTTCGAATATAAGTAAACACATACAGATATCACTTGAACAAAGCCAAAGAAAACGGCATACCAGAGAACTAACAATCAATAATCAATAATGAAGCAACTACAGCAATGGTCTTGACTTTTATACCACTATTACACCATTAGTCAGTTATGGGTCTAATGATCATCGCAGCACAATCATAGTGTACTGAATTCAAAAATCGGGAAGACAAAAAAAGAAAAACAACCTTTACGTCAACGATCGAACTTTTAACCTAAAACAGTTTCCTCGGCATAATAAAAAAGTTTGAACTATATTCAGTAAAAGTATATTCAGACGTCGAAACAAACACAATATAAAAATATATTTGTTTGTTCTGAATCGTTATTGGCATCGGCGATAGCTTCAACATTTTTTCCAATATATAAAAGACGCCATCTTTGTGTTTGCTGTAGATTTTATATACAGTTTGATAACATAACCTTTAATTGAGAGTAATGCTGGTTATCTATTCCATCAACTGTTTTTAATAAAAGTAGCAAGTAAACAAAACGCTAGTGTAGTTCTTCACACTAGACATAAATCATTTGTCTTAAAAATATTACTGGTCCCAAGTTAGTCGGTATTTGCATCAATACATTTTCTACATAACGTCGAAAACAGCACAGCTAGCTGTTACATAATCTGGTTTATTAAAAAATGCATTTTAAAATTGTCATAAATTCACATAATAATAATATTAAATTGTACAAATAATAGTTTAAAAATAAATGACAGGCTTATTGCAAGAAAGGTCTAAATGTGCACGACTGAATCTTCATTCCAACTGAATGTCATACCGAGTAAGAGGAAACTTTAAAATACGTTACTATGAATTTTAACCCATTGAAGAAGAATTCAGTTTTCCATGCTTTATGTTTTTCAGGTGCAATTGTTTACAGTAAGATTATTGCTGGAGACGCTGTAGGCAATACATCGCCTATCGAATCATCAAGTGGGGTAACGGTTGATACATCGCCTCCGGTACCAATAATGATTTCCCATTCTAATGACACCATGGTAATAAATCCGTCATTTGAGAAAACTGAGGGGTGCTTCGTTAGGTTTGAAAATATATCTTTAGACAATTTCTATTCCATTAACGGTTGTGCTGCCCCAATGTCCTGGAATAAAAGTGATCTCGACTTTGTAACCGTTGTGAGATCCGATGTAGACACGGCGTATGAGGGAAGGTCATTTGTTTTTGTGAAGGGGCAGATACACCAATTAATAACTGGTCTAACACCCGGTGAGATATATAGGTTAACATTTGCAGTAAGTCATTCTCCTATATCAAGTGCTGTTTTGTCTAATTTAGAAGGGAGTGTACGATTTAATAACGTTGAACATATTTTTATGATATTTACGAAAGACAAGCCAAAACAGCAATTGATATCTTGGCATCTTCAAACATTTTATTTTAAACCAAATGGAGATTCAGCTGAACTTGTTTTTGGCAATCTGGATAGAAACTCAGGATTCCTTTTAGACAATGTTCTGCTCAACAAAGTACTTAAAACCAACGACAACGTCGGTGAGAGAATTCATGTTCATGTTGTGGCTCTTAATCAGTGGTCTTCCATTCATTCATCTTGGTACTTCGAAGATATAGAAAGTCCCATTACAGAATATTTTTGGGCGATTGGTGAGTAAAAATCTTTGTCATTTTTCAAATCTACCAATAAAATAGTGGTGCGATATTGATACTTTGTGTTAGAAATTGATTATTTTGTTTATTCTATTACTTGCGTTAAGTTCTCAATTGCTAAAATTATGAGTTGACATTAACATTATGTATAATTGATTTTTAATATAATTACTTCCATCAATTAGTATGTTATTTTGTTAACCATTGTTGATGCAATAAAAAGTGCAGTACAATCAGGTAAAAAGATATCAATTAATTTTATTTTGTTAATTAGGTCTGTTTCACTTATCATGAAATTAGTTGAAATATTATTTGCGATATGTGGATATAAATAAAACGAATTACAGGATCAACGATAAATATGCACCACTTAAAATAGCTTTCGTAGACTCCGTGGTTCTAGTATTGTCTATTGCATCACTTATCGTCGTCGTTGTTTGTCCATCGATTTCATTACTAGACAGATTATGCTCTTTTACCAGAGGACCAAATGCAAATCATCATTTTTGTTTGCTCCGACAATGCCGCCGGAAAAACAGGATGGACCTTTTTCTATCGTTAGAAAAATGTTTGTAAACGAAAAGAAATTTTGAAAATTGAACAAATTTGTATTCTTTAGCCTACTGGATTGAAATTTGAATTTTACACTTTCACAGAGTTGTTTAACATTTATAGAAATATTTTTAAGGTTCATGTTGATTTTTAGAAGCATAAATATACAAATTACGTTTATGTTGAAAAAAATCTTCCTATTGGAAATAATAAGGTAAAATCAAATTAAAATTTGCATGGATATGTGCAAGATCCAAACATTGTGTTTGCTCTCATTTTACCAATATTATTCTTAAGGCCTCGCAACTAAGTGGCTGACGCCATGTAGTGATCGCTTTGTCCGTCCGTAAAAAATCGTATCCAGGCTTTTAATTTTCTCTCTGTAGGTAGGCTTTTTTGGCATATTTGGCATTTGGTTTTTTGTTTGTTTGTTGTTTTAACGCCACTTTCTGCAATTTTTCAGCTATATCAGTTTTTATTGGTAGAGTAAGGCGGAGTACCCTGCGCACAATGAGACTCGAACCCACAATCTCAGTGTTGACGGACCATGTGATCAATGGTAGATGAACTACCTTAATCACTCTGCCACCGAGGTATTTTGGTAGATCATTTCTAAGCGATGAGTCGTGTTCCGTGGTCGGTGACCTTTGACCTCGAGGTTGCATTATTGTTTTTCAATGTACTTGAGTGTGCGTGCTGTAATTTTTTTATTAAAAGCTAGGCTATTGTTAAATGTATGTTGCTAGATCAGTTCAAGGCGATGGGTCGAGTACCATGGTTACCTTTTACCTTGAACCTCAACCTTAAGGTCACATTATAGCTTTCATTTTATGACAAATTTAGTCTGTAAAATGTTATACCTTTTAAGGTAGGCTTTGATATTAAGCATGTAAGTAGATCATTTTAAGTCAACGTGTCTTGTACCATAGTTGGTGACATTTGACCTTTAACATCAAAGTCACATTGTAAATGGCGTACGGGTATGTTCTTATAGTTCTTAGAGCTTTCCAATCAGAACTTATTGACAATGTGGCCCACAGAAATAAATACCAACAATTTATATCTAATTTTAACTTAAAACGTAAAATCCTGTTAAAGCCCAATTCAAATAATTTTATCAGTAAACGTCTTAAATGTGACTACAAATTGTATTCCTGTGCAGAAAGTAAAAGGAGTTGAATCTCGGCCAAAACTTAAGAATGTTCATAACATACTTTGATTTAACCTTGCATATTAAAGCCTAAATAGTGCCTCATTGCGGAGATCAAAAGGGGAAAAATGTATGAAGTCTAAATACTCACAAAATAAAAATAAACTAGATATCAGTAAGAAGGTATCCATCCCTGTGGGCCCAGCTGAGGTAGAAGTTTGTGGCCAAAGGTCATCAACCACGGTAGGCGAACATGGTCTTTATATTAGCTACCCACACATCGGACACGATTTTGGACTGACGACGGATAGACTGATCACTTAAGGGCGTCAGGCACGTCCTAAATTTTTTTTTGTTTTAAACCAACAAATGAAATCAAGTGTGCCAAATCAACAGATAGTTGTCTTGTCTTTGCCAACAACTGCCTGTGTGTGTTCTAAAATGGTTAAGATTAATATCTTTAAAAGGATCACTAACAAAATTGTTTTTTTATTGTTTGCTGTCTTAAATATCTTAAAAGTACAATTAACACACATATATGCTCAAAGCTTTAAAAACGGTTCCTTAAAATGGTTCGAAATGATATTTAACTGTTAAGAATCGCTTACAATTTTCGAAAATTTATTCAGATGCATTTTATTTTTGGTCATAAGACGGAAAACTTTCCAAATGATTTTAAATGTTGTCCTAAAAGAGGCCGTGATGCTTTTTTTAAAACAAAATCGTATAAATGGAAAATATTACATATCGTATCAACTAAAAAATATGAATTAATTATACATATTTGTTCGCTGTAATTTGAGTTTATCAAAATAAATCTTAATAATGCTTAATTAACATTGTTAGGGGACTATTTACTGTTACTTTGATGTCAGTTCCACGTATTTGAAAAATAGAATGCTTTGTCGATTGTCACGTCTTTGCAATCACTACAAAATTTAAGACAGACTTGATATTGGTGAAGGTCGTTTGCCCTTGTGTATCTCATTGCGAACCACAATAATCGGTATTACTAAAAGAAACGTTTCTTTTTATGAAAATATTTACCTTTATTTGTTGTATTTAGGCAATATTTGTAAACCAAGGTTCGAATACAGGCTGACCAACGTAAAGAACTCATAAATATATTTTAGCACAATGGGTATCTAGAGAAAAATGTCCCGTCTACTAAAAACAGTCATCCAACAAAACCATAACCAAACCAAAACCAGCGAATGTTATTGACAATTGAAAACATGCATTTTTACATGCCTAACTCCTTTAAAAATTTAAAATTTAGTTTTTTAGTAGAAATTTTGATGATCTTTTAGTACAGTATCATATAAATTAAATATACGCTATCTTTTAGGATACACAGAAGGAAGTACGGAAGTACAAAGATTCACCAGTGTGGGTGTAAATACGTTCGGATTTAACTACAATGTGACTCTGATACATTCGTCAAAGATACACGTTACAGTTGTTGCTATTAATGCGGCTGGTTTAAGTTCCCGTCGGTATTCTTCTACGTATCTGGTAGACCTCACACCACCAACAATTGTATATGTGAATGATGGTACAGGTATGTCATCTTATACTAACCTGAATTTGTTTCTAAGTTTTCTGCAGCTAAACTCTTAAAAAAGTAAGACAAAAGTAATACAATTACACTCATTTCATATTTTTCATTAAAGACATTTTCTGTGCATTATAAACTTATTTCTTGAAGAACTTTATCAGGTCATCACTTATTATAAAATAATAATACGGCGGGTCATAATTTGACTCTGTTTAAATATTGACTAATGCCAAGTAACCTTTGACCTCTTTTGATTTGTGTATTAAAGATAAAAAAAAGTACTTTTTTTTCTTATTTACCTTTGATTGATTCTAAAATAAATGTGTCAATAAATTATTGCTAACGTCCAATACTGCTATATATATATAAAGATGCATTATTAGACTTGCAAAACTATGGTTCCTGGGGTAATTTTTTGTAGGATTTATAAAAGTACGATGGCCTAGCGGAGAATATAAAAGCTCAATTAGAATTTAATATTTTTCTAACATTTTGTAATAATGTAAAGCAATTAATTTACATTCATTAAGAAAGAAAATAACTTATTTGAGTTTCATTTTTGTTAACTAAAACAACACGCACTAACGATTGAAATGAGATTTTTTTTTACAAAATTACCTCTCTTAATCACACTTTATATCATCATTATTAATCACACAGTATTTCGCTGTAACTTTTAACTTAAACCATTAAAATAATTTGTTTTGCTAGTATACGTGCAAATCTATGATAAAGGTTTATTTTTTAATTAAAATTTTAAGGAAAAAGCAATGTTTTCATAATTGCACAATTAATATATTTTTGAATTTCGCACCAAAAAAAGGTTCAGATGTAGACGGACAAACAACTTGTACAATATCAGTCAACTGGGAAGTTAATGATCCCGAATCTGGCATCGACTTCTGTGAATGGTCAATAGGTATGAAACAGTTTTCCTTCTTACGTTATAAGTTTGAAGAAATTTTTTTTATATTCTAATATCTAATAGTACTATTTAGTTATTTATAAATAATGAAATAAACATACGACAGGCAAGCCGTTGACTACGTCTAACAATGACAAAAATTGAGGTCAAATAAAATGAACTCGTATGAAAATTGAAGTTTACGATCATTCCCCCTTTTCACGTTGTTCATCTTTCCCCTTATATTTATTAGTTAGTATTTTGTCAATGCATGTAACGCTTATAATTATCATTTATATTTTAGATGGAAACAAGTTAACAAAAACAACATCAGTTTTGAGTTGGGGATGTAATAGAATAATGGTTAGGATTATTTACTCCCCGCGAAAAAAGATATAAGGAATAGAAATAAAACTTGCAGTCACATCTTTAAAGGGATATTTGAGGTGCACGGATAATTAAGCTATTTTAAATACACCCACTATTTTGATTTTCGGACAGGCTTTTCGTGCTATACCCTAACAACCCTCGAACGGGATGGAATTCCTTATCGGTCAAATTAGGACGTGCAATGTCGTTCTTTTTGGGTTTGAATGGTGTTTAACGCCACTTTAAGCAACCTTTCATCTATGTTTTTGCGTCGAGTTTTTATTGAGGGGAAGCCGGATTATTCGGAGATAATACACGACTATCGGTAGGTAAACTGAAAATCCTTGTCAATTAATATTGGAGTAGAGAACCCATAGCCTCATTGTTGATAGCATGTCATCTATGCACGAGCTGTGGGAATTGTCCTATTAGCCCTATTATGGATTCTGTTTATTTATTAACTTATTACTTTGTCAAGCAAGACATATTTCAGCAGAAAAAGTTGAGTCAATCAACGGCAAAGCGATGGACCGAGAGAAACAAAATTATGTATTACACTGAAACATATGGAGTATTGGCACTTTTGAAACACCCTACCTACGATGTTTTGCGTTTACATTTCGGTTTTATTACCTGAATGTCCCCAAGGGACGGATAGAGGAAGTCATATGGAATAAGGTCAGGCCCGACGCGGACCATAGTGGGTAACGTGTGTCAGAGTGCCACGGTCATTGCACGTAACGACCCCTTTCGTAGATGTCGATAAGAGTATGCTCGTTTAAAGGTAAATTTTGCACCCCTATCCACACACCTTACTTTTCCAGTAGCATGTAACATGTTTGCCTTTTAGTCATTCTTTTTCGAATTAATTTATTGTTGTTTGTTAACTTGTTTTTTTCCTTAATATAGCTCAAATACTGCTTGCTGGACGAAAAGACTCGTAACCCTCTCAGTATGGCCCAGCGATAATTTTAAATAAGCATATAGTGAATAAAACAAAATGTCTTACAACTGGCAAAATATACATTAAAATAATGGAATGGGCATTATTAATTGCATGTGTAAATGACAATTGTTCTACAATACTGTGAAGATTCATAGTGCTCGACCCTTAGAGCTGCCCAGCGCGTACTAAGATATTGATACTGGATGCCCTCTCGTTGAGGGGGGTTGTCAGGTCATAAATCGGAAAGCCTGACCACGGACGTCATTGGGTAACGTGTATGAAGAATGCCAAGCTCCAATACGAAATAGACCTTTTTGTAGATGACGGTAAAAGTAGGCTAGTTGGATAAATTTTCCGCCCTTACTTAATGCCACATACTTTTTGAGTGGCATTTTAATTGTTTGCCATTCCCGAATTGATTTATTGTTTGTTCACTTGTTCATGTCCTGAATATAGCTAAAATACTGCTCATGTAAAGCAAACAGCTAAACAATCATTCTTAATTTTAATTTATGCAGGTTTAAGGCCTTTTGGGAACGAACTCATGGTGTTTACTCCAACATCTTATGAGTCAAAAGCATCTGCTACATTAGATAAAGACGCTGTTTACAATCAGAAGATTTACACGACCATTCGTTGCCATAACAATGCAGGATTGCACTACTCTGCAACATCAGATGGCGTCATAATTTCAGATAAACCACCATCTGCAGATTATGCGGTAGTAGAAATACTGACAAGCTCTTTAACAGAGTACAGTACCAGTAATCAGCATCAAGATAATAACAAACAGTTGAGAGTAAAATGGGCCGGATTTTACGATCCATTCAGCATCATGTCCTTTGTTGTGAGTTAAATATAAGTTGTAAAATGACACACATTGTCTTTTTATATATTATTTACTTATATAGATTCATAAAGAGAGGTAAAGAGTTGTAATGAAGCACATTTAAAGGGGGTGTGTTTCTGCATGTCAATTTATTAAAATGTTTTTTGTTTCAAGATTTCAACTCTTTAAGTAATCTTGTTATGTAATAAAATATCAAATTGCACATTTGAACTATACGATGGTTGGGATATAATTTGCATTAACATTATTGGTATATTTGCAGGTTCGGTTTAGTGGTACTAATAAAGACATTACACATACAATAATGAACACCAATAAAGATGTAACATTCCTTACAGTTACTGGACTGGACTTGTTGGACGACATTTTTGTTACCAGTGTTAGTGCAGTGAACACTATGTACCTCCGAAGTACTGCGGTAACACAGAATACGACAGTACTAACATCGGCACCAAAGATCAGTGGTAAGAATGATTTTAAAAGTAACACATTCCATTAAACAGCGGGCTTTTGCCAATCCGATTTTTCATGTAACTCAGTGACATAAAAGTTTCTCGTACGTCTTCGAGATAAAACATGAAATTTAATGGCAGCATACTATATTACATTCTATCCTGACAGCTTGGGTACATTTGTATCTTCATGTGTTAAAATTGAGTGTAAGTTTTGTATTTTGCATCTGCGGCAAACGCTTATGTTGTTATGCTCATATCTTGTTCCACACTCTATATTACAGTCGAACCTCGTTGTCTCGAACTTGGTTGAGTCGATACCTCGGTTATGTCGATATAATTTTTTTAAGTCCCGGCATTTTTCTCGTATCAACAATGAATTTCGTCCTCGGATGTGTCGATCTCGGTTGTTTCGATATTTCGCTTAACTCGATGGATTTTTGTAGTCCGGACAATATTAATTAGTGCAACTTTGACCCCGTTGTCTCGAAGTAAATTTTGCTCTCGATATCGTATGTCAAAACTAACAATTCTCTTTGTATTGTTACTTAATTTGCATCTGTTTATTTTAAACACCTGTCATACAGTAAACACTATTATTGATTGGCTATTACAATTTGAATTGGCAATTTAATAAAACGTATTGATTATCCAAGCGCAGTACATGCATTATTAAGGTTAATTGATGATCCGCTCATTACTGTCCGAATTATTTTGGTCATGTTTATTAAAAATGATAATAATTGAAAATTTATTTTGATCTGATTAATGATGTATGTTGTCGAGTTTCGTTCCTTTAAAGACGTTCTGTTTTTTCGTTGACTTGTGTGTTGTCAATTACGTAAAAAAAAGAATCTGTATTGTTTAATTAGTTCTTTCAAACTGTAAATTGAAAAGTGTCTCTTGAATTGATTTTTCTATGATTTCTTAATAAAGTTTATAAATTTAATCACACTATTTATTAATTATTGTCAGTTTATTTGGATGGATATAGAGAAAAATACTTCATATATCGCACGCTGTACATTTAAATTGCGGAGTTCACTATACAATTAATGGTTTTTGAAGTGTTATATAACTTTCTACATATATAATGTCATCATTTTTATTTGAAAAAAGGTATGTTTAATAAACATTTGTTTACCAACAGAAGTTGAACATTCCTCTTAAGTTTAACAGATATCCTTTTCTTTCAGCTGTTATAGTGAAACGTCTAACGTCATATGTTCACAAAACACATCAAAATACATCTGTTGAATTAATCACGTCATTTATATTAAAGCTTTGTATTTGAATAAAAAGCTGCACGTGTTGAATTAGAGTATTAAATATATGTTTGTTTGATTGAATGGTGTTTAACACAACTTCCAGTTTTGTTTAAAGAGGTAGGAGAAAACCCCCGAACTGCGGTTGTTAAAGTGGCAGGCCTTGTACCTTAACCACTCGGTCACCGAGGGCCGTAGGCTCTTAGTTCTAAAGACCAAACAACAACCTCTAACAACATCTAAAAGAAGAAAGAATAAGACGAGAAGGACCAACTAACAGACAAAACTTAAATCAATGTACTTCATCTTGATATTCATGTTTCATTACATATGCTTTAGCACAGAATTTCCTTTTTTACAGGTATGAAAGTATCTACAGATAAAGATAACAATAAAATTATTGTTAACTGGAAAGATAGTTTTACACACAATGAAAAACTCGTCTATGAAATATCTGTAGGAACAACCGTAGGAGGCGCCGATGTTCTGCAATGGCAAGAAACATTGAATCAATACATAGAAATTGAAATCACGGAAAAGCTAAAAAGCCAGCTAGGTCTTAAGTTGTTTTTCTTCATAAGAGCAATAGGTGTAAATGGTGAATATGCATCCATCAATAGTAATATAGATATTTAAATTTCCTTAACAACACATTGTGTATTTATGTAGCGACATAATTAGAAGGTTTGTGTCTGAAAGATTTTTTTTATGTATTAACAGTTTGTAAAAAAAAATTTAAAAACGTTATATCCGTCCAAGCACTGTGATAGAAAGAATTTTTTACAAAGTATTTACAGTTTTTAATAATCACATTTCAGTCGTTAAACTATGTTTTATTTTTGCGTGGTCCGTCCTCTTCTTTAAAACTAATAAAAATATTTAAAAATTTTGTTTGGATGTATCTCTAAACCCCCAACGAGAGGGCCTCCTCTATCTGCTACCTGGGATCCGGTGAACCGCTATGTGGTGGGAGAACTGGGACCCCCAGCCCGTACAGCAACTAACGACTAACTCTGTTCCTGCCCTGTACTCATAAATTTTTTTATATTTTAATTGGCAGTCGAAATGTTCCGTTATCGCATTTTATTTCCGTAGATTTATAGTGTGTTAACTTGTTATTGTCATTACATGTAAAATAGGTGAAATACTGCTCGCTATACGTTATGCAAATCAATATTTATCGAAATGCTCACCCTAACTGTATCTTAGAGTTGCCACGATGTACGCATATGGTCATAATTGTAGCAAGACATTCAAACACTGGAAGGAAACAGTTCAGATTGAATAAAACACTCAACTCTTCAACATTGTGGGATAAGATTGATTATGAAATGTTATTTTCTTAAACTAAACCTTTACATCAAGTGTCGAATAATATGCGCGGCAGTATGGTTCGAAATGTTTGCATTTCATTTGGATGGTGAATGTTACAAGAAGGTTTGCATCTGAGGCACTCGTGTTTACCTTGTAGCGGAAACCGTACCCTTCTACATTGCTTAACAAACATATAAGAAATCATGGAAAGCCTGCTTTTGTTTATCCAGGATTTCAGTAAATTTTATCAGATAATTATACACTACTATGATTCAAAGCTTTTCGAACAATCCACCAACACGCTTCTGTAAATATTGATCTGTTGAAACATTTGTGTGGATATCCAATCCAAAAGAACTTTCAGAAGGTTTTTCAAATGGATTTCGAATTCGAATTCAAAAACCGGGACTCATAGTTTAAGTTTTTCGACACACACACACACACAAAACATAAGCTAAAGATGCAAGAATAAAAGTTAGAGATGATGGTCGCGTTTAAGTACTAGTTTTTCTCCCCCTCCCATGAAAAGTCTTATTTCAGTAATCTGATTTATGAAAGGTAACATTAAATAT
Organism: Limnoperna fortunei; assembly: GCA_944474755.1. Classification (NCBI taxonomy): domain Eukaryota; kingdom Metazoa; phylum Mollusca; class Bivalvia; order Mytilida; family Modiolidae; genus Limnoperna; species Limnoperna fortunei. The sequence goes on along the minus strand of OX104119.1, from coordinate 60,606,271 downwards.
TGTTTTGAGTATAGCTTATTAATAGACAGGTATGCAAAAATAAAAAGAGGTCTTGGTAGAAAAGTGATTATGGTAGTCCGTGTACTATTATTCAAAAGTGCCTGTCAACACTGAGGTCGTGGGTTTGAGTGTCACTGCGGGCAGGGTGTACTCGAGTCCAGTCTTAATTTTCAAGGATTGCCACTTTTCCTACCGAAGATTTGGGATTTTCACACAGCTTCCAACAAAACGATATGATACATTTGAAAATTTGAATGAAATTGGCATTAAACATAATTCAAACAAACATCAAATATGGAAAAATTATATCAGTTTGGTATCTCTTTTTCCTCCTGTTAAATACAGCAAATTTCGACTTATTATGGATACAATTTGCAGGAATTTATTATATAGATAAATTCATTTAGATTCTATAATTGAAAAATCTCTACAATATTGCAATAGTCGGTTAACGTCGTCTGCTATTCATACTTTGGGCCATTATTTGGATAGTTACTTTTAGTCAGATTCTTCGTCAATTGTCATGGATTATTTTCTACAATTAAACAAGAAATATGGTATTTCAGTGGCAGAAAAAACGTTGGTTCTTCGAATAAAGGGAACAACTAGTAGTAAATGTTATGTGGAAGAGTAAACATGCGACCAATAATAGGGTTAAGTAATCGAAAATTAGAGCATATAAACGCTATATTAAGAATGCAGCTGAATTTTTTTTTTTTTTTTTTTTAAGACGTGGGCTTGTAAAAGGTCACATGGTCCAAGTTTATCGGTGACCACCACCGTTGACCTTTTTAACAAAAAAACTAATAAAAACCGTAAAAGTTAGATTAAAAGTAACGGCTTCAATGAACCTACTCTTTTCGAAATATACAAAAGGAACTTTATCCTGCTAGGAAGTTGGCACACTCCAAACACGTCACCCATTACGGTTGCTGCAAGACTTCCCGTATTATGGACAAACCTCCCAACGAGGGCTTCATCTATTCGTCAGAAGTGTCATATTATTTCTTAATTTTTTGGTTCTAATCATTAATATACTTTGTGACGGGTTGTTAATTATACAATAACTGACCTCCAAGGGGTAATATCAAAAATTGTCAACCTGTGGTTATTTGACTCGGGATAACCGTTCTGGGGTGGACAAATTTGGATATTCCCTAATGTATTTGGTCGTGACTGCTTTATTATTAACAGTTGACAACTTAAATTTGGTTCGAAGAGTACATCATTCCACATCTTGGTAGTTTTATTGATTGAATGTCTGCTTAGCGTCTAGTGATCAATATTTCAACCATATTTAATACGAAGAATTTAGCCTTTACAATGAGTTATTTCATATCAGTAAAATTATCTTTGTTTCAATTGGAAAAAACAAGGTCAGCTGGTATCAATTAATCTGCATAATTTGACATGAGGGCACTATCACGCTGTGAAAATTTATTTTTAAAAAATTATATGTACATGTACAATTTAAATGAGGAAAAAATGTCATAAAGTTTAGAAAACTTATTGCCTAAAAATGCCAAAAATGATGTATCATGAGGTCCAAATTCAAATCATAATGCAAGCATCTACAAATAAATAATACAGTCTTAAACACATAGCTTCTTAATTCTTCAATAAAATAAATATCATAGTTGCTTATATAGCTGGCATTGTCATAATACTTGACAGCAATGGGGACAGTGGTATTTTAACATTGATAATGCTCGCGCCAAAGGCGAGGGCATTATCAATGTTTCATGCAATACCACTCTCCCATTTGCAGTGCTAATGTGACTATGCCCTCTATATTAGCAACTATTGTATAATTATCTTATTTTTGAAAAAAGGCTCTTTATCGTATAAGAACATTAATCTCGCAACCCACCTTTCGATGCAAGCTAGCTTTTCGTGATCTGAGGTCACCCGACAATTATTGAGAGTGAATTGCTCACTAGAAGTTAAGCAGACTTACAATCAACAATTCAATCTCACGTTTGCCACCTTGGGTCGCGATATGCAGCTGTCTGCCCTGCACATTCCCAGGAAAGGTTAGCAATTAATACTACGTAGTACTACACAAGAGGTTATTATATGGCGATATCCATATCTACCAGGGGACCTTTATATACGAGTGTTAATTAGGGATGTGATACGCCATACAATAAATAACCTATTTATTTTATCATATACTTTAGCCATTTTAATGTGACAATTTTAATGACATGGATTTTTTTTCATCTGGTATAAAAGTTCATAAAATATGAATCAAATAAATAATTTAAACTTTCATTAACATTCTCTTGATTGAAAATAAACACGAACATATCTTAATGATTATCTTGAAATGATGAATCATAATCATTAACACATTTTAATATTCGTCTGAATCAGAGTTGACGATTCTTACTTGATGTCATTTCGAATTTCTGCGATTTTCCATCATTCAGCAATGTAAGATATGAACCCAAGGTTAATTTACTTTAAAAATATTGTGCAATTATTGCTCTAACCAAATGATTCCTTAATAATAAAATATAGAGCATTTCAACGAAATTACCGTCCGTTAAAGCGATACACTTTCATCGCCGAAATTCGAGAGTCCCAGTATAAAAAACAAAGTTTTTCCCTACATAATGTAAATCCATGTCAATTTAAGTTCTAGTTGTGAGCCCATTTAAGATAAAGTTTTGTTGCAATAAGTATATAGACAAGCGATAAAAATGGTTTTATCTTTATCTGTACAACTGTTTTATAAACAACAGCATGAACAGGGTGCGTGCTACAAATAGAAATACAATTTCCTGATCTATTGGCAAGATTAAGAGCTATCAATGACGTCATTAGCGTCTATTGTAGTGTGCAATTTGTTTGGTGCTATGAAGGTCATTATTGTGGGTAATGGCTGTAGTTTGAAAAGAATTGTCTGTGAATCGTACAGATGCATTAGAAATGGAAAATAAATACCGAAATAAAGAGGATTTCTTAGGACTACAATGTAAAGCGTCATCAAAAAAATAAACGTACATGGAAGCGTTAAAGATCGTGCTGGATGAGGAAGGAAACAATTGTTCTAGGTAGAGAGGTCAGCCAAAAAATGAAGTACTGAGAATAATCATAACATATCTGCTGTTGGGTAGTCCTCTGGAAAAGAAACATTTCGGTCCCTTACTTTAGAAAATCGGTCAAGGGGTTAAAAAGTTATGATCAATATGTAGAAGTCATAAATTTTTGCGATTTTCCTGTCAACCTTAATTTTATGTAAAACTAATTTTTGAACAAAATATTTGAAAATAGAGATGATCTAAGTTGTTTTAATAAAATAACACAAAGATACTCACTTTTCAAAAGGGGTGGTCTAACAAAAGAATTGAAGTATATTTTAAAAATCTGTGACCTGCCGAAGTCTCTGAAAAATACCTTTGTACTTGGTCATTTTTTGCTCTGTGTCAACTGATGGACAGCTTGAAATGCCAACTTTGTGACAAAATATCTAGGTAAATAGCTATTATAACCTCATATAACTTTTTTCTCAATTTATTTTTAGGCCATTCTGTAAATAAAAGCTGAGAATGCAGACATACAATGTGTTTTCTCAGTTTTATGGTCATCTCAAAAGTGTACCAACTACCTTCTGAAAAAGTGCTGAAAAATTTTGCTAAAATCCACAATTGTTTCTGTATAAAATCAGAAAAAATTCTAAAAAATTTTTATGAGTGATTTAGTTCGATATACCTTCTAGTTCTACTAATTACTCATTTCTGTTGCTATTAGTATACAAAATTTCAAGATTTTTGCTCATATATACCCAGACCCCCAGCATTTAAATGATGTTCGAAGTAGTTATAATTTGAATATGTTTTACAAATTTTAGCACTTTTGTCCAAAACATCTTTTCACGTGTTAGGGATGTAAGATGTTGTCAAATAAAACACTAATTTATACAAATTATTTCAAAATATAAACAAACCTCTGAAATTATTACTATTTTCCTAAGTTTTTGAAATATCTTTAAATTAAAAGAAAAAGGCCTGCCGTCTTTTTCCTGACCGACATGTATTTGGTATCAAAATGATCTGCAGTATATGTACTAACTAAATTTAGTAAAATAAAACAGATATAATGTCCATACACAAAGTTTTACACTTTATTAGCGCTTACCCATAAAAATACACTGCAATATGTGCGTTTTATTCAGTGTAAAGCAAATATTCTATATTATATATATATGTACACCAATTAAAAAGTTGAATAAGTTTTTTGGGACCATGATTATGATTAAAAAAATGGAATACAAATATATATAGAGTAAATAGATATATTTAGGACACATCTCATCAAATAAAGCATGGTCATGACTTAAATGAAGATTTTTTGCCATTTTGTGTGTGCAACCTTCTGTTATTGTGTTGATTTATATAAAACTTGTAATGAATTGAAACTGTACTCTGAAATATTAAAAGGATTGCTCAATTTAAAAAGCAATGATGTATGGGTATTTGAAAACCTGCAAGTAGGTCATCTGACATTTAACGTTTAAAATAATTAGCAATTTGACTAAGACGAAACGACACGTGAAGCCGATATCGCGTGTGTTGTCGCAAACATGTTGTAAGACGCATCGCTATCTTTCAAGGATATATCACAGCTACACCTGAGAGGAATACAAAGAACAGGGATCAACATTTTAATTTATAGTTCGAAAGAAAAATAAAGAATGCAAACATTATTTGTTATAAAAGGGGGAATATGGCCTCATTCTCCCCTACATCCATCCTGACCTCTCCCATTTTGACTGGCCAGTTAGCTGATACAGGTGGTTTATCAACATCTTAACTAATATAATTGGTAGTTATAAAATCCAATGTTTTTTGTCAACAGATGTTTTTTTTTAAACTAACAACTATAGTATTATTTGATATTGTTTGTTTGTTTGAATGATGTTTAATGCCATTTTCAACCATTTTTCAGCTATATCATGGCAACTGGTTTTTTTTTCAGGGAATGAAGCCTGATGGCAGAGTAACCAGAGAAAACCCCTTACCTTTGACAGTAAAAACTGGAAATTTTTGTCTGGAGTACATTGTACCTTGATACTGCATTTAAATATTCCTATCAATAAATTATTTGTTAAAAAATATATTACTTTAGGCAACATTAATTAAGATAAAATATAACACTCTTTTCATTATTTCCGTATTTTTATTTTGTTGTGAATTGCAAAGAAGAATTTCATTGATACTCTGTCCAAATGTATGTTTGGTGCTGCTGTGTACAGCAGTGTCATAAGTTGTTTAAAACTCAAACATGACTTATACCAAATATAAATCTTCCTTTGTGAAAACAGATACTTCTTTACAATATAAATCGAGTGATCGAGATGTATTGTACCAGTTACTGGTTATTTGGCAGAATCAAACTACATGTAGATGAGCTATGATTAAAAAACCCATTAACAGATTTTTACCATTATCCAAATTATAAGTCAATGTTAGTTTTTAAACCACCTCTACAATTATCTGGCCAGTCAAATCGTTGTTCTAAAGAAAGTTACAGAAGATTTCTAAAAAAAAACAATTGCCAAAAAGTAGATCCCTAGTATCATGAACAAAATTGCCACCCTTGTGGACCACCTATCAGGATACTATTTGGGTATCTACTAACAAAACGGATTTTTTGTTATAGTTTTTGCAGTTTAAATTGAAAAAGCATAAATGTATAATTAACATACCTGATTAATTAAGGAGAATCCTTACATCTCCATTAAGGAAATCAGACAGCAAGGGCGCATCAAAAACATTGCCTGGTTCACTGTTATCCTCCTCATCAGCTGACAGGTCATCTGTAGATTTATAGTCTTAGACCACTGTACATTGTATAAAGCTGTGTGTCGCCATCATATCCTGTTAACCTACCTGTATACCAACTATAGTCTCCATCTTCCTCTCTCTCCGAAAGCGATGGTCTATGCGATAAACCACTAAAAACTGGGATCAGTGGGAACTATACGTAGTTGCCGACTAGCATAATCATCAAAAAGTGGGTAGCTGGATGACAGGTCATCGTCTCTATCATATACTATCGAGTATAAAAAACTTACCAGATCTTACCTCGAGACCTGTAACTACTCCACAGTACCAACTTTGCTTTCCCTTTTTGTCCTTAAAGAGATGTTGGACCCTCTTTTCAACCAAATCTTCAGGATCAGCTGACCCACAGAGCAGCCCAACGCGTCCCCGGATGGGGGATAGGGGAGACCCTCTCGTTGTGGGGTTCTCGGGTCATAATACGGAAAGGCGGACCGTAGTGGGTAACGTGTCTGGAGAGTGCCACGCTCCTTGCACAATAAAGACCCCCTTTTGTAGATTTCGAAAAAGAGCAGGCTCATTGTAGCCGCTACATAAGGCTAAATTTTCCACCCCTACCCAAAACTCCATACTTTTCCAGTGGCAGTCAAAATTGTATTCCCTGTGACCCATTCCACCCCCATTTTCCGTTGATTTATTGTTTGTTAACTTGTTCCCGTCCTGAATATAGCTGAAATACTGCTCGCTGGACGTAAAGCAGACATCCAATCAAATCAATCAGGATCAGCTAGCTCTGGTACATCAGAACTGGACATTCCACTTGCAGTTTTCTGACGCTTTGGAGTGACAGATCTCTTACGTTTTTCTTCATCTACCAACTTTTGGAACGTCCTCCCCCTGCAATGACCACCTAGACAGAAGTTGAGAATTACATGATCTAGGTGGTTGCATCTGAATTTCCTAAACGCTATATGCATGTCGTTGAATGACAAATTTGATATTCGCAGTCAGCATTTCGGCATTCAAGTACTTTCCAGCTGCCATTATGTTGTGAAGCTTACCTGTGTTTTGATCACCTAATACATACCTGCGAAACATAATTTGGGCTTGAGCTTTTAATTTGTGATCAATAGGCAATGATTTTAGCCTTTTGTCGACTTCTCGTGCACTAGTCCACAAACCACCATATTCATGAATATTACATGTCAACTCTTCCTTTCTCTGTCTCTCACGATGCTCTTTTGCTGCATCATGCTCTCTCTTGTTGACCAGGTGCTGCATGCCTCTTTTCACGAATTGCAGCCATTCTCTCTATGTATAGTTGCCTTTGTTCTTCGGCATTTTGTCTGGCATTTCTCATCACATCTTCTCTAGCGAGTGGTTCCAACTTACCTAACCAATCAAATGTATGATTTTGTGTACACATAGTTATTCCTTCGATTGCATTTGTTGTGGCTCTAGGCATGATGCGGATCAAGTTGTCGAGCTCTTCTCAGGTCCAATGTTTGTTCTAGGAACTGTGGAGGAATCTGCAGACCAATTAGTACCATACTTAACCACCTGCTAAATGATCTTTCAGTTGTCGCTCACAAACTAACTGGAAAGAACAAAACAGCAACTCCAGAATCTGACAGGTAAGAGGGTCAAGTTCTTGTTGAGGTGTTACAAGCATTGCATATACATCATCGTGTTGAACATCTTCCTTTGTAAACAAGAAGTCTTCCCCTTTCATCATTTTTTATGCATCTTTAGCTCATTTCTTGAAGGTATCACAAAGATGTTGGTAGAACTCACATGACCTTTTTTTCAAGAAATTTCCAGATTGGGCCTGTGACCATCTTGGAAATAATACCAAGTGCTCTAATACAGCTTGAAAGACTACCACATCTTAATCCGCATCGATGGCTGCAAAAAGTTTAATATCTCCTTTATTTTCATCTGCAAAAGACTGAAGATCATGAAGTAAATAGTAACATCAGGCAGCATTTTGAAATAAAATGTTGAATCTATTACCTTTAAAAGATGCAAGGGGGGCATCTTTCACCAGACCATCACGCTGCGTGTAATCTTTGAATTCAACAAGGTTCCCTGATTTTTCACAGCCTCTTTCCTGGATAGCCTTGCAAACTGTCCTGACTAGTCTTGTAGTACCTGACTCGCCAGTTTTACAGTATCCTCCTGGGAATGTGAGACAAACCAACCTTCATTCCAGAATGGATAAGATTTTCCCACAGTAGAAGTGTCATGTTCGCCTGCTCAGAGAGCCCTACAGGAAAATGTAAACCACAAAAAAAAATAATTAATGCGACTATACCTGTTCTTTTGAGCAGCTGTCAATGTATCCCAGTTGTCAACAACATGAGGCAGTGCCTTATCTCTACATTCTGTTAGTAATGTTACAAACTTCTTGTTGACACTAGCCTGGTCACTCACTGTGTTATTTATCTTTGCCGCTATCGGTATAATCTCATCTCTGTCATCGTTGCTTATCTCACCAATTATATCCTCGACTAATTTCTGGTATGCTTCCGCGTCCCCACATGTCATGTCTGGAAGTCCCATTACCTTAGTCTTACCTGAAAGTGATACGGAAATGACCCCATAATGATGTCCAAACTTGGTTGTACCGTCTGGGCCTATGGTTAAATTGTTGGCAGAAGAATGGATCTCGTCCTTGAAATGAGAAATATCAACGCTTCTGGCCTCCAGAAGCATATATTTTGCAAACGTTTCTCCAGTGAAACCAGTCATCATCTCTGAGAACGTTCTTATATCTTCTGTACATTTTTTGCTCCAACTATCATACACATAAGCTCCATATACACTTCTCTGACAGTATTTGAATAGCGGCCATCTTGAAAAGTGACTATATCTTTCTGGCAAAAAAATTCCTCTATTTGGTCTTTGCATTCATTCTGGAATATACATGACAATCTTCACTGTTAATTAGAGCAGAAGACTTGTGATACCTTTCCTGTTCTTTTAGACATTTTTTCTCTTTCTCCAACTGCTGTATTCTGCCCATTAAATCAGCATTTGTTTTCTTGGCATTAGTCAGCTGTTTTTCATTATTTATTAGGAAAGTTCACATCTACTCTTCATTGCTTGCTCTATAAAGTGATCTCTTGATCTTCGTGATACTTTAAAACTGAGCTGCTTTTTCATCCAACCACCTCTGCTTATCTGCAATTTCCTCGCTATGTTGTCGCAGAGCATAAAATTTCTCTTTCCTAAGATTGGCTGCTTTTTCTGCCAACTGGCTCTTTTTATTGCCGCAAAATTTCAATATTTTTCTGGGAAAGAGAGAAAGCAGTTGTTAATGAGTCCACCACTCCATTTAAATTCTCTGTTAAGTGTTTCAGCTGGAAAAGATACTTTAAAACCTAGTAGAATTTTTCATGTATGGCCTGCCTACTATCGCAATAAAAATACTTACCTAGATAATTAAAAACCTTTATTATAAATCCTCTAGTCATCATTGTCCTTGGCAGTCCTCTTAGACCTCTTGTGGTAGCAATATCCACTTCTGACAGGCCTATAGTTCTGCATTCTGGAAGATAATGAAGAGCTTGAGAGATTTTAACATCAGGATATAGGATGTCACATGTCTGCAAGTCTTTAGAGGAATCCACTCTGTTGATAGCATTTTGCAGAAAACTCAAGACAGACTGAAAAGCATCTGGATCCACCATAATTACCAAATGCCTCAATTCTGGTAGCACATTATCAATCTACTCACCATACTGCTGATATACAAACCCTATGATTGTCCTTAAATCTTCTGTATAATAAATACGAAAAGAACTACCAATTAATTCATATACTTGTATGACATTTTACCATCAAATAATATTACAATACTTGATGTAATGCAACTAATATTCCTTTTTTATTGATTTTATTTATTTGCGACCTGTTTGCCGTGTGTTGCAACCCGTGATGGTAGAGGAAGGGATCCTGGTGGTTTAGAGATCACTCTCTGCTGCATCCATTACAGCGGGTTTGATTTTCAATACACCACTTTGGCCCTGACTTCAACTAGACGGGAGGGGAGACCGGACGGTCCCAGTTCGGTCAATCGGCTGGACACGCCGAACCCTGAACAAACTTGTCGTCATTCATCTTTTCACTTGATTATATCTTGTGTATCTTAGTAGCAAAGTTGTTCAGTTACAAGCTGCTAAGAAGGCGGTGGCTCATGGGTCAATCAAGTAGATATAGTTTCGAACGGTTGTTTCGCCAGTTAATTCTGGCACGAAGCTTGCGTTCGTTGAGAAATTCATCCATTTGAGTATACCACCCTTTGAACACCTGATGCTTTCTGCTGGTTATCCACAGAGACCAGGCATCGCCCCTGTTGGCACTCCGTGGCGGGTGGGTGCCAAGGGTGGTGAACCGCATTCTTTTATCATGGCCACAGAAACACAAATAAAAATAGGTAAAAAAAAAGAAAAAATGATTTTCCACTTGAAGACATTGTAGATCACTGGTCGCGTTTCATTGTTTTGTCGAGTAAAGATAGAAATAAAACTCTTTCCAAAGTATCTCCTTTCGTTATTGAGAAATCTATAAAGGGATGTGCAGGTGACGTTAAAACGTCACCAAAATGAAATCAGGTTGTTTGTTGATTGAATGTTCTAAAAAGCAGCAATCTTTCAACTTGCTGAAACTTCAGAGAATTCTTGATTTGGTTGATTGATTGATTGATTGTTGTTTTACGTCCAGCAAGCAATATTTCAGCTATATTCAGGACGTGAGAATTAGAACTTTAATTCAGTTATTTAAAGAATATCCATCCTCCCTAAATAAGGTCTCGTACAATAATATGAGCATATATACAGATAACAAGAAAACTAAACCAATAAAAACTATTCAATATCGCAATTTAAAATCCAATTAAATTTTTCTGTACAAATTAATTTCCTTTAAGAACTGTAAAATTGTGTCGCCAGCGACAGTTGTAAATAAATTATTATAAGAATTAACAGGATAAAAACGTTCCCGAATGTGTGCCACGTCAACACAGTCCATCAAGACATGCTTGATGGTATATGGACAGTTGCATGGCACACACTCGGGTCTTGGTTCATTGTTTAAAATATAACTATGTGTCGTCCTGGTATGCCCAAGACGACACCTGGTTAAAATCACTTGGTCTCTACGACCTCTACAAGATTTTAAATTATGTATGTGCAGAAGTGGTTGGATCTCATGAAGTTTATTATGCACTTCGAGATCCCAACCACGCTGCCATAGAGTAGAAATGTATTTAAAAATATATAATTTAAAATCAGTAAAAGGAATTTTACAATTAATAATAACATTTTCTAAGGCAGCTTTAGCCTCTCTGTCCACGACTGTGTTTCCATGGATTCCTACATGGCTGAATCCAGAAGAACACAACATCTTTACCTAAACTTGTCAGCGATTTATAAATTTGAATTAGTTTTAAAATAAATAGATTTTTAATTTTAGAATTTTCAATTGCCTGAAGACATGACAAAGAATCGGAGCAGATAATAAATTTACTCTCATCTGACGAAGCAATAATTTTTAGTGCAAGAAGGATAGCTTGCGCTTCTGCACTAAATACAGAAGAAACGGAAGGAAGGCGGCGTGTTTCGACACGCTCTCCAAAGACAGCGGCCGATGCAACTTTATCGCCGTCCTTCGATCCATCTGTATAAATTGCAGAATGGTCAGGATAGTGAGATTTTATTTCTGCAAAGTGTTGTTGAATAATTAAAGGGTTTGTGTCTGACTTTGGTTTCCCAGATCAAAAATAAATACCGGTTTTGGATTTAACCATGGTGGGTTATGTGGAATTTCAATAGCAGCAATTTCATCTAAATTTATACCAGAGTTGTTCAAATGAGGTTTTATTCTGATACCAAAAGGTTGAATTTTATTTGGATGTTTTTTCAAAAATATTTTCGTAAAGAGGTTTGAAAACACAGTCGTGGGCCGGGTTGCCAGGTTACGCCTTAAACTTGGTTGCATATTGCTAAACGAGCTTAATTCTTCTTTGATACAAAGAGGGCTCGTTTGCTTCTACATATAAACTATTTACAGGTGTGGTTCTAAAGGCTCCAAGGCATAGTCGCAATACTTGATGATGAACCGTATCAAGGATTTTGACATATGACTTGCGAGCAGAACCATAAATAAAACAACCATAATCCAATTTAGATCGAACCAGCGATCTATAAAGATTAAGTAAAACGTCGCATTCAGCACCCCAGTCGGTGCTGGTGACGACTTTTAAAATATCTAATGCCTTTAGGCATTTATTTTTTAACATTTTGATATCGGGTAGAAAGGTTAGCCTTGAATCAAATATGAGACCAAGAATAGTAGTTTCCTTTACAATTTTTATAGGATTATTATGTAATTTTAATTCGGGATCAGGATGCATCTTTCTCTTATTACAAAAATGCATCCCCACGGTTTTTGCAGTGGAGAATTTAAAACCATTCTCCATTGCCCATTTCTCTATTCTATTTAAACATAACTGCAGTTGACGTTCAATATTATTCATGTTTTTTCCTCGGTAACATATGAGGAAGTCGTCAACATATAGAGAACCATCAATATTATCTTTTAAAACTTGAGCAAGGCTATTAATTTTGATACTAAATAAAGTGACAGAAAGGATGCTTCCCTGGGGAACACCCGTTTCCTGTTCAAAAGGGTCAGATAGAGTAGAATTTACCCTAACATTAAATTCTCTGTCAGATAAAAAGTTTGAAATAAAGGTAGGAAGTCTACCTTTCAACCCCATATCAAAAAGATCTTTTAAAATACCATATTTCCATGTTGTGTCATATGCTTTTTCTAAATCGAAAAAGATAGACACAACATGTTCATTTTCGGCAAAGGCGTTTCGAATATACGTTTCAAAACGTACAAGATGATCTATGGTACTTCGCCCTTGTCTGATCCACATTGGATATTTGAAATTAGATTGTTCGATTCTAAAAACCAGACAAGGCGATCGTTGATCATCCTTCCATGGTTTTACAAAGATAGCTTGTGAGGGCTATAGGCCGATAGTTGGACGCTTCTGAGTGATCTTTTCCTGGTTTTGGAATAGGCACAACAGTGGCCATTTTCCATATAGATGGTAAGTCACCCGTTTCCCAAATGTTGTTAAGAAAATTCAAAGGGCATTGGAGAGATGATTGTGGCAGATGTTTGAGAAGTTGATAATGGATGTCATCTGGACCACATGCTGTATCGTGAGATTTGTTAAAAGAGGTTTTTAGCTCTTCCAAAGAAAAAGGTTTGTTGTAATCTTCTACATTTTTTGACTGGACATTAAGTTTTGATTTTTCTTTTTGAGTTTTGATACGCTGAAAATCGGGATGATAATTTTCAGCGGACGAGTGTTTTGCAAATGTTTCGGCCAATTTGTTAGATATATCCGACTCTGATGTTAACAAGTCTTGTCCATCCTTTAAATGATGGACATTTGCTTTACTGTTTTTACCTTTAATTTTACGAACCATGTTCCAAATTTTATTCATGGGGGTATGGTTATTTAGTTTAGAAACAAAGTTACGCCAAGAGGTGCGTCGTCTTTGTTTCGTTACCCTGCGAGCTTTCGCTCGAAAAATTCGGAAATGGTTAAGATTATTTTGAGTTGGGTGCTTATTAAAGCGTCGTTCGGCTTTTTTCCGGTCTTTAATAGCGTCCTCACAGCTGTCATCGAACCATGGTTTACTAGGATGTTTTGGATTTGTCGAGGTCTTAGGAATTGTTTCATCAGCAATTGAAATAAGTGTTTCATTAAATTTTAAAATTGGATCAGAAACAGCTTCAAAAGCATCTGAGTCGCTCTATACAGAGTTGTTCAAATAGAGGCCAATTGGCCTTGCCAAATTTATACCGAGCGACTCGTTCTGTGTGTGAAGAGTGTAAAGATTCCAAGATAATGGGAAAGTGATCACTATTGTAAGATCAATAGCCGAATATGATCCATTCCCAGGATGTAAATATGTATTGGTTCCATCATTAAAAATACCCAGATCTTCCTGATTCATTAAGCCTTCATTAATTTTACCTTTTTCGTTAATTGTGATACTACCCCATAGAGGGTTGTGTCCGTTGAAGTCCCCAAATAATATATATGGGGCTGGTAACTGATCAGTAAGATGTTTCAACTGATTTAAATTTAATGAAGAATTCGGTGGTATATACACAGAGCATAAAGTAATTGTTTTGTCTAATGATATTCTAACAGCAACCGCCTGAAGATCAGTGTCGCGATCTACAGGGCTATGTAGAACTTGATCTTTTACAAGAATGGTAGAGCCGCCAGCAGCTCTATCACTCTCGTCTACATATGTGCTGTATATAGAATAGCTTTTAAAGATGTGTTATCACTTCATTTTAGGTGGGATTCTTGGAGGCAAAATGCAACAGGAAGAAAGGCTTGAACTAATAATGTGATTTCAAGAAAATTAATCTTAAGACCTCGACAATTCCATTGTACTATTGTACCCATTATGGTCTGCGAATAGGAGACTAGTTGACAGTTTTTTGGGGGCTATTCCGCCGGTTTCTGCAGGGGGATCTACTTTTAGATCCAGTATCTGGGGGTAGTGTATCCATGGGATCGCCCCAGATAGTAGTGTCTAGATGATCTAGACTTCCAAACCTGTTGTGGACCTTAATGGGATCCCGCAGCAGTTTTGGAGTACGATCTCCTTTTGATTTGAGTTTTTATATGAGTTAGTTTAAATAGGAGTTGGTATTTTTTGAATTCTTTGGGGGGGCTTCTTGAAGAATTGGTTGAGGATTGAGAGGGTGCTGAAAACGTAGCAGTTTGAGAGGGTGCTGAAGACGTAGCAGTTTGAGAAGATGAAGATTTTCGTGAAGATTGAATGATTTTGTCTGTTGTTTTAACTGGTAATTTTGAAGGTTCCTGTTTGTCAATGGGCCAGGTGATGATGGTCTGCGTTTCAACTTTAGTGAGAACGCGTTTGGCAACACTGGCATATGACGTTGATGCAGGAGATGAGGGATTATTCGTTGTATTATACAGACGACGAGCCTCAGGGTAAGAGATGTTTCTTTCAGTTTTTATCTTTTGAATTTCTTTTTCCTTTTTAAAATGATGACAATCCTTGGATGAGGACATGTGGGCTTCACCACAATTGGCACACTTTGGAGTTTTAGTGCAGGTAAAGCATTGTATTGATGAAGGGACAGATGGAGTATTAAAGTGCAGAAGGAAGGTATTCAGTTTGACCTGAACACCTTCTCTGTTGGCTACGAATCTTTTGACTTTTCTTATACCCTGAGGTTTAAGTTCTTCACAAATTTCGTCATCTGTAAGTTCAGAGAGATCTTGGTCTCTGTAACGAATAATACCTTGGCTGGAATTTAGAGATCTATGAGGAGAGGAAGAGATGTTTAAATCAAGAATTTTATTTAATTTTAACAAATTGAAAGATTGTTGTTTCTTTGAACATTCAATTAGTAAAGAGCCTGATTTCATTTTTGTTACATTTTTTACATCTCCTGCACAACCCTTAATAGTTTTTTCAATTACGAATGGACAAATTTTTAGATAAAGCTTTATTTTGGTCAGTACTGGTTAGAACAATAAATCTTGACCACTGCTCATCATCATCCATTTCTTCAAGAGGAATGTTTTTCTTCTTTTTTTTTGGACCATTTTTAATTTCTATTTCTGAAGCCATGTTGAAAGAATGCGGTTCACCACCCGCCACGGAGTGCCAACAGGGGCGATGCTTGGTGTCTGCGGATCACCAGCAGAAAGCATCAGGTGCTCCAAGGGTGGTATACTCAAATAGATGAATTTCTTCACGAACGCAAGCTTCGTACCAGACTTAACTTCCGAACGTTCGAAACTCTATCTACTCGAATGACCCATGAGCCACCGCCTTCTTAACAGCTTGTAATTGAACTATTTTGGAACTGAAATTCCCAGATATAATCAATTGATAAGAAAAATGAAGACAAGCTTGTTAAGGGCTCGGCATGACCAGCCGATTGACCGAACCGGGTCCATCCGGTCTCCCGTCTAGTTGAAGTCAGGGCCAAAGTGATGTATTGAAAATCAAACCCGCTGACCCGCACTAATGGATGCAGCAGAGAGTGACCTCTCAACCACCAGGATCGCTTCCTCCACCATCACGGGTTGCAACACACGGCAAACATGTCGCCTCTATAAAGCCGAGGAAGCTTTACCCTTCAGCCACCGCCTTCTCTGCAAATTCTTTAAGGTAGCCGTCTATTAAATGGTACATACATTTCATGGAACAGTTTGAAGGAAAGTAATGTAATAGAGTAGCTAAATGATAAGTATTCACAAAGGGAAAGACGTGACATGCAAGGGTTCAGTAGGTTATAGGGACCGTTTACCCGGCCTACTAAAATCCCGTCCTGTAATTGACACGGGTCGCAACACACGGCAAGTGTTGCCTCTGTTAGCAGACTCTTACTGCAGGCTGAGGAAGCCGTGGGCCTATTCTCCTGTGCCCCGGGTCCCACACGGGGTTTTTTGATTGGGAAATAACAGCCTCTCCTCATATAACACTTAACTCTAGTCAAGGCATCATCCACTATAGAGACGACGACCTGTCGGACAGAAATTTGTTCTGAACTAGAGCCTCAGGGTGTAACTAAAGTTAAAAGATTAATCGCGAAAAGAGAAAATCAACAAGTAAAACTGAATACATTTCTTTTAAATTTCAACTCTCCATCCGTTCCTAAATCAATTAAAATTGGATTATACAACATTACAGTCAGCGCAAATATTCCAAATACTGCGCACTGCTTTAAATGTAAAAAATTCGGCCACGGCAAGGGACAATGCTGAGGCTCCTTGCTATGCTTTAAAACTGCAGAAGTAGGGCACGAGGGCTTTACCTGCACTAACAACCCGAAATCTGCAAATTGTGGAGAAGCCCACATGTCCTCATCCAAGGAATGCCAGCAATGCAAAAAAGAAAAAGAAATACAAAAATTAAAAACTGAAAAATCCATCCAGTACCATGAGGCTCGTCGTCTTTTTAATACATTGAATAATACATCATCGTCTGCATCAAAGTCATATGTGTGACCAAACGTGTCTTCACTACAGCTGAAACACAGACATTTATCACCTGGCCTATTGACCAAGAAGAACCATCAAAACTACCAGTTCAAACGACAAAATCACAACATCCTCTTGAAAATCTTCAATTTCTCAAACTGCTACGTCTTCGGTAATTTCTCAATCTCAAACATCAACGTCTTCAAGCAACCCCAAACAAATTCGAATGCTAACGTGAATTTAAATTCAAACGCAAATAAAAAAGGAAATAGAACTACTATCTGGGGCGATCCCATGGATACACTTCCCCCAGATACTAGATCTAAAAGTAGATCCCCCAGCAGAAACTGGCGGAATAGCCCCAAAAAACTGTTAACTATTCCCCTATTCACAGACCATATGGAAACAAATAGTACAATGGAATTGTCGAGGTCTTAAGATTAATTTTCTTGAAATTACATTATTAGTTCAAGCCTTTCTTCCTGTTGCATTTTGCCTCTAAGAATCCAACCTAAAACCATTCTTGTAAAAGTTCAAGTTCTACATAGCCCTGTAGATCTCAACACTGATCTTCAGGCGGTTGCTCTTAGAATATCATTAGACAAAACAATTACTTTATGCTCTGTGAATATATCACCGAATGCTTCATTAAATTTAAATCAGTTGAAACATCTTACTGATCAGTTGCCATCCCCATATATATTATTTGTGGACTTCAACGCACACAACCCTCTATGGGGTAGTAACACAATTAACGACAAAGGTAAAATTTTTGAAGGCTTTATGAATCAGGAAGATCTGTGTATTTTTAATGATGGAACCAATACATATTTACATCATATGAATGGATCATATTCGGCTATTGATCTTACAATAGCAGATCCTTCTCTTTAATTTAAACATATTTATTGCCATAAAGTTATAACACTGGATCGGATACAAGTTATCACAACTTATTTTATCCTCTCCATATAACACAATGAATGCTACATATACATGCATACGTCAGCACATAATTAAATACATATAAACAATACATTTTAACATGTAATATAAATATCATGCAATATTCAGAACAAATATAATAGCAAAAATACAATTACAATAAAAGAGAAAAAACAGTAAAAGGGGGGATGGGGTCATGTTTAACATTAACATTGAACCAGGTATTTAAGGAGAGATGATACAAATAAACCGGGGAGAGAGGAGCAGAAAGGAATCTACAATAAAGTTAAAATTATGATCAATTAAATAAATCGTTGTTTGTTTGATAAATTACTGCACTACTAGAAAAAGCTTTAAATTGTTATCATAGTTCAAAGTCTCGCTTCCAAAAAGTAAGATTCAATGTCTATAATATCAACACAATTTAGTTTTCTAAATAACTCAGTGCGGGGACCAATGTACAATGGACATTCAATAAAAAAATGAATCGAATCCTCAAATACATGACCGCAGTTACAACTTGAATAATTAATTAGGTTTACCCGAAAGTGGTCTGCATTGAGGTTGCATGATCTATGTCAAAGTTTAGTATGTAATATATTTAGTAATCTATTACCAGCCAGATAAAAATTTGGAGGTTTCACAAGATCTTTTTCTTTTAATAAAAGTCTTTTGAATATTTGGTATGATTCTTTGAATAGTTGAAGGAAAAAAAGAGTTAGTATATAGCTGTAATCTCTGTCTAGGTACTTGAAATTGATTCTGCGTTCTTAAAATCCTGACGTTTTCCCAATAAAAGGGGGATAAACAATCACTCGAATATGAAGGACAGTAATTATATTTAATTTGGTGAAACAAATTCAATTTCCTTCTTTCTCTCCTAGATTGAAGCGTTTGCCATCCCGTTTCAAAATATAACGATTCAAAACTCGCAAATTTTGGAAGACCAGTTATTGTTCTTGCAGCTTCGTTATGAACATGTTCAAGTTCATTTTTATCTTGAACAGAACATCCCCAAGCTCACAAGATTATTCTAAGATGGGGAGAATACAAGTCAAATAAATTTTTTCAATGTTCGATCTACTTAGACTAAATTTAAATTTTCTTAACACACATAATCTAGCTGATGCGCTATTAATTATGTTCTGTATATGAATAGTCCATTTACAGTTGGAAGAAAACGTGACACCAAGATGTTTGTGATTTTCAACAATTTTTTTTCGTTTTCATCCTTCTCTGCTGCCCAATTTCTCATGGAAAGTCCATTACGATCTCTGTGGCAGTGATAACTTTCCCATTATCTTAGAATCTTTACACTCTTCAAATTGGCATCTATTTGAACAACTCTGTATAGAGCGACTTAACTCGGATACTTTTGAAACTTTTTCTATCCAATTTTAAAATTCAATGAAACACTTGTTTCAATTGCTGACGAAAATATTCCTAAGACATCTACAAATCCAAAACATCCTAGTTAACCATGGTTTGATGACAGCTGGTGAGGACGCTATTAAGGACCGGAAAAAAGACCGAACGACGTATTAATTATCACCAAACTCAAAATAATTTTAACCAGTTCCGAATTTTTCGAGCGAAAGCTCGCAGGGTAACGAAACAGACGACGCACCTCTTGGCGTAACTTTGTTTCTAAATTAAATAACCATGCCCCTATCAATAAAATTTGGAACATGATTCGTAAAATTAAAGGTAAAAACATTAAAGCAAATGTCCATCATTTAAAGGATGGACAAGACTTGTTAACACCAGAGTCAGACATATCAAATAAATTGGCCGAAACATTTGCAACACACTCCTCTGCTGAAAATTATCAAAATTTAAAAAGAAAAATCACAACTTAATTTCCAGTCAAACAATTTAGAAGATTATAATAAACCGTTTTCTTTGGAAGAGCTAAAAATTTCATTGACCAAATCTCACGATACAGCATGTTGTCCAGATGACATCCATTATCAACTTCTCAAAAATCTGCCACAATCTTCTCTCCAATGTCTTCTGAATCTTCTTAACAACATTTGGGAAACGGGTGACAAACCATATATTTGGAAAATGGCCAATGTTGTGCCTATTCCGAAACCAGGAAAAGATCACTCGAAAGCGTCCAACTGTCGGCCTATATATCACAAGCTGTCTTTGTAAAACCATGGAAAGGATGATCAATGATCGCCTTGTCTAGTTTTTAGAATCAAACAACCTTCTGTTCAATATCCAATGTGGATTTAGACCATGGAGAAGTACCCTAGATCATCTGGTGCGTTTCAAAACTTACTTATGAAACGCATTTGCCAAAAATGAACATGAAAATCTTACGACACAACATAGAAATATGGCATTTTTGATATGGGGTTGAAAGGTAGACTTCCCCACCTTCAATTCCAATTTTTTATCTGACAGAGAATTCAAAGTTAGGGTCAATTCTACTTTATCTGACCCTTTTGAACAGGAAATAGGTGTTCCCCAGGGGAGTATCCTTTCCGTAACTTTATTTAGTATTAAAATTAATAGCCTTGCTCGAGTTTTAAAAGATAATAATGATGGTTCTTTATATGTTGACGACTTCCTCATATGTTTTCCGAGAAAAAAACATGAATAATATTGAACGTCAACTTCAATTATGTTTAAATAGAAAAGAGAAATGGGCAATGGAGAATGGTTTTAAATTCTCTACTGCAAAAAAATGTTTGGATGCATTTTTGTAATAAACGAAAAATGCATCCTGATCCCGAATTAAAATTATATAATAATCCTATTAAAATTGTAAAAGAAACTACTTTTCTTGGTCTCATATTTGATTCAAGGCTAACCTTTCTACCCCTTATCAAAATGTTAAAAAATAAATGCCTAAAGGCATTAGATATTTTAAAAGTCGTCACCAGCACCGACTGGGGTGCTGTGTGCGACGTTTTACTTAATCTATATAGAGCGCTGTTTCGATCTAAACTGGATTGTGGTTGTTTTATTTATGGTTCTGCTCGCAAGTCATATATGTCAAAATCCTTGATACGGTTCATCATCAAGGGTTGCGACTATGCCTTGGAGCTTTTAGAACCACGCCTGTTAATAGTTTGAATGTAGAAGCAAACCAGCTTTCTTTGTATCAAAGAAGGATAAAGCTCGCTTTGCAATATGCAACCAAATTGAAAGCTTATCCTGGCAACCCCGCCCAAGACTGTGTTTTCAAACCTCTTTATCAAAACATTTTTAAAGGCATCCAAATAAAATTCAACCTTTTGGCATCAGAATAAAACCTCATTTGAAAAATTCTGGTATAAAGTTAGATGAAATTGCTGCTATTGAAGTTCCTCATAACCCACCATGGTTAAACCCCAAACCGGTATTTATTTTTGACTTTAGAAACCATAAAAAGTCTGACACAAACCCTTTAATTATTCAACAACACTTTGCAGAAATAAAATCTAACTATACTGACCATTATGCAATTTATGGTCAGATGGATCGAAGGACGGCGATAAAGTTGCATCGGCCGCTGTCTTTGGAGAGCGTGTTGGAACTCGCCGTCTTCCTTCCGCTTCTTCTGTATTTAGTGCAGATGCGCAAGCTATCCTTCTTGCACTAAAAATTATTGCTTCGTCAGATGAGAATAAATTTATTATCTGCTCCGACTGTCATGTCTTCAGGCAATTGAAAATTCTAAAATTAAAAATCCATTTATTTTAAAAATAATTCAAATTTATAAATCGCTGACAACTTTAGGTAAAGAGGTTGTGTTCTTCTGGATTCCAAGTCATGTGGGAATCCATGGAAACACAGTCGTCGACAGGGAAGCTAAGAATGCCTTAAATAATGATATAATTAATTGTAAAATACCTTTCATTGATTTTAAATCATTTATTCTAAAATATATTTTTAATACATGGCAGAGTGGTTGGGATCTGGAAGTTCACAATAAACTGTACGAGATCCAACCACATCTGCATCAAAGTAATTTTAAATCATATAAAGGTCGTAGAGACCAAGTGATTTTAACCAGGTGTCGTGTTGGTCATACCAGGACGACACATAGTTATATTTTAAATAACGATCCACGACCCGAACATGTGCCATGCATCACCCAATACACCATTAAGCATGTTTTAATGGACTGTGTGGATGTGGCGCACATCCGGGGACGTTTCTATAGTGTAGATTCATATTTTAATTTATTTAAAACTGTCGCAGGCGACACAATTTTAAAGTTTTTAAAAGAAATGAATTTGTATTGTAAAATTTAATATGTCTGAGAATTTGTTATGCTTCATACATTTTATAGTTTTATCTTTTTTATCTGTATATACTCTCATATTATTGTACGAGATCATGTTTTAATCCTAAGGATTAGATGTTCGAAAAATGCAATTATGATACTTTTCACGTCCTGAATATAGCTGAAATATTGCTAGCTGGACGTTAAACAATCAATCAATCAATCAATCATTCCATAGTACCATACGAAAATCACGGCCTTATCTGAAAAGGCCTTGTTTCAAGGTCTGTATTAACCTTCAGATTTTCCGAAAAATGTATTTCTACGTCATAACCAATAGCTATTCGCCTTTTGGGAGAATTCACCTCATTAATTATGCATAAAAATAAAATGAATTAAAAATTTTTTAGAAATGCATTTTCGTGAATTAAAATTTTATTAAAATCGTATAACAGTATCAACTGAAACAATTGTTTATGTCCACTTAATGAAATACTGATTTTATATCTCCGGTAAACCTTTTAAAAGTTTCAAACTTTGCGACTTGTAAAATGGGATTCCCTTCGCGGTTATTTAGCATATTAATTAAATATTTTACATATTTAACTTACCGTAAGAGATTGGTTTCTTTTGCTTGATTTCCTCCTCCGGTAGATGTCCTGCTGTCAGTGTTTTTAGAAAATCAATTGTAATCTTCATTGTAATCGAGAGCTCGATTTCGATATAAGTGATCCTAAAATGGCGGATGACTAATCAAAAGGACGTAATCGGAGGGGTTTTCCCGCTACGAACGGTAACTCTTCGCGCCTATGAATCGTGTCAGATGACCTGTTACAGCCAATTATTTCCGCGAGATGCTGTTTATCTGTTGAAACCAAGATTACATTGCCTCAGAGGGGGGTATAGGCAATTGCTATCCAGTTGTGATGACCCAAATTTAAGCCTATTCGTATATTTTCCGATACTGTTTTTCAAATATAGATAAATTACTATTCGATTTAATTCTTAAATCAATCTATCACATTCAAATTTAGTAAATTGACGATTTTATCTCAATTTTAAAACAAAAATGAAGAAAATCGGTCCAGAAACACCCAGCGGATTTAACTTTGAACAGTGTTAAAGTCAGCGCATATATTCCAAATCCTGTGTGCTGCTTTAAATGTCAGAAATTCGGTCATGGCAAGGGACAATGTAGAGATGTAGAGGCTCCTTGGTATGCTTTAAATGTGCAGAGGTAGGGCATGAGGGCTTTACCTGCACAAATAATCCAAAGTGTGCCAATTGTGGTGAAGCCCACATGTCCTCCTCAAAAGACTGTCATCATTTAAAAAAATAAAGGGACATACAAATATTGAAAACGGACAAGAACATCACCTACCCTGAGGCACGTCGTCTGGTTAGTTCAGTGAACAATCCATCGTCTTCTGCAATGTCATATGCCAGTGTGACTAAACGCGTTTATGCTGCATATGAAACGCAAACCATGATCACCTGGCCTATAGGACAAAAAAACCTTTCAAGACTACCAGTTGAAACCACTGACAAAATAATTTCATCATCTCGAAAATCTTTAGCTTCTGAAACTTCTACGCCTTCGGCATCTGCTACGTCTTCAACACCATCTCAATCCTAAACTAATTCTTAAAGCAACCCCTAAAAAAAATCAAAAAATACCAACTCCAATTTAAATTTTTCTAACTCAAATAAAATCTCAAATCAATAAGGAGATCGTACTCCAAAACTGCTTCAGGATCCCATTAAGGACCACAACAGGTTTGGAAGTCTAGATCATCCAGACACTACTATCTTTGGATACACTACACCCAGATACTGGATCTAAAAGTAGATCCCCCAGCAGAAACCGGCAGAATAGCCCCCCAAAAAACTGTCAACTATTCCCCTATTCGCAGGCCATAATGGGTACAATAATACAATGAAATTGTCGAGGTCTCAAGATTAATTTTCTTGAAATTACATTATTAGTTCAAACCTTTCTTCCTGCTGCCGTTTGCCTCCCAGAATCCCACCTAAAACGAAGTGATAACATATCTTTAAAAAAACTACTCTATATACAGCACATATGTAGACGAGAACGATAGAGCTGCAGGCGGCTCTACCATTCTTGTAAAAGATCAAGTTTTACATAGTCCTGTAGATATCAACACTGATCTTCAGGCAGTTGCTGTAAGGATATCTTTAGATAAAACGATTACTTTATGTTCTGTGTATATCCCTCCGAATTCTTCATTAAATTTCAATCCGTTCAAACATCTTACTGATCAGCTTCCGGCCCCATATATATTACTTGGGGACTTCAACGGACACAACCCTTTATGGGGCAGTAACACAATAAACGATAAAGGAAAAAATTGTTGAAAACTTAATGAATCAGGAAGATCTGTGCATTTTTAATGATGGAACTCATACATATTTACATCCTGGGAATGGATCATATTCGTCTATTGATCTTACAATAGCAGATCCTTCTCTGGTGCCCGATTTCTCATGGAAAGTCTATGACGATCTCTGTGGCAGTGATCACTTTTCCATTATATTGGAATCTTTGCACTCTACCAACACAGAACGAGCCGCTCGGTATAAATTTAACAAAGCCAATTGGCCTCTATTTGAACAACTCTGTATAGAGCGACTTAACTCGGATACTTTTGAAGCTATTTCTGATTCAATTTCTTAATTCAACGAAACACTTATTTCAATTGCTGATGAAACAATTCCTAAGACCTCGACCAATCCAAAACGTCCTAGTAAACCATGGTTCGATGACTTCTGTAAGGACGCTATTTAAGACCGGAAAAAGGCCGAACGACGCTTTAAGAAACGCCCAAATCAAAATAATCTTAACCAATTCCGAATTTTTCGGGCGAAAGCTTGCAGGGTAACGAAACAAAGACGACGCACCTCTTGGCGTAACTTTGTTTCTAAATTAAATAACCATACCCCTATGAATAAAATTTGGAACATGATTCGAAAACTTAAACGTAAAAACAGTTAAGCAAATGTCCATCATTTAAAGGATGGACAAGACTTGTTAACATCAGAGTCAGACATATCAAATAGACTGGCCGAAATATTTGCTACACACTCCTCAGTTGAAAATTATCATCCCACTTTTCAGCGGATCAAAATGCAAAAAGAGAAAATCAAAGCTTAATTTCCAGTCAAAAAATTTAGAAGATTATAATAAACCTTTTTCTTTTGAAGAGCTAAAAACTTCATTGACCAAATCTCACGATACAGCATGTGGTCCAGATGACATCCATTATCAACTTCTCAAACATCTGCCACAATCTTCTCTCCAATGTCTAGAGAATCTTCTTAACAACATTGGGGAAACGGGTGACTTACCATCTATTTGGAAAATGGCCACTGTTGTGCCTATCCAAAACCAGGAAAATATTGATCATCTGGTGCGTTTCGAAACATATATCGATGGGTTAATGCCAAAACCACGTATATGAAAATTGCAGCTTGTTGAGAAAACGGACTTGAAAGTTTAACCTTGGATTAAAAATTCATTTTTTCAAATACAAGTTTGCAATTAACAAGTTTTATTGATTTAATCATTCTGTATATCATATGTCTTTCCCATTGATAGAGATAAGCAGCAAGTATTGATATGTTTACTTAAATGATATAATTCACATACGCATATCACATTCATTTATATTTAAAACAGATGCTATTTCCATAACATAGTAACAAACGGTAATATGATCTGCTGATAATTATTTTGAAAGATAAAATTGTAATGTGTATGCCTTAATGTCTTACAGACATATAACTGGTTTTGGCTTTCAAGAAAATAAATAATACATTTGAACTTCTCATGACAAAATGAATGAAGTCAAGGTAATTTATTATAGCATTTTATAAATCACGTTATATATTGCAAAATAGTTGGATAATAAACAGCTTATCTTGATATAAGATTTTCTGGAAATTATGAAAGGAATTTTAAAAATAATTTAAACCGAAACCAAGATATTACATCATTACAATAATATTAATTGGCAAATTAAAACAAAATTTTATGAAAACAATGTTTTAATGTTATTTTGTTTGTGTACATAAAAAGTGGACATTTAACTAATAAAGAAAGAGAATTTAAACGAAATACAAGTCATGTTGAAAGTGACTATGATTATATTCATTACACGATTTGTACAGAGATTATATTCTGATGATTTAATCAATGAACATATCTACAATATTGCTTACACCTAATAATATTTAAGTAATGTTTAAACAACCTAACAGTTAACGTCTACTATAAAATGATTCATTACAAGAAGCCATCAAAACAGTAGGAAATAAATGTATGGTACAGTCTAAAACACTATAGTCCAATAAAACTCATTCTACCATACAATATTAAACAGACAGTATAGTTTAATCTAACATTGAGGTACAATATGATATCATACTCCACTGATAAAATGTTGATACAGTACTATAAAACTCGCACAGCTTAGTATAAGCAAAAGTCCAAAGTAGAATGACACTATTATACTTTTAAACTGAGTTCCATTTTTTCACAGTTTCTGTCAATCAAAGTTTTTTGTTACCCTTGATCAGAATCAGTGTCTTCCTCGGCCACATCTGGGTCTGGTAGCGAGTCCATAACAATATTATTAGATGGTAATTGCTTGTAAAACTCATGATATTCATTAGGGATAATTCCATTTTTGCAAAGATCCATCAAATCCTTCTTCTTTGCAGCCGAAATAGCTTGTTTGTTCTTGTATTTTCTTGGTAACTCAACACATTTGCCGGTTGGCCTTCCTCTTTTTCCAGCTGGTGTTATTTTCATAGTTCTAAAATCCTCATCAAAATTATATTTAAATTGGATGGAGTCGGGATCGGACTTTATGAATCTAAGCCACTTTATCTGAAGCCAATTGATTTTTTCCCCTTTAATATCCTCTTTTCTGTACTTCATGGTTTGCCTCTGGACTTCTTTAAAATCATAAATTTCGGAGTACTTTAGTGGAACAATCATGTATGGATCTTTTCGTCTGGCCATGCGAATGACAGTTGCCCACTGCTGCGGCACAAAGATTTCTGTTTTCTTTTTAGCAAATTCAATTGCTGCATGCATGCTGTCACACTCCATTTGTGTATGACCACTCTCTAGAAATTTGTGGTCTATAGTGTCAATTGTTGGGTGATATGTGACAGCATGCATCAAACTGGTTGCTGTGAACTGATTACGGTTTTGACCAGAGCATGCATCAGAATAAAAGACAGCGTGTTTTATGTTGTTTGGCAATGCGATCAACTGAAGATAGAGACAAGTTCCTATCTCACATGATCCTCTTTGAGCCTCTACTTCTGACCAAAGGTAGCACGTTGCATTATTATTTCCTAAATCATAAATGGATAAATTGTAGCAACTGAGCTTTCTCATATAGTACAGTTGGCTAACAAGACTACAAGGTGTTTGGAGGACCGCTTGGAGGTCAAAAGTGGCCACAAAAAGATCTTTGGAATTCTTTGCTTGCATTTTATCCTTTTTCTTTTCTTCTCGTGCACGAATTTTTTGTTGTTGGTGTTTATCAAACCTTTCTTTTGCCTCTGGTGTTAAAGTATCACTGTCAATAGATTGGTAGTACTTCACACAAGTTGCACATTGGTCCTTCTTAGGAACATGAAATGAATAATTGTACTCTTCGTTAAAAACTTTTCTATATATAGCCTGACTGGCTAATTCACACGAAAGCGTTGTGTCCTTGTGTTTTTCCAAGTATAGCTGATACATTCTAGTGATATTTAAATCAGCCCCGAGGTACTTTCTATTGGAACTTTTTCTGGTATAGTGTCCTTCTACGACCGGAAATGATTCAATGTGTTTTCGGACCACAGCCAACGTCTCTTTGTTTGTTTTATTGTGGGGTTCATGTCTTCCTCGTTTTTCACCTCCAACAAAAACTCCACCAGACTGATTTTTCATTGCATGATCAATGTACGATTCACTTACGTTTAACGTGGCAAGAAAAAACTTTTTGCAAACAGTAGTTTTGTTTCCATCAATTTCAAATGAATATGATCTGTGAACATTTCTCTTTTTTTCGACCGGTTTGTTACTTTCGTCGTCTATGTAACATCTTGTTTTCTTTTGATTTGTGTGTGCTAAAATAAAATCCTTTTTCCGTTCATAGGATTCAAGAGACCAAAATGTTTGAAATATTTGTAACCTTTGTTCCTCATTTACTTTCAAACTGCAACGAAATTTACATTTTGTGCAATCCTTTGGTTTAACAGATTTCTCTCCCTTTATTTCTCCTTTAACAGACATATACTCCTTTCCTGTTAAGCGTAGCTGTTTACGAATATTTTTTTTTCCAGTTTTCGGGTGTAGCTTTTCTTTTCCTGAAAAGCTTCTTTTTAGGTGGTGTCATGAAATATGCAGTCTTTTTTGGCGGTGTTCCCTTAGGTCTTCCTTTTTTTGCCTTCTGTTTACAGGGTGTACCAATTGGCTCGCATGTATATATTGTGTCAAAGGTTTGGTTGTCACTAACTGGAGCTGGAGCCTCATTTAGGTTCAGATCAGCAGTATTGAAGTAATACTTGGAATCACAGATTTTACTTTTCAACGTATTTACATCAGGGACAGTTTGTTTTGCATCGTTTGCCTGTTTGCCTGGATCTTTTGGGGTATGCTTTCCAATATTACTACACGCATCATAATGTTCAGCAATAGTACTACTTGCGGAAGCCAAGAAGGCCAAACTGATTGGTTCATTGGAAGTATGATACTGTTGTGAAGGTGATATGTTCAATATTGCCTTATTGTATAAGCTCGAAAATATCTTAACAGGTTTTCCACTCCAGTTTGCTAGGGCCAGTGGTAGTAAATCTGCAGCTTTGCTTGTCCAGCTTGCATTAAGATAAAGCTTTTCAATCTCAGTTCTGAAATCGATCCATGCTATATCTTCATCAAATGATTCATTGGAGTCTGTAACGGAAAAAAAGCCAATGTATTCACTTGCATGGTTAATAATATGGTCACATAGATTCGTTCGTAATGTTTTAACAGTATCTACATTTGGAAGGTGAACAAGTGCTGCCTGAAAAAAACAATTTCCGTCAGCAGGAATAGGTATTCTTTCCAAACCATTAGCAAAAAGTAAATCATCAAGATTTTTTTCATGGTGATTTTTTGCAAATTGATTGTAAGTTGCCTCCTGCATACTCAAAAGCTGTACTTCATGTAAACTATATGTATCGTAGTGCTCTATTGAAACTTCTTCTAATATTTCTAGTTGGGCATTACTTGTTGAGTTCTGCTGAATTTCCAATGCGCCATCTTTAATTTGTTCCTTATCGGAAAAGGATTCTGTAGAACATATATTTTTCTGTGTTCTTAAACCAGTTGCTTGCTTTGTATTTGAACAAGATACCTCTATGCCTATAGCAATTTTTTTGCACTTCTGTTTTTCTACATCTCCCATTTTCTTCCTTGTCACTTTCTTTTTTCTTAATTTTTTTTATGTGTTATTTGATTGCTTTTTCCTAGTTTTTCCATCACAAGTAATAACATCAGAATCTTCTGATAGTGGTGACAATTAGAATCTGTGGAATTAAAATCATTTTTACTAGGCTTGTATGAGTCTCCACTGTCATAGATGGACTCAATTTCACTTTCAAAATCATCGTGTTCATTGTGTTGTTTTGTCACTTTTCTTTTCTTTAGATGGTTTAAAAGAATATTATCTTCACTGTCACTCGACAGCTCAACATCATTTTTAGTGGATTGCCTATCGTCTGTATGAAGTTTTTCTACCATGACTCTATCCTCTCTCTTTTCTGCTTCCATGTTGGTCAAGAAACAGTTTTCAATGGATTGCCCGTCACATGTAGGAGGTTTTCCTGCCACGATCCTATCCTCTTTTTTTTCATCTTCCGGATTAGTCACATACAGCCTTTTAGTATCTTGCTCTTCCTTGGTAGGAGATGTATCCGTCATAACGTTACCCTGGCTTCCATCTGTATAAGAATAACTAATAGAACAATTTTCAGTGAATTTTCCATTGTTGGTGGACGTCACAATCATATCTTGGCTGTCCTCTGTAATAGGAGAAGAATGTCCCTTATGGATTGGATAAGTTACTGTTAAAAGTTTTTCCTCGCTTTTTTTAGTCACAGAACAGTTTGTTTCAGTGGACTGTTCACCGATAGTAGGGGGTGTTACTTTCATGACCCTTGCAGTGCTTTCTGCTGCATTTAGATTCATCGAGGAAAAGTTTTCAGTACCAGAATCAGTCAATGTTACTTTAGTTATGGAATTACCGGTTTTTGGAGAGATTTGTCCAGCAATTACCTCATTGGATTCATGGTTATCCTTGCAGTAATTTACAGCCACAGAGGATTCAGACATTTGTAATACATTGTCAATAATGTCTGCTGTCCATTCATCATCTGAACTCCAGTCTATTCCAGCCATTTTTTTTCTGAAAAAATAAGTATGCATGGCAATGAAGTTATTTGAATATGAAAAGTGACAAAAATTAATTACATTATTAACCTTTCTGGTCATAATATTAAATTATAAGAAAGATGCTTATTTGAACATTTGCTAACGAGGCATTTAACTGTCATTGATAATTACAAAAGAGTTCTTATAGTAATATTTAAATTAGAGTGTACCCCTTTTCCCTGAAATACATTTTTTGTCACATAACAAAATGTATAATGATTACCAAGATAATTTCAGATTAACACAAAACTTACATATATCAAATACTCTAATTCAAGTTCTCTGGTGTAATTCTCTATTTGATCATATCTACCAATAAATTCTGAAAGAAATTCAAATCAATTCTTTAATAATATTTACTTGTTTTTACAGATATAAATGACCTACCTTTATGGTGTTTAGTCAAGTTTATTTAACTTTATCCATTGATTAAATAATTTACAGAAATTCACGGTAAATACCATTCCTTTCATATAAAATTTTTAATAATGAAACTTATAAATAACAATTGAAAATTAATATGTATTGCACATACCTTTTCACTTCTTTTTTCTGTATCTGTTTTCAAACTCCAAGACAAATTAACGCAGTTTTATCGCAACTTCCATTTTACTTCCCAGGATTGTTATGTGCAAGTGATAATGAGAAAGTCAAAAAACTAACTTTATTTATTGTTTTCTGTCACTACAAATTAAGTTTAACTGGTACAGCTGAAAGAAATTATCTAACATTGCTGGGGTTATGGCTTAAATTACAAAGATAAAAATATTAGAAATATAAATGCCAAAACCACTTAACTGAATATACTATGACTTAGCAGACTTGTTTTGTTTAAATAAATTGGTAATATATACAACAAACACATTATATGTATATAAGTGATTTTGATTTATGAATTTATAAATTAAAAAAATATTTTTGTCATGAAAGAATAAAGGAACCTTATTTACATTGTTTTGTCAGACAAAGTATTGACATTAAATAGATAAGTCATTTGGGTTCTTGGCAATAAAAAATGACCACGTTCCTCGATTCTTCTAATTATTTGGGATATGATTTCTATTAATATATCCTGTATAATTCCCATTTTACCTAAAATTTGGTGAAAAGTTGGATACGTGGTTTTGGCACTAAACCATCGATATTCGAAAGGCATTTGCCAAAAACGAACATGTTGTGTTTATTTTTTTTATTTAGAAAAAGCATATGACACAACATGGAAATATGGTATTTTAAAAGATCTTTTTCATATGGGGTTGAAAGGTAGACTTCTCGTCGAGACCAAGTTGTTTTAACCAGATGTCGTCTTGTGGACGACTCATAGTTATATTTTAAATAACGAGCAACGACCCGAGTGTATGCCATGCAACTGTCCATACACAATCAAGCATATCTTGATGGACTGTGTGGACATGGCCCACATTCGGGAACGTTTCTATACTGTAGATACTTATTTTAATTTGTTTGAAACTGTCGCAGGCGACACAACTTTAAAGTTTTTAAAAGAAATTAATTTATATAGCAAAATTTAAGTATACTTCTATAGGTGATATTGCGTACTTTTTATTGTTTTAATTAAATTTGTATATGTATATTATCATACAATTGTATGAGATCTTGTTTTAGTATTAGGGGGGGGGGATAAAAAACGGTTGTTTATAATCAAATAAGTTTATTTGTTCCAATGATCACGTCCTAAATATAGCTGAAATATTGCTTGCTGGACGTAAAACAACAATCAATCAATCGAACAGTTCTCTCCATTTTGGTGACTGTGCCGTTATTATTTCATTAAAAACAATGGCAAAGGCTTCATTTGATAGATTTCACCATCTTCTATCCAAAACAAGTTACGTTTATTACTTTTAAAATGCCAATTTTTCACGAAAACTACGAAAAAGATCGAAAGGCGAGAATTACTTGCCGGCGAGAAGTACTCCGTGATCAGTAGCGTTTTTAAGAAAAATGTATTCGCGAGTTTGATGGTGTGGGCCTGTGTATGCTATCATTGTATTAGAACGTTATTTATTATTAAATGAACAGTATGCAACACAGCTTAAGCATGATGCGTTGTACCGTGCCTCCCTTTTCCAGGTCAGTCAGTTATCTACTTCCTGTTTTCCGAGCCGAAAAATGGTGGAGTTTGGATATACTTACCACGATTTAGTGCTGGTCCATGTTCTTTTAGTGATAGCCCTTTTGTGTAGTTTTTAATAAAACTTTATCTAATTAAAATCTTACGCAGACCAGTGTTAACGTGTTTGTAGGTCGACTAAGCCGCTGTAACGGGCCAAATTTCCCGTCCCTGCCCATACTCCATTCTTTTCCAGTGGCATTGACAATTGTTCCCGTTTGGTCCATCGTTCTGAATAAATTTGTTTACATGTTCTTGTACAGAATAGCGAAAATACTACTTGCTGGAGGTAAAGCAAACGTCCAGTCAAGTTGTTTTGTTCGCTATTCTATTGAGTTGTTTACATATTCAGCAAACCCTGGACGTTTCGATACAGTGTTCGGAGATTTTCTTTTCTAGCTGTTAGTTCTTGTCCCTAACACCACTTGAATCGCCGAAGAATCGACTGGTCACAGACCATCACTATGAGCGTTCACCCTAGTTTGTAGCTGCTTCACAGAACACAATTGTTGGTCTTAAAATAGAAATGTCAGATTTAAAAAAAATATAACAATTATATTATTCAGTTTGAAACGACCTCAATTTCATGCACACAGGAATACGGACGCAACGTTACATACGTGAAGCAGGTCATTTTGCAGTGCGCTGTACATGCACAGAATATATCATATTATTACAGTTACAAATGTGGTAATAGAACATAAGTGCAACTGCGGAAAACGGGTAGTAGAGTTCCGACAGCAACAACACGAATTCACAAACCAATTAGCGTATTATTACACTCGATAAAAGCCTAAAATTAAGCAAATGGATTTTTCGCAACGGACAGTAATCGCCCAGGGAGCAATATCTCGGCTTTATTCAGGACGAGAACAATTTAAAAAATAATAAACGTTAAAAAAGGATGGAAAAACGGTAAAACAATCTCAATCTAAATTCTCTGTCTATATCCCTGGAATAATGCTGGCAGTGTTCTCAGTGCTCGACCTTCAGAGCAACCCAGTGCGTCCCCGGGTGGCGGATAGAGGAAACCCTGGGGTTGTAGGGCCATAATACGGACAGCCTAGCCGCGGACCTTTGTGGTGTAACGTGTTTGGAGATTGTTTGACTCCTTGCACGATAAAGACCCCTTTTGTAGATTTCGATAAAGAGTAGTCTCGTTGTAACCAATACAAAAGGCTACATTCTACTCCCCTGCCGAATACTACATACTCTTGTAATGGCAGTCAAAATATTGTTCCCTGTGTCCCATCCCATGTCCTTTACTAATTTTGAGATTACGAGTTTAGTCCTTTTTCAAACTCGTTCATTTTTTGACTGCACTATAAACCATTTCATCTTTTATTAGGGTCCCACAGAGATGGATTTCATCTAGTATTCCCTTCAGGGTCATCAGGGATCAAAGATGCTTAAGCACTGTAAAATTAACAAACAAAACAACCCGTGCATGAATCTTGATGTACTTTGGCAATAGATTGGTTAGGTGGTTCCATTCAATTCACTTGGATGTAACTCCAACGCTTCGAGACGGATTTGATCTGATAGTTTGCTTTTCTACTCGGCACTACCATGAAGTGCTTTGCTAAAATATGTCGACATAATTGGTAGTATATGACTTAGAACTGCAAGGGTGTTCCGCTGTAGATAAAAACAAAACTGGTCGTCAAGATGCATAGATTTTTATGTTTTTAGCATCCTCAAAAAACTAAAAACTTAAGACAAAACTAATAGTACAAAGTGGGCCAGTATCACAAGTTAGGGGAAACAAAAGGGAGCATTGTATTTAGATATCTGCACTCTTAAAACTACTAATCAGACGCAGTGTTTTAAGACCCTCAACAGCAAAGGATTGCATTAGTTAAACCAATTAAGCTGGAATACAGTAATGGACATTTTATTTCTTACAAAGCCCCTCCATCTACTTGTAAGGCAACATTTTTGGCTGTTGGATTACGGAATTTTCTGATATATTGCTGAGAGACAACAAATCTTAGAAATGATATTACAGGAAGAATGTATATCTTGTATCAGAGATGGCACTACAGATTCATCCTTTCACGAGAACGAAATTGTTATTTACGTTATGTTGAAGAATGGATTGATTTTCCACAAAAGATGTCCATCTTTCAATGAGTGTCACCCACCACGGTCCGCAGTCAGGCTTTCCGTACTATATGACCCAACAACCCCAAACGAGAGGGCCTCCCCTATTTGCTTATCTGGGTAGCACGGTGTGTCGCGCTTTGTGAACCCCCGCAGTATGGTCAAAGATGGATTTGAATAAATATTTTACAATAAATCAAAACCTTCAATGTACTAGACTCCAATCTTAATTGACAAGGATTGCCAGTTTTCCTACCGAAGGTCGGGGGTTTTCTCCGACTTCCTCCCCCAATAAAAACTGGACGCCAGGATATAGCTGAGAAATTGCTGAAGGTGGCGTTAAACCCTATTCAAACATAACAAAACTTTCAATCGAAGTATGCAGTTTCCATTAAGTATAAATACAATGCCTTTCAACACAGTCACACGTGATTACAAAAATAAAATAAACACATTTACACTAAAGTGATATATCAAAGAAAAATTATACAAATAAATGCTGGATTTTCGTGATGTATATACCTTTTGTAACTAGTCTTGGACATTGTCTTGATGGTGCTATTATTTTAATCTACGTTTGTCTATTTTTGTCCGTGCCTTGCAAACAAGATTAAGTAACTCAAACAAGGGATTGTTGTACCTAGGTTGATGTTATCTCTCCAGAAGTTCTATGGTCGTCACCAAGACTTAATTGATCATTATGGGAAATCAATCCCTCAAATACGTTCGGATATAGGTAGTCTGTCATATTCCTGGATTTGACTTTTTCCTAATTGGGTTCGGGTTACTCAAATTGTGTTTTTGGTATTCTTTTGCGTTTTTCTATATCCAGATTTGTAACTGTTTCTGGAATTCTGGCTCTTGTTTCTGTCAGTTTTCTTTGCTTTTTTCCAACTAAATCTGCATTGTATTCTTTATTTTTGCTTGTGTTAAACCAACATTCTTCTTACTTGTAATAATAAATAAAATGCAGATACGAATGATAGCTAATAATTATGTATTCCTTTAAAATTGAATTCCTTATTTTTGAAAGTTTTGGTAAATCTTGTAGATCATTGTTCCTTTATACAACATGAAACTAAGTCCAATCTTACAACCTACCATTACTTCTTATTTCGTTTTTCTAACATAGATTGTATTGTTGTTTTATTCAGTATTAAGAGACCACAGTCTCAATAACGACTGACATGTTAATAAAATAAAATACAGAAATATAAAACTTGTAAGTTGAAAATTAAAATTAAACGACTTGTTGTCATTTTCTGCATTCATAGCCTACAATGATCACATGTATTTCAATTATGCAAAATATTTTGTTCATGTACAGATATTACATAAAGTCTAACGGAAGGCCGTAACTGAGAACCACCAGAAATATTTTCAACATTTCTAATGCAACTATATTTAAATACTTTAATTAAGCGTGAAGTAAAACACACCCATATGCAAAACGTATGTTTAACATACGTATTACAGATGTACAAAAAGTACCTTTTACATGTGTAGTACTTTACGTGCGTAAAACATGTTTTACATATGTATAACATACGTTTCACCTTTTGCTGTATGCCGAAATACTGCTCGCTGGAATTGAAGTAAACAATCCCATGTTTCTGGAAAAGTTCAAACTTGAGTGCTCTATAAGCTCCTTCATTCTTTTTGGTGATGTCTAACAACTTCATGGTGTGCATTGCATCTTCACTTGACTTCAATAGTTCTTGAAGTAACGCTACATCTTTTTCATTCATTTGCAGCAACATGATCTTGGAAGTTGCCGAATATTTAGGACCTAGCGCGTCCCATTGTGGCGAATTGGGGAGGCTCTCTCATTGGAGGTCATAATACGGAAAGCCAAGCCGCAGGCCGTAGTGAGTAACGTGCTTTGAGAGTGCCACGTCTCTAGCACGAAAAAGACCCGTTTGAAGATTTCGAAATGTGTACATTGTTTTGTGTTCACGTCCTTAATAAAGCTAAAATACTGCTAGCTGGACTAATAAATCCAGACATTTTTTACTGTTTATTAAATAAACGAAATAAATATTAAATAAACAAAATGATATATTTTAATACATACCATTACCTACTTTCGCTGGTCGTTTTAACCTTTGCATGGTTAAGCTGAAGAATTCATACATTCTTCAAGTCACATGTTATCAAAAGAGTTGATCAATTGTACTTTTATTTCGTTTAAAAGCTTTTATTTCTTACTAAAATTAAGAAACGAAATTTGTGTATAAATCATTTTTTATCAGAATTCAGCGGACAAAGCAAGCTACAACAAAAAAAAAGATGAAATAATAAAAGATAAATTGAAAAATTGATGAAACAAAACGCAGATGTTTTTTTCGTTTTTCCCTAATTTCATTCCTTCTTCTTTGTGGTCAGAACACGTTCTTGTGGATCATTGATCAGTGGAACCATCTGCCTGAAAAAGAATTATTCAAACAGTGCTAAATGTTTAGTCAAACATCTGTTTAAACATGTACTTTAAATGGTAGTAACTGACTTGATTGTTTCAAAAGTGCATTGTTTCAAGTTTGCTATAGAAATATTAAATCCTCTAGAAAAGTATTTTGCTATTATGCAATCCATGCGATGTATTGACTTGCCAGTTCCTAATTATTAAATAAATATACGAATATACACAAAACTACTACTGTGTTCGATTGAATAAAAATTGGTATTCATCTTTTTTCATTAACTCTACATACATGTTAGTTATATCTAAATTCTAATTATTGATAAAAAGTAAAAAATCGAAATAAAATAATAAAATTATAAAACCAAAACTTCTTAAAATCTGTTGATTCGTTGATTGATTGGAAGTTGAATTCCGCCCATCGAACAGTTATGTTAGGGACAAATCAAGTTAACAAACAATGAATCAACGGAACAAAGTGATGGTGCATAGGAAACAAAATTTCGTCTGCCACAGTTTAGTATTTTAGGTCACTTGTTACAGAGTTGATCCAGAGTACATCTGAAATACAATACATGTATAGATTCATTTTTATACATTAATTTCGTAACGTTTTATCAATCTATTTTCATAATTTATAGATTACGACCGCAATACAGAATAAAAATATTATTTCTGCTGCATTATGAATAAACAGTAGATATGGTATGCATAAGAGTTTCAAATAATACAAACAGTGATAGTCACAATAAAACCACATTCACCATAACGACTCACATATCTTTGCAATAATAAAATACAAAAATATCAAACTATATGTTGAAATTAAAAAAAAACATGCATTATATATAGAAAAACTGTGAAGTGAAACAACTATTTATCAAAGTCTTTCAGCTTTCTTGGTTGAATAAAAACCTTTACAGAAAGAAGTTTTCGGTTTTCATTCGTTATTAGAGACTTGGAAGTTGCCGGATATTTTGAACCTAACACGTTTAATTGATGCGAATTGGGGAGGCTCTCATTGGGGTCATAATACGGAAAGCGTAGCCGCAGACCGTAGTAGGTAACGTGCTTTGAGAGTGCCACGCCACTTGCACGATAGAGATCCGTTTGTAGATTTCGAAAAGTATAAATTGTCCGCCGCCACCCAATAATCCATACCTACTCGGTTCACATTGATATGTGTTCACGTCCTGAATATAGCTGAAATACTGCTCGCTGGACTCATAAATCCAGACATTTTTTACTGTTTGTTAAAGAAACGAAATAAATATTAAATAAACAAAATGATATATTTCAATACATAACATTACCTACTTTCGCAGGTCGTTTTAACCTTTGCATGGCTAAGCTGAAGAATTCATACGTTCTTTAAGTCACATGTTATCAAATGAGTTGATCAATTGTACTTTTATTTTGTTTAAAAGCTTTTATTTCTTACTAAAATTAAGAAACGAAATTTGTGTATAAATCATTTTTTTTCAGAATTCAGTGGACAAAGCAAGCTAAAACAAAAAAGATGAAATAATAAAAGATAAATTGAAAAATAAATGAAACAAAACGCAGATGTTTTTTGTTTTTCCCTAATTTCATTTTCTTTATGGTCAGAACACGTTCTTGTGGATCTTTGATCAGTGGAACAATCTGCCCTGAAAAAGGAATTATTCAAACAGTGCTAAATTTTTAGTCAAACATTTGTTTAAACATGTACTTTAAATGGTAGTAACTGACTTGATTGTTTCAAAAATGCATTGTTTTAAGTTTGCTATAGAAATATTAAATCCTCTAGAAAAGTATTTTGCTATTATGCAATCCATGCGATGTACTGACTTGCCAGTTCCTAATTATTAAATAAATATACGAATATATACAAAACTACTACTGTGTTCGATTGAATCAAAATTGGTGTTAATCTTTTTTTCATTAACTCTACATACATGTCAGTTATATCTAAATTCTAATTATTGATAAAAAGTAAAAAATCGAAATAAAATAATAAAATTATAAAACCAAAACTTCTTAAAATCTGTTGATTCGTTGATTGATTGGAAGTTGAATTCCGCCCATCGAACAGTTATGTTAGGGACAAATCAAGTTAACAAACAATGAATCAACGGAACAAAGTGATGGTGCATAGGAAACAAAATTTCGTCTGCCACTGTTTAGTATTTTAGGTCACTTGTTACAGAGTTGATCCAGTGTACATCTGAAATACAATACATGTATAGATTCATTTTTATACATTAATTTCGTAACGTTTTATCAATCTATTTTCATAATTTATAGATTACGACCGCAATACAGAATGAAAAAAATTATTTCTGCTGCATTATGAATAAACAGTAGATATGGTATGCATAAGAGTTTCAAATAATACAAACAGTGATAGTCACAATAAAACCACATTCACCATAACGACTCACATATCTTTGCAATAATAAAATACAAAAATATCAAACTATATGTTGAAATTAAAAAAAACCATGCATTATATATAGAAAAACTGTAAAGTGAAACAACTATTTATCAAAGTCTTTCAGCTTTCTTGGTTGAATAAAAACCTTTACAGAAAGAAGTTTTCGGTTTTCATTCGTTATTAGAGACTTGGAAGTTGCCGGATATTTTGAACCTAACACGTTTCATTGATGCGAATTGGGGAGGCTCTCATTGGGGTCATAATACGGAAAGCGTAGCCGCAGACCGTAGTAGGTAACGTGCTTTGAGAGTGCCACGCCACTTGCACGATAGAGATCCGTTTGTAGATTTCGAAAAGCATAAATTGTCCGTCGCCACCCAATAATCCATACCTACTCGGTTCACATTGATATGTGTTCACGTCCTGAATATAGCTGAAATACTGCTCGCTGGACTCATAAATCCAGACATTTTTTACTGTTTGTTAAAGAAACGAAATAAATTTTAAATAAACAAAATGATATATTTCAATACATAACATTACCTACTTTCGCAGGTCGTTTTAACCTTTGCATGGCTAAGCTGAAGAATTCATACGTTCTTTAAGTCACATGTTATCAAAAGAGTTGATCAATTGTACTTTTATTTTGTTTAAAAGCTTTTATTTCTTACTAAAATTAAGAAACGAAATTTGTGTATAAATCTTTTTTTTCAGAATTCCGTGGACAAAGCAAGCTAAAACAAAAAAGATGAAATAATAAAAGATAAATTGAAAAATAAATGAAACAAAACGCAGATTTTTTTCGTTTTTCCCTAATTTCATTTTCTTTATGGTCAGAACACGTTCTTGTGGATCTTTGATCAGTGGAACCATCTGCTCTGAAAAAGGAATTATTCAAACAGTGCTAAATTTTTAGTCAAACATTTGTTTATACATGTACTTTAAATGGTAGTAACTGACTTGATTGTTTCAAAAATGCATTGTTTTAAGTTTGCTATAGAAATATTAAATCCTCTAGAAAAGTATTTTGCTATTATGCAATCCATGCGATGTACTGACTTGCCAGTTCCTAATTATTAAATAAATATACGAATATATACAAAACTACTACTGTGTTCGATTGAATAAAAATTGGTGTTCATCTTTTTTCATTAACTCTACATACATGTCAGTTATATCTAAATTCTTAAATTATTGATAAAAAGTAAAAAATCTAAATAAAATAATAAAATTATAAATTCACAAGAAGAATGAACCAAAACTTCTTAAAATCTGTTGATTCGTTGATTGATTGGAAGTTGAATTCCGCCCATCGAACAGTTATGTTAGGGACAAATTAAGTTAACAAACAATGAATCAACGGAACAAAGTGATGGTGCATAGGAAACAAAATTTCGTCTGCCACTGTTTAGTATTTTAGGTCACTTGTTACAGAGTTGATCCAGTGTACATCTGAAATACAATACATGTATAGATTCATTTTTATACATTAATTTCGTTACTTTTTCTCAATCTATTTTAATAATTTATAGATTACGACCGCAATACAGAATAAAAGAAATTATTTCTGCTGCATTATGAATAAGTTTCTTTGCAATAATAAAATACAAAAATATCAAACTATATGTTGAAAAAACCATGCATTATATATAGAGAAGCAGTTAAATGAAACAACTATTTAACAAAGTCTTTCAGCTTTCTTGGTTGAATAAAAAACTTTCACAGAAAGAAGTATTCAGTTTTCATTAGTGATTAATAGAGACCCCAGTCTCAATAACGACTCGGGGCCTCGGTGGCCGAGTGGTTAAGGAACTTCGTCTACTTTTAAACATTTTAAGTTGAAATTAGAAAAAAAACAAATAAAAAATAAACATTGTTATATTATAAATATGGTAGAAATCAAACAACTATTTAACAATGCCGTTTCGTCTTCATGGCTGGGAACATACTGGGAATGTTCCCAGTGCTCGACCCACAAAGCAGCCCAGCTCGTCCCCAGGTAGCGGATAGGGGAGACCCTCTCGTTGTGGGGTTGTCAGGTCATAATACGGAAAGCCTGACCGCGGACCGTAGTGGGTAACGTGTTTGGAGATTGCCACGCTCCTTGCACGATAAAGACCCCCTTTGTAGATTTCGAAAAAGAGTAGGCTCATTGTAGCCGCTACAAAAGGCTATATTTTCCATACTCCTATCCCACCCCCATTTTCTGTTGATTTATTGTTTGTTAACTTTTTCCCGTCCTGAATATAGCTGAAATACTGCTCGCTGGACGTAGCAGACATCCAATCAATCAATCGTCTTCATGGTTGAATAAAACCTTTAATTGCAGTACCCAGTTTACATTTAGTATTTTTAAAATGCCATTCAACACAAAGTCAATGACATGATTACCAAATAATAAACATTTACATTACATTCAAAGGAAAATAATACAAAGAAATGCTGCTGGGTTTTTGTGGTGTTTATATTTTGTGTAATTGGTCTTGGACGTTGTATTTCTTATGTCCTTATTTAAAGCTTTGTTTTTGTTTTTGTTTTTTTTTGTTTTTGTTTTTTTATGTACTGTGCGAAGAAGGATAAGGTTCTTCAAATCTGCTCTGTATTCTCTGTGTTAAAAGAAAAAATATATATATTTGTAATAATAAATGAAATGCAAATACGAATGATAGTTCGTAATAATATATTCCTTGGAAACCTAATTTTTGAAATTCACAGTGAACGTTTGTGTAATCTTACAACCTACACTTCTGTACTTTTTGGATTTCCAATATATTCATTGTAATAGATTAGAAGAACTGTGTAGAACGCTATCTGACAACATTGAAATCGAATTATGGTAAAGTGTCATGTCAAGATAACTTGTTCTTGGGCATTAAACTGTTTTGCAGTATAAAACTTTTCATGTTTTTATAGTGGTATTATTTAATTACAATAAAATAATTGATGAAGTGTAATTACAAATTGTGTAAATGATTATGTTTATACATTAACCTTGTTGACTCGTTGCAGATTCTTTTTTTTATACAGGTGAATTCTTAAAGAATTTAATATCCAGTGTAAAATGTAAAATATAATAAATATAAAATTAATATTTGTATCGTTAATTCCAAAGTTTATTATTATTTTATTATTATTATTTTTTGCTAAAATGAAGAAACTTAATTTACAGAATGAACGGGTTGAAGCAAAATTAAACAAAAATTTACAAATTAATCAAATAAAATTCTTTTTTTTTAGGCAAAAGTGAAAAGTAAGTAAAACCTATGTATAGACATCTGTATAATACACATATGATATATATATACCATCCGTTAAACAGATGTGCCATGCGTTAAACGTATGATATTAAACTGGTGTATAACGGTATGTACGTTTAACGTGTCTTTTATAAAACACAAATAGTATGTATATTGAACTCACAATACGATTCACGTGCATGTACCATATTTCTCAAGGTATTATTCTGTTTGTTGATAGGGTCACAACAATGCTACACATATTGGTAATTCCAGCAAAATCATGGCTTTCAAAAATAACTTGTCTCAGGATTCATGTCTATTTAAATATCACAGAAAAATGTTTAGAGTAAAGAAATAGACATTCATCTGTTTAAGAAAAGTCATAATTAAGAATGAAAAAAATGTCAAGACTAACAATCCTACATTTCCCCCTTGTATAAATCACGAGGAACATGGGCCTTTTCTAAACTATTTTGTGTGAGTATAATTGTTATCTCATTAGATTGCTGATCTGATAACATCCAAATATCTTTTCATTAAGAAGTGTAGCCTCTATTATTATGACTAGCTGCTTTTTAGACCCACTGCGTGGTGTTAAAATCATTCCTTTCAGTAAAATCCCATAGAATTCATACAAAGAAAATGGGTAACAACACACACACCATCTGATGTTTTATTTTTGCCCGAGTCGAATTAACGCCAAATATTGCGTTTTTACGCATTTTAAAAAAATCTTCTGCGGGTAAGAGCATACAGGAAGAAGTGTACAGTATATGAAATTGTTTCTTATCAGCCGTTATGGTCATGTTTTCGTCAATGAACTTCGGTATTTATCTATGAACCTTTTATTTTGATTGTCTCCCTTTTGTTTGCCAAAAAGTTTTCGGTACAGTGTCCTTCATCCTTATTTCAAAAACAATGTCTGGGAAACGGTGGCATCAAGCGACTTTGTTTTCCTTTATAAATAGAAATGACAATGACGAAAGTTGGGGAACGTCTCAAAAAGATTTATCAAAGAATTACGATGTTGTCATTTACCAGAAACAAAACAGTCAAAAGAAGAGTAAATTAATATTCAATGAAAAGTGGAAATGAAATCTGAATTTCCATGGCTTAGAACTTAAAATGACTGATGTACTGTTCGATTTGTTAAAAGGACAAATCAATTTATAATGCATACACACGGGGTTAAAAACTTATCAACATAACTCTTGAATAAGGCATAAAAAACTGCCAGATCACGTTTTCGCTATAAATAACAAAATTATTCGAAACCATAAGAAAAAAGACTGATAAAGTAAGTAAAAACGCAAAATAAGTGTTTGACCGTTATGTTTATGAACAGTTTATA
The DNA here is from genome assembly GCA_944474755.1 of Limnoperna fortunei. Classification (NCBI taxonomy): domain Eukaryota; kingdom Metazoa; phylum Mollusca; class Bivalvia; order Mytilida; family Modiolidae; genus Limnoperna; species Limnoperna fortunei. Next base: position 60,562,088 of record OX104119.1, on the reverse strand, counting down.
AAATGAATGGCTAAGAAAGAAATCTCCGACAATAAATGTAATTTTCTTATAAATTTACAAAGGAAAAAGGGAGTTCCTTGTCTTCAAAACCAGGCTTGTGTTTATACAAACCACGAGTCTACTAGAAATGGAAAGAGCTTAACCGCAAAGTCTACAAGAGCCAATTGTACAAGACATTAATAGTAGCAAATATATTAGAATTATCATTGACGAAACCGTGAACATAACTGTCGAAAATTGTATGTATGTCCGCATCGTCAAAGAATGCATGCCAAAATCTGTATTATTGTCAATTGTTACAGTTACCGCTGGAGATGCGGAACAATAACGAATGCCATCCTGTAAGTTTTAAATAGAAAGGGCATTGAATTCGCTAAATTTGTAGGATTGGGTATAGATGGTGCGGCGGTATTGACGGGTAAACATTAAGATGTTGGTATAAAACTAGTTCCTGGTTCAAGTGCACTGTTATGCTCATAGAGAAGCTTTAGCAGCAAACGTTGCTTCAAAGAATTTTCTAATGTTTCAGAATATAAGCGAAATGTAAATAACATCTTTAATATTTTGACAATTCTGCAAGTTGTTACGAAAGATTGAACAAAATTGTAGATGCAGATGTCATAGTCTAAAAAACGTGTTCCGTTCCTGATCATCTTTTAAGAAAGCTGGAAAAGGAATACACGTCTATTGGCCAGCGCTTTGTCTAGAGTTAGACGAGGACAAAATGTACTGCAGTTGCAAAGGGTCATTTGAATGTTGTAACGTCGTTCACAGACATTGCATTGATGTGCTTTTTCCTTGACATTCTTCCTATACTCGAGCGTTTATCTTTAATATTTCAGAAAGAAAATATTGTTCTGTCTACAATTCAGCCTAACGTTGAATCAACATCAATCGTTTTACATATTTTGGACGTCGTCGGCAAATGTGAGCGAACATTTCAAATTAATGTGAAATGCTGATTCTTACATAGGTCTAGTTCCGAGATAGATTGACGATGAAGCTCATCACAATCTACGTCATTTTATCGAACATTTAGTCAGTACACTCGAAAATTGGTTTCCAAAAATACAATAATATAATGTGCAGACAATCTTCTAAATCCGTCAACATACCCTGTAGTAAGCGCTATTTTACAGCATACCATCGACAGTATGCAGTGTATCTGAATATTTTCGAGCAATTATTGATCATAACATTTTAAAAATCTAATTTAAACAAAGTTAGACCGTTCTTATAGCATAAGGTGCTAAAACGTATCTCGAAGATAAAGATTTGTTTCCGAAATTGGCCAATGTTGCCATATGGTGATAACTGTCAATAGCGTACCGGCAGAAAGGGGCATTAGTTGCTAAAATAAAATAAAAACGAAACTGCTCAGCCGTTCCAACGATGCTTATTTTGACATTCTAATGATGTAATCAATGGAAGAACCCAACAAAATGCATCTCAATGACGCTATAAGAATTTTCAATAAAAAAAATCGCAGATTGTGACTTTAAATTTATTTTTCAAGTTAAATTGTATTTGCTCAAATTTTTATGTTAAAAAATTGAAATCGGCTGATCAATGTAGTTTTTTCTTACGATTATGTGGCCATGTGTGCAAAAACGCATTTTTATAATTATTTATATTAACTAATTAGATCTTTACAATGATCAATACAGAACAAGGTGTTATTTAATGCAGATAGTACTGCAATAATATAATAACTGCACAATCCAACCTCTTAAAATATAGATAATAAAGATATCGAATTGATCTGGAACGGAAGCCAGAAAGGTAAACAGTGTTAAAAAAACAGTTGTGTACACACTTTGTTTATCGAGGGAAAAGAACGCAAATTTGAGATTATGAGCAGAATTAGTTCAAGAGTACTTTTGTATTGCTTCACTTTCCTTTTAAACTGCAGTTCGTATCACCAGAACAATTTTGAAGGCATACATATAGTAGATAATCGTAAGAACTAAACACTTTGGAAATGATCAAGGTGTAAACTCCAGGGACTCGCTCACAAAAAAGTTTGAAAGTACTTTATGTCAAGATTGTGAGAGATTTGCTGGAGTTTACACATCACACTGGATAAATTCCCAAAAAATCCCTATAATTCTCACATGTTGTAGCTGCGATTTTTAGATTGATTGGATGTCTGCTTTACGTCCAGCGAGCAGTATTTCAGCTATATTCAGGACGGGAAAAAGTTAACAAACAATAAATCAACGGAAAATGGGGGTGAGATAGGTCACAGGGAATACAATTTTGACTGCCATTGGAAAAGGATGGAGTTTTGGGTAGGGGCGGAAAATTTAGCCTTTTGTAGCGGCTACAATGAGCCTACTCTTTGGCTACGGTCCGAGGTCAGGCTTTCCATATTATGACCCGACAACCCCCCAACCCGGGGACGCGCTGGGCTGCTCTGTGATCCCTCCCGTCCCAGGGGTAGGGTCGGAGAATTTAGCCTTTTGTAGCGGCTACAATGAACCTACTCTTTTTCGAAATCTACAAAAGGGATCTTTAACGTGCAAGGAGCGTGGCACTCGACCAAACACGTTACCCACTATGGTCCGTGGCCAAGCTTTCCGTATTGTTACCTGACCACCCCCCCCCCCCCGAACGAGAGGGTCGCGCTCTAAATTCCTTGATATTTACATTTTAAGTCGATCGTTTCACTGCAATTTTCATGTCAGTTCAACGTTCTAAGCATCATAACACGCCTTATGTATATATTAAACGGCGTAACGAGGTACATGAAATTTTAAAGAAGACAAGTTCCAATAATATTTTTTGTATTTCTTTATACCTGGCCGCACTATGAGGCGGCAGACCATGTCTATTTCACTGAAAGAGATATTTTGATTTTCTTAAGAGCCAATTTCAAACAAATTCGTAAGGTCGTCATAATTGTACGCAGGGCAAATTAGGAATAATTCAAAGTAGGAATTATTGTATTGGTGATTTGGTTTAATCTCTTAGATGTTTACGTTTCGTTACAATTCATAATAAACTTTAGATTATTTATTATGCATGCCGAACAAAGAAATAGGAACAAACAATAAATTCCGTTCAAATTTTGTGGGGAATTATCTTCGATTTGTTATTTATTGGTGAAAAAGACAGCAACAAATGCATGATAATATATAGGTTGGGGTTCTTTTTTTTGTATGGTACAATTCCAATTTTACAAGTTTATAAGGGATGAGGGTAATGCAGCCTATAGTGTTTATAGTCCGTTACAGAAATGAAAAATGGTGTGTAACAACAGGACTTTTAAACATTTAAAAAAAATAATTTTACCTAGACTTATTCAAGTTATTAATATTCAAAACTTAGGTAACAAAGTTATTGATGGTAGAGGGAATAAAGGACTTGCATGTATCCAAAACTGATCATTTAACATTGGTTGTGAAGTTTTATATTATTTCCATGTGTATTTACATATTTTTTTTAAAACAATACATCACGTTTACTTTTATTATCAACTGTTTTTTATGTTTCCTTATTTTGGAGGGGCGAAGGGGTACGTTTACTTTTAATTGAGAACTATATTATATAAACGAACGGTAAACGATATCAAGCTGTAGCTGCTGGATCCCAGTAAAGTAACCGTTTATTACCGAGATATACAGAAGCTACGCCACCATCATCATTGCACAGATTATGCATCTAGACCACTCTTTCAAGCTACAAAAACAGAAGAGGTTTCAGAGGTGTTAAATAGATTGAAAGCAATATTTCAGCTATATCCAGGGTCGGCTTGTTGATGGGATTTCTTTACGTCCAGCGAGCATTATTTCACTGTAATCAGGACGCGAACTATTTAACAAAAAAAGATTTAAATGCCACTGAAAAATATGTAGTATAGGTATGAGCATCTATATCAAGAACGAGAACACGTCAACACACAATAAAACAAATGGGGAAACGGGATGGACACAATTTTGATTGACACGGGAATAGGGACGGAAAATTTAGTAGCTAGTGAGATTTTTTTCAAAATCTACGTAGAGGCCTTTAATGTGCAAGGAGCGTGGCAATAATGAAACAGGTCATCTACTATGATCAGCGGCAAGGCTTTCCCTTTTATAAGACAACAGAAAAGAAGCCATTTTTCCGCATTACAAGACAATAGAAAAGAAGCCATTAAAATTAGTTATTTGCTGTTGCTGTTCATACTTTATAATAAACTTCAACAAACACGTAATAATATGAATGTATTATCCATAAACCGACAACAGAAAAATACTGCAGTAAGTTGCGACAAATAAAGAAATAATCTTCACATAAAAGATCATCTTGGCACAAGAATTGATGATAAACGAGACAATTTTAATTTCAAAATTACAAATTCTCCTCACCTATGCAATATTTCAGCTTCTCCTGCATACGGTATCTATATTTCCTAATTGATAAGGTATGCAAGAGCTTGCATCGAGTATACTGTTTTTTTAAACGTCCCATATTTCTTCGGTATTAACTTATAAACTAAGGTTACAAGAAAAAACGACTTGTCCGCGCTTTTATTAAGTTTTACTATAGACAAAACTTCCTTGTCGAAAACTATTCGATCTTGTTTGAAAATATGGTTTTCCCAATTTTGAATTCGGTGTACAGTGGACGTGCTATAATGGTAAGTGACTAGTGGTATACGATACCCATCTATTTTAATCAACTAACCAACTCGCATTATACAGTTATGTTTGAAATGCATGTACCAAGTCAGGACCATTGCTGTAGTTGCTTTATGTTGGTTGTTGGTTCTGGAGTTCGCCAGTTTCTCTGACTTTGATTCGTGGATTGTCTTTTTGACAGTTTCATCTGTGTTCGGTATTTTGTTATTACCTTCATCCCTCATTAAAACGAATATAAAAAGACAGAGAAAGATTGATCGAACATATCAACACTAATGTTCAATCTACAAACTACCAGAGGAAAAATAAAAGATGACTGTCAAGTACATAAACAGGCGCAGTTAAGTGTTCAGAAGGAAAATATATTAATACCAAGGTGGGTTTTTCACACAAAAGAACAGATGTAATAGATTATCACAACTTTCTATGATATCTTAGAGGATGAATTCCTTTGTTGTATGCTTTGAAAAGTTTTCAGAGAACAACAATTAAGTGTTCTGATTGTGAGAAGTTGGTGCATAGTAAATGTGTTCCAATGTCAAATGAATTGTTAGTATTGTGGTACCTAAAATTGTATGTAGAGATTGTTGCTACACGGGGTACCAGTTGGATCAAGATAGATGTATGCAAGGTCACCTTTTTCTAATCAATATACAATTTCAATAATTTAACAGAAAGAGTGGGTTGAAAACACAGGCAATAAAAATTTGCCTCATACTCAACTTAATGCAACTTACAAAAACGATTGATTGAATGTTTGCTTTACGTCCAGCGAACAATATTTCAGCTATATTCAGGACAAGAACAATTTAACAATAATTCAACGGGCAAAAGGCCATGCACATAGTGAACAAAATTTCGCCTGCCAAAGAACAACTTGTTGGGTTATTGGGTAGGGGCGGGTAATTTTGCCTTTTGCTGCATGGGCCTACTCTTATTCGAAATCTACAAAGTCTTTATGGTGCAAGGAGCATGGCACTCAACAAACACTGGACTGTACTCAGGCTTTCTGTCTTTTGATCTGACAAATTCCTTTCACTCACACCAACGAGAACGCATTCCCTATCCGCCACTGGGCAGCTATATCCAGGACGAGAGCAGGCAGCATACAATAAAACCAATCGGAAATTGGATGAACACAATTTTGACTGCCATCAGAAAAGTTTGTATTGGGTAGGGATGAAAAGTTTTAGCTGCAAGTGACAAATCAACTACACCCCAGGATCAGTCTTTCCGCATTATGACAACCCCCTTTACAAATCCCCGAATGTTCCTCCTCCTGGTGACGAAATGGACAAAAGAATCCATCGAAATTAGTTAATTTAAGTTGCTGCTCGTGTTATACAGGATTCAACACCTTACGCTAACATAAGTTTTAATAATTGATAATAAACATCAATGTAATGTTTATACTAACTATTTATCATTTGGTTGCTTTCGTCAGATACAACTTTGAAGTGTCAGAAGAAATTAATTTTATGATGTTTAGTAATGTTTCTGTCTAGGATTTGTTTATCTTAAACATGTGCACTTGGAATAGGGACGTAACTTTCTGATGCCAAATCGAGCTATCGCTTTCATGACCTTCTAATATTGTAACTTTTGTGTGTATGTAGACCGTTGAACAATAAACATGTAGTTTCTAATTGGGTGCTTAGTTATGTTAAAGAACCCAATAAATATTACATTGGCGACGAGGTTTATGCTAATTGGACATTATTGGATAGATTTTTTGTGAAGTCTGCTGAAATATAAAAGACACGCCTGAAAATGCCGACTTACGGTAGAATTGAGGAATTAAAGTTCGAAGACAATTTCGAGGAATATACTGAACGATTATACTAAATGCCAACCCCCCTTGGAAAAATTTGTTTGCTTACATTTTTTCATTATTCTATATTTTACCTTTTTTATTACGAAAATTCAGTGGAAAAAATGTAGATACGATAACCTGTCCATGTTTTATAATATGCCTCTGGTGTTAAGTTGTTACAAATCGTCCTTGACTTTTGCTACGGGAATTTTACATCATAAGTCAGCCATTTATGTTTCTAAAGGGACCTTACGATGTTTACAAATGTTCGTCTGCTTTCCTGACGTTCAATGGTATTCGGACAAACCACGAGTCCCGCCTTAACTGCAGACGACATCACCCGAAGGATTTCGAGTAGATAACAATTGATTATTCCTAAAGTACACTTCCGTTCTAAATAAGGTCAAATTTTAGTGAAAAATCGCCCTTTCAAATTTTAAAAACTGTCATATTTCAAAACGCTATATACCTCGAGGAAATAATTATAGATTTCAAAAAGTAGTCTTCTTGATCTACAAAAGGAGCATAAGCTGAACCATACGCGGTTTTTTTCACTTTTTTCATTTTTCACACAAAAAACCCTCTCCACAATACGACAACACTTAGTATACAAGAATATTTTACGGCAAATGAAATTGATGACACTGACAAACAAAAATCGATTTTTTAACTGTTTGCGGAGAAAAAGTTTATAGTTTACTTAGGAATTTATATGCTCCGGACAAACCGAATTCAAAAACTTGTGCAATATTAAAGAAAAAATTGACAGACCAATTAAGAACAAAGCCGTTAATTATTGCCGAGCGGTTTAAATTTCACCAGAGGAAGCAAGAAAGTAATGAAAAAGTTAGGGATTATCTAGCAAGCCTGAGAATGTTAGCCGACTCGAATGACTTTAAAGGATTTCTTGAAGAAGCACTAAGAGACCGATTTGTATGTGGAATGTATTCTAAGCAAATACAACGAAAACTATTGTCAGAAAGAGAATTGACATTACAAAAAGCTTTTGAAATAACAGTTGGAATGGAATCCGCGGAGAAGTAAAGCAATGACTTCCGAGCTGAAGTGAAGTGAACTACCAACAAAGCGACATTGAAGCCATCTAACACCGAGTGTTACTGTTGTTGAAAGACGGAACACAGGGCCGAAAGTTGTTTTTACCGAAATTCAAAATGTGGCGAAATTTGACGCAATCACAAAAAACCAGCGAAAAGGAAAGAACCCACATAAGTTTCAGAAAAATCGAAATAAATTCATCAAGTTGACAAGGAATCAGAGTCATCAGACAACGAAAACTCATATGAAGACCTCACCATCAAAACATGCCGAACATAGTCAACAACGAAAAAAATGATGCAAGTGAAAATTGAAAATCAACATTATGAAATAGAATTAGACACAGGTGCAGCATTGTTGTTAATCAGTGCGGGTCATTATCACAAATATTTCTCTCGTGTACCGCTACAGAAAACAGATGTGATATTAAACACCTATACTGGAGATTCAATTACTGTGGTAGGAAAATTAATTGTCAATGTGGAGTATAATCAGCAATTTGAATTACTACCGTTAATTGTTGGGAAAGATGGGCCGTCATTGTTTGGAAGAAATAACCTGGAGGCATATCAGGTCAGTCAGCTTGCCAAGTTCAGTTAAGATTGATTGATTGATGTTTAACGTCCAGCAAGCAATATTTCAGCTATATTCAGGACGTGAAAATTATAATTATTAAATTAGTAGAACGTCATGCCTCCTTATTATACTAAAAAGTGATCTCATACAATAATATGAGAATATACACAGATAAAAAATGGTAGTTAAAACAATAAAAATATGAAGTATCACAATTAATAGTGAAATTAAATTTTATTAAATAAATTAATTTCCTTTAAGAACCTCAAAATTGTGTCGCCTACGACAGTTTTAAATAAATTAAAATACGTATCTGCACTATAGAAACGTTCCCGAATGTGGGCCACGTCCACACAGTTCATCAAGACATGCTTAATGGTGCATGGACTGTTGCATGGCACACATTCGGGTCGTGGCTCGTTGTTTAAAATATAACTATGTGTCGTCCTGGTATGACCAAGACGACATCTTGTTAAAACAACTTGGTCTCTTCGACCTCTAAAACATTTAAAATTATTTGTGTGCAGTAGTGGCTGGATCTCATGAAGTTTATTATGAACTTGGAGATCCCAACCACTCTGCCACAAATTAGAAATTAGAAATATATTTAAAAATCAACGGTTTAAAATCGGTAAAATCCAGAAGATAATTTCCTTTCCCAAAGCAACAAGTGATTTGTAGATTTGAATAATTTTTAAAATGTAAGGATTTTTAATTTTGAAATTTTCAATAGCCAGTAGACAAGACAGGGAATCGGAGCAGACAATAAATTTGCATTCGTTTGACGAAGCAACTATTTTCATCGCAAGAAGAATAGCTTGCGCCTCTGCTGTAAATACAGATGAGGTAGACGGAAGGCGGCGAGTTTCAACACGCTCTCCGAAGACAGCGGCCGAGGCGACTTTATCACCGTCTTTTGACCCGTCTGTGTAAATAGTACTATAGTCAGGGTAACAAGATTTAATTTCTGCATAATGTTGTTGTATTAATAAATGGTTTGTGTCGGACTTTTTATGTCTTCTTAGATCATAAATAAATATTGGATTTGGGTTTAACCACGGGGGATTGTGTGGAATTTCGATTGCAGCAATTTCATCTAAATTTATACCAGAATTTTCCAAATGAGATTTAATTCAGAGGCCAAAAGGTTGAATTTTGTTTGGATGTTTTTCAAAAATGTTTTGATAAAGAGGTTTGAAAACACAGTCGTGGGCGGGGTTGCCAGGATATGCCTTTAATTTAGTTGCATATTGCAAAGCGAGCTTTATTCTTCTTTGATACAAAGAAGGCTCGCCTGCTTCTACATATAAACTCTCAACAGGTGTGGTTCTGAAAGCTCCAAGGCATAGTCGCAATCCTTGATGGTGTATAGTATCAAGGATTTTGACATATGACTTGCGAGCAGAACCATAAATAAAGCAACCGTAATCCAATTTAGATCGAACCAGCGATCTATATAGATTAAGTAAAACATCGCACTCAGCACCCCAGTCGGTGCTGGATACGACTTTTAAAATATCCAATGCTTTAATGCATTTATTTTTTAACATTTTGATATGGGGTAGAAAGGTTAGCCTTGAATCAAATATGAGACCAAGAAAAGTAGTTTCCTTTACAATTTTTATAGGATTATTGTGTAATTTTAATTCGGGATCAGGATTCATCTTTCTCTTATTACAAAAATGCATCCCCACGGTTTTTGCAGTGGAGAATTTAAAACCATTCTCCATTGCCCATTTCTCTATTCTATTTAAACATAACTGCAGTTGACGTTCAATATTATTCATGTTTTTTCCTCTGTAACATATGAGGAAGTCGTCAACATATAGAGAAACATCAATATTATCTTTTAAAACTTGAGCAAGGCTATTGATTTTAATACTAAATAAAGTGACAAAAAGGATGCTGCCCTGGGGAACACCCATTTCCTGTTCAAAAGGGTCAGATAGAGTAGAATTTACCCTAACTTTAAATTCTGTCAGATAAAAAGTTTGAAATAAAGGTAGGAAGTCTACCTTTCAACCCCATATCAAAAAGATCTTTTAAAATACCATATTTCCATGTTGTGTCATATGCTTTTTCTAAATCGAAAAAGATAGACAAAACATGCTCATTTTTTGCAAAGGCGTTTCGAATATACGTTTCGAAACGTACAAGATGATCTAGGGTACTTCGCCCTTGTCTGAAACCACATTGAATATTAGAAAGTAGATTGTTGGATTCTAAAAACCAGACAAGGCGATCATTGATCATCCTTTCCATGGTTTTACAAAGACAGCTTGTGAGGGCTATAGGCCGATAGTTGGACGCTTCAGAGTGATCTTTTCCTGGTTTTGGAATAGGCACAACAGTGGCCTTTTTCCAAATAGATGGTAAGTCACCCGTTTCCCAAATGTTGTTAAGAAGATTCAAAAGGCATTGGAGAGAAGATTGTGGCAGATGCTTGAGAAGTTGATAATGGATGTCATCTGGACCACATGCCGTATCGCGAGACTTGCTCAAAGAGGTTTTTAGCTCTTCCAAAGAAAACGGTGTATTGTAATCTTCTAGATTTTTTGACTGGACATTAAGCTTTGATTTTTCTTTTTGAGTTTTGATACGCTGAAAATCGGGATGATAATTTTCAGCGGACGATTGTTTTGCAAATGTTTCGGCCAATTTGTTAGATATTTCCGACTCTGATGTTAACAAGTCTTGTCCATCCTTTAAATGATGGACATTTGCTTTACTGTTTTTACCTTTAATTTTACGAATCATGTTCCAAATTTTATTCATGGGGGTATGGTTATTCAGTTTGGAAACAAAGTTACGCCAAGAAGTGCGTCGTCTTTGTTTCGTTACCCTGCGAGCTTTCGCTCGAAAAATTCGGAAATGGTTAAGATTATTTTGAGTTGGGTGTTTATTAAAGCGTCGTTCGGCTTTTTTCCGGTCTTTAATAGCGTCCTCACAGCTGTCGTCGAACCATGGTTTACTAGGATGTTTTGGATTTGTCGAGGTCTTAGGAATTGTTTCATCAGCAATTGAAATAAGTGTTTCATTGAATTTTAAAATTGGATCAGAAACAGCTTCAAAAGCATCCGAGTTAAGTCGCTCTATACAGAGTTGTTCAAATAGAGGCCAATTGGCCTTGCCAAATTTATACCGAGCGACTCGTTCTGTGTTTGACGAGTGTAAAGATTGCAAGATAATGGGAAAGTGATCACTGCCACAGAGATCGTCGTGGACTTTCCATGAGAAATCGGGCAACAGAGAAGGATCTGCTATTGTTAGATCAATAGCCGAATATGATCCATTCCAAGGATGTAAATATGTATTGGTTCCATCATTAAAAATACACAGATCTTCCTGATCCATCAAGCCTTCAATAATTGTACCTTTATCGTTTATTGTGTTACTGCCCCATAAAGGGTTGTGTCCGTTGAAGTCCCCAAGTAATATATAAGGGGCCGGAAGCTGATCAGTAAGATGTTTCAATTGATTTAAATTTAATGAAGAATTCGGAGGGATATACACAGAGCATAAGGTAATCGTTTTGTCTAAAGATATTCTAACAGCAACCGCCTGCAGATCAGTGTTGAGATCTACAGGGCTATGTAGAACTTGATCTTTTACAAGAATGGTAGAGCCGCCAACAGCTCTATCATTCTCTTCTACATATGTGCTGTTTAAAGAGTAGTTTTTTAAAGATATGTTATCATTTCGTTTGAGATGGGATTCTTGAAGACAAAATGCAACAGGAAGAAATGCTTGAACTAATAAAGTAATTTCTAGAAAGTTAATCTTGAGACCTCGACAATTCCATTGTATTATTGTACCCATTATGGTCTGCGAAAAGGGGAGTAGTTGACAGGTTTTTTGGGGCTATTCCGCCGGCTTCTGCTGGGGGATCTACTTTTAGATCCAGTATCTGGGGGTAGTGTATCCATGGGATCGCCCCAGATAGTAGTGTCTAGATGATGTAGACTTCCAAACCTGTTGTGGACCTTAATGGGATCCCGCAGCAGTTTTGGAGTACGATCTCCTTTTTGATTTGAGTTTTTATTTGAATTTGAATTGGAGTTAGAAGATTTTGTATTTGGATTGGTCTTAATATTTGAATTTTTTGGGGGGCTGCTTGAAGAATTAGTTGAGGATTGAGAAGGTGTTGAAGACGTAGTAGATGCCGAAGGCGTAGAAGTTTCAGATGCCGAAGATTTTCGAGATGATGTAATTATTTTATCAGTGGTTTGAGCCGATAGTCTTGTTGGGTCTTTCTGATCTATAGGCCAGGTGATCATGGTTTGCGTTTCAGAAGTAACGCAAACGCGTTTCGTCCCACTGGCATATGACATTACAGAAGACGATGGATTACTCACTGAACTAAAGAGACGACGAGCCTCAGTAAGTGATGTTCCTTTCTGTTTTCAATTTTTGTACGTCCTTTTCTTTTTTAAAATGATGACAACCTTTTGAGGACGACATGTGGGCTTCACCACAATTGGAACACTTTGGGTTGTTTGTGCAGGTAAAGCCCTCATGCCCTACCTCTGCACAGTTGAAGCATACCAATGAGCCTCTACATTGTCCCTTGCCATGACCAAATTTTTGGCATTTAAAGCAGCGCACAGGATTTGGGATAAATGCGCTGACTTTAACGCTGTATAGTCCAATTTTGATAGACTGAGGGACAGATGGAGAATTAAAGTTGAGCAGAAAGGTATTCATTTTTACCTGAATACCTTGTCTCTTGGCAATGAATCTTTTTACCTTTGTTACACCCTGAGGTTTGAGTTCTTCACAAATTTCCTCGTCCGTTAGTTCAGAGAGATCATCGTCTCTGTAATGAATGATCCCTTGACAAGAATTTAATGTTCTGTGAGGAGTGGAAGATATTTCTAAATCGAGAATTTTATTGAGCTGCAGTAAATTTAAAGATTGTTGTTTTTTTGAAACTTCAATAAGAATTGATCCGGATTTCATTTTTGTTACGTTTTTAACATCTCCTGCACAGCCTTTAATAGTTTTTCCGATGACGAAAGGAGAAATTTTCGATAATGGTTTGTTAGAATCTTTACTAGTCAAAACAATAAAACGTGAAAAGTGATCATCATCAACTATTTCTTCAAGCGAAATGTCATTTTTTTCTTTTTTTTGAACCTGTTTGCGTAAATGTTTTGGAAGCCATGTTAAAAGAATGCGGTTCACCACCCTTGTCACCCACCCGCCACGGAGTGCCAACAGGGGCGATGCTTGGTGTCTGCGGATCGCCAGCAGAAAGCATCAGGTGTTCCAAGGGTGGTATACTCAAATAGATGAATTTCTTCACGAACGCAAGCTTCGTGCCAGAATTGACTGGCGAAACAACCGTTCGAAACTCTACTCGATTGACCCATGAGCCACCGCCTTCTTAACAGCTTGTAACTGAACAAATTTGCAACTGAAATTCACAAGATATAATCAAGTGACAGGAGAAATGACGACTAGCTTGTTAAGGGCTCGGCGTGACCAGCCGATTGACCGAACCGGGTCCATCCGGTCTCCCGTCTAGTTGAAGTCAGGGCCAAAGTGGTGTATTGAAAATCAAACCCGCCGAACCGCACTAATGAATGCAGCAGAGAGTGATCTCTCAACCACCAGGATCCCTTCCTCCACCATCACGGGTTGCAACACACGGCAAACATGTCGCCTCTATAAAGCTGAGGAAGCTTTGCCCTTCAGCCACCGCCTTCTTTGCAAATCCTGTAAGGAAGCCGTCTATTAAATGGTACATACATTTCATTGAACAGTTTGAAGGAAAAATGTAATAGAGTAGCTAAAATGATAAGGATTCACAAAGGGCAAGACGTGACATGCCGATTCATCGAAGTCAGGGCTAACTCGATTTCCCGTCTAGAAAAAGTAAGGGTTCAGTAAGTTATCGGACCGTTTACCCGGCCTACTGAAATCCCGTCCTGTAATCGACACGGGTCGCAACACACGGCAAGTGTTGCCTCTGTTAGCAGACTCTTACTGCAGGCTGAGGAAGCCGTGGGCCTATTCTCCTGTGCCCCGGGGCCCACATGGGGTAAGTTCAGTTAAGGACGAGGTGAATAAACTCGTGAAGTTAGATGTGTTTAAAGATGAATTAGGCACTGTCAAAGGTATAACAGCGTCACTGAAGCTGAAGCATGCAGCCGTGCAAAAGTTTTTCAAACCACGACCGGTACCGTATGCTATGCGTGACAAAGTTGCCGACGAAAAAAAGCGACTTGAAAAGGAAGGAATACTCGAGAAAAATCAATATTTCCGATTGGGGTGCACCGATTGTGCCAGTGTTGAAACCCGATGGAAGCTTAAGAATTTGCGGAGACTACAAATTAACTATGAATCCGTGTTTAGAAGTGCCACAGTATCCGTTACCGAAAGCCGAGGATTTATTTTCACGTTTAAATGGTGGTCAGAAATTCACCAAGTTGGACCTACCGCAAGCATATCAGCAAGTGTTACTTGATGAAGATTCACGAAATCTCGTCACTGTCAACTGCGTCTAGTCCTGCAATTTATCAGGAATTGATGGATAAAGTGCTTGAAGGAATAGTGTTGGATGTATTCTTGATGATTCAATCGTCACTGGCAAAAATGATGGAGCATCTATCTGATAAATGTTGAAATTGTGTGAAACCGTCTAAGCGAGTATGGCTTAAGGTTGAAAAAGTCAAAATGTTCAATCGTGGAGCCCGAAATTGAATACTTTGCATTCATTGTGAATAAGGATGGTATCCAGGCATCTCCATGAAAGGTCGAAGCGATGTTAAATAACCTAAACCGACCAATGTAAAAGAGTTGCAGTCTTGGCTTGGATGTGTTAATTATTATAGAAAGTTTTGTTAGCCAACAAATCAAAATGGCAATGGAATGAAAAGTGTGATAAGTCGTTCAGGCAAATTGGTGAAATGCTAAGCTCACAATCAGTGTTAGCTCATTATAATCCAA
Source organism: Limnoperna fortunei (assembly GCA_944474755.1). Classification (NCBI taxonomy): domain Eukaryota; kingdom Metazoa; phylum Mollusca; class Bivalvia; order Mytilida; family Modiolidae; genus Limnoperna; species Limnoperna fortunei. The sequence continues at coordinate 60,547,064 of OX104119.1, read as the reverse complement.
ATGATAAAGTACAACTGGCTCTTGATGCGTCACCATAGGGATTAGGTTGTGTGATTTCACATGTCTATGATAATGGAGAAGAACGATCAATTGCACATTTCCAAGATGGGAAATTCATCTTAGTGTATATGAGTACGAGGAGAAATGCAAATCGTCTAGTGAAAACGCAAATGCAGATGGATTATCGAGACTACCGTTGAGAAAGGAGCGTTGCGAGTCAAAATTCAACATATTTTGGGAGGAAGTTGAAAAGCGGACTCTGCAGACTTTGAGGGACTTACCTGTTAGTGCAAAAGAAATTAAACGTGAAGTCGAGAAAAACAAAACATTGTTGCAAGTCGTTGACAATACCTTGTATGGGTGGCTGAAATTTGCAGAGGTTTCAGCCGACCATCCTCACAAGTCAGGGTTTTTGTGTCCTCATGTGTCCACGAAAACCGTTTATGAATGAAATCTTTCTCATAGTAATTGATGCATACTCGAAATGGATTGACGTTGTCCGAATGTCAAGTACACCTGAAATGACTCTTGACGAGTTGCGAAGGATACTTGCTACACATGGTATACCCAGCGAAATCGTATCTGATAATGGACCAGTTTACATCTCACGAATTTTAAATTTTCATGAAACGAAATGGTATAAACACGTGTTATCCGCACCGTATCATCCATCGTCAAATAGAGAAGCAGAAAGGGCCGTACGAACATTAAAAGAAGCAATGAAGACAGCGAAATTCGAACAAGTGACTTCAAACGAAAAACTATTCCGATTCCTGTTAAGTTACAGAACTACACCGCATAGTAGTACAAAAGTTTCGCCAGCCGAACTGTTGGTAGGAAGAAGACTCGGAATCCGTTTAGATGTATTGAAACCAGACATGAACGATCGAATGCAGAAACAAAGAAGTTCAACTAAATCTAACCGTTGTGAAATTGAAATAGTGAGAGACTATAGGGACAATAACAAATGGATAAAAGGTGTCATAGTTAAAAAACTTCGACCAGTAACATACCGTATTCAAGTTGGAGATTTATTGTGAAAAAGACATATTGATCAGATTCGAGAATATGTATCCCAAGACAATGACACTCGATCGAAATCCGATCAAACCGTTGATACCGAAAATTACCCCGATTATGGTGAACCATGTTGTCAAATCCAAATCCTACTGGGACAACCGAAAAAAGTGCGGAAAATGAATGATCAGACACACCTAGCACTGAAAACATTACACCGCGTCGTTCAGCCAGAATGTGTAAACAAACAGGGAGACTCATTGAAACTATGTGACTTTTTTACTTTTATTAGTTTTTAGGAAGTAGTTTTATAGACATTTAGCGTAGGTAAAATATTTTCCATTGTTTCAAAAGTTTAATTGGTTTTAATTTTATTATTTGAACATCTGGGTTAAAGGGGGAAAGATTGTAATGTTTATTCTAACTATTTATCTATTTCGGAAAGGAGATTTGTAACAATTTTAATGGAACAAAAGGCTGTGCAGTGTTGCGATGCAGGAATATGCACGTTTGTTTAAATTGTAAGGGAGATCATGCCAGATTAAACTGTCCATAAGTTCAAAAAACGATCTTATGGGGTCCCAGAAGTCAGGGCCCACGTAAAAAAGATACAAGTTTTATTAAAGGAGTGGATGTGAAAACACCGATTAATGTCGATAAGTTAGAGTTCGAACTCAATAATTTTCCAGACATTGAGTGCAAAAATTATCTTCTGTCTGGGTTGCAATCAGGTTTTCACACAGGAATTAGGATGTTCCCCACTAATTCAATTGAATGTAAAAACTTAAGATCTGCTGTTGTTAATCCTCAGTGTGTTTCCGAGCTAGTTCAGTGCCAGGCCAACAAAGGGTACTTGTATGACCCTTTTTCTAATATCCCATTTTCTTTTATAGAGTCAATCCTATCGGTTTAGCAGAAAGCAAGTATAGTAAAAACAATGTCTCATTGTTTTAATGTCTGCTCCACATAATGAAGGAAACCCTAGTTTAAATGATCTTATTGACAAGGACCAATATTCTCTTCAATATGTCAAAATTGACGATGCTAAAAAAACTATAAAGTTGTTAGGAAAATTGCGTGGCTTATTAAGACTGACATTACAGATGCTTTTAAAATCGTGCCTTTTTTTAGCCCCAGATATGTGGCCTTACCACTGTATAAAATGAGAAAATGTTTATTATTTCTTTACTCGTCTCGTGTTTGGTAGTAGATCCAGCCCTTGGATTTTTGACAATTTATCTAATGTCGTCTGTTGGATAGCTAGGAATTACTACAATTTTGACCATATTTTACCTCATTTTTTACAATTTAGATGATTTTTTGGTGATAGTAGAACCAAACAAGGATGCCGAAAGTGTGAAAAATACTTTTTAAGGATTTTTAACTCGCTAAACATTATACTTTCTGATAAGAAAACCATGGGACCCGTGACAGTCTTGGAATATTTGGGTCTTATTTTAGATTCTGAAAAAATGGAAGTTACCGGTCGAAAACGTTAGATGTATTCAAGAGTTAATCGTTCAATTCATCAACAATAAATCCTGTACCAAGAGGGAATTGTTGAGTATTCTGGGACATCTTAATTTTGCTATGAGAGTCATTCCTCCGGGACGTTCTATCGTATCCTATTTAATCAAGTTGTCAACTACAGTATCAAAGTTGAATAATCATGTGCATCATTCTAGTTTCAAGGCGGATTTATTAATGTGGTCAATATTTTTACAAGAGTGGAATGGTGTGTCGTTTTTTTATGGATGATCATATTACACCTGCGTTTTTGGAGCTATTTACAGATGCTACTGCTTCTTCATGTGCAGTTTTTTTTAAAAAATAAGTGGTTTCAGGGTTATTTTCCGTCATCTATACTTCCATGGCTTTTTGTGAATTATATCCCATCGTCATGACGTGTGTGCTGTGGGGCTATCAGTGATGTCATCTTCGCATAGTTTTTAATTGTGTGATCATTAATAAAGGAAGATCTAAAATTCTGAGCATTATGAAACTTGTGCGCAAATTGACATATCACTCAGCTCTTTATAATCACACGGTATATGCTAAACATATCATAGGATAAAAAACAGTATAGCGGATGCTATCTCTCTCTCGCTTCCAGATGTCAAGATGCAGGTTCGTGTAGTATTTATCCCCATGTTTCTGAAGAGCATATCATGTATTTTGTTGCTTACTGTAAAAATGTATTAAAAATCAAACATTATACAATTCAATTATATTTAGCAGGCATTAGATATCATTACTTGTGTTATAATCATTATTACCCTCTGACATCCCAGACGGCTTTGTCTTGTGTATTAAAAGGGGGGAAATAATTGCAAAGTAATCAGCCAAAAAAAGGATGCCTATAACTTCATAAAATGTGTAATTTGTAAAAAGGTTGTTTCCCTCCTTTCATAGATCGTATGCAACAATGTGCATTTAACTTTTTGGATTTCTACGGTGTGGTGAATTTACCATAAAAGATAAAAACACCCCAGTGGTCAACATTGTAACCTTAAATGATATTTCTTTTTGTCCATTGTCAAAGTATTTTTGTCTCAATTTAAAGACCTCCAAATGTGATCCATTTAACAATGGTATAGAAGTAACAATTTTCGAAAACTAGATTTAACCCTGTTCAGACTACGATTTCATACAAAGGCTTACGAGTCAAACAGGGAGCTTTGGCACAGTCGCCTTTATTTATTGAAAGTGAATTTGACTCCTCCCCTTTACCACGTTTTAATTTTATCAATAACCTGCGAGATGTTCCAAGTCGATTGCGCTATGAGGACAGCCAGTTTTCGGGTCACTCGTTTCGAATTGGGGCTGCAACTTCTGCTTCAGGTCTAAAAGACCATATTATTAAATCATTGGGTAGAGTATCATCAGATTGCTATACAAGATATATCAGATTAGACCAGAAGATTATGGAGTTAGCACTTAATGATATGTCTGAGTTTTATGTAGTTTAAATCTTTTTTCCTACCTCTAAATTACACGTAGCTCATTCAGTCTATTGTAGGTTATGAAATTTAGTTTTGATAGAAAACATAGAAAACATGTGTATAGTTTATTTTATATATATCATATTTTGTTATTCTTGTTTTAACGTTCAATCATTGATTTCCTTCTTGGGGTCTTCACTCATACATTTTGGATGTATTCATTCATTTGGTCAGCATTATTTCGGGGAAATTATTTTCCCCCCAATTCATTAAAACAGCTGTTGTCGTTTGAGAATGGACATAATTATTATGTTTTTTGTTGTCACGTTTTACCTACAAGCACAGTATTACTGTATTTTGCATAAGGATCTTTTGTTGCTCAACAGGCCAGATTCTAACGATTTATTGATATTTGAGCATGGGAAATTAATCATCGACAACAGGCCGGAGTCTTCCGCCAATTCGGGTATCTTCTAGTTTGGATGTCTGCCACCTATCGTAGGTTATATTAATTTTAGTAATTGGACTGGACTGGATTCTTCCGCCTTCTCTAAATCCTACTTCCGCAAATGACTTGACGGGATCTACCTCAAGCAGAGATGTTATTGTTAGTCAGTCACTGTTTATAAGTTAAGGGTAAATTCTTTTATAAGTACGAGTGGCCCCCCATGAAGCCAAAAGATAATTAGTATCACACTGTTTGTGAATGGTAGTTAGTTATCAAGAATAATATCTAGTATGTAGATGTAATAAACATTGTTTGCATTTAGCTCTATTATTATATAAGGCTTCCATATATATTTATACCCTAGTCCGACAGGGCATCAGTCCCCGTTGGTCTAAGCATGTTGAAACTGCTATATTTTACAGCTAAAAAAAGTGGATTGGTATTTTAGCATGGGGAAATTAACCTTTGATAACAGGCCGGAGTCATCCGCCAATTCGGGTATCTTCTAATTCACTCGATTTCCTTGTCATTGTCTTGTACGGTTGTGTTTTCCTTCCTCTTTCCATGAAGGTCTTTTGTGCTCGGGTCCCTTTCTATTTCTATTGTTGTTTAATTTTTTTTTTTCGTTTTTATGTTTTTTGTTTTCATTTTACCTTTTAACCTTGTGGCTTACCTAACTTATTGTATCTTCTAGGTTAGATGTCTGCCACCTATGTTAGTGTATATTAATTTGTTTACTAATTGGGCTGGAATTTGCTGGAATCTTCCGAAAATGGCTTGACGGGATCTGAGCAGAGATGTTATTGTAAGTCACTGTTTATAAGTTAAGGGTAAATTCTCTTTAAAACTTAAGTAGTTTACTTAAAAATTTAACGGGATAGTTCGTGTATTCCTAACCTTTAGGCTTTGTCGCTGACATTTCTAGTGTCAGGCCTTGTGATTTGTCTGAATACCATTGTACAAATGAAAGCAGACGAACATTTTCTGTTTCCGTTTCTGGTAAGTTGTAGGTACCAATACAACTGAGTGGCCCACGGTTTTATGCGATGATTTCGTGGCTGAAGCGCTCTACGGAATCTGTATGCACGACACTTTTTGGTAGGTGGTTCCAATGTATTGTTGTTACAACCAGAAATTAGTGTTCTAGGGTAAAGTAAATTTTTTTTTCGGCACATATTAGATAAACAAGACAAAAATGAGCTCCGAAGAGCTCTTTTTATTCATATAAAACTGTAACAGGCCTAGATAGTAGATTTTTAGCCAGTCAAAATCGACTGAGCTAACGGAGTACTTCTTGGTTAGAGGGCTGGCCCGGCAATACTCTTCGGAGCTCATGTTTGTCAGGGTTTGCCTGCATTTAATTCACAGCAAACCATGACACTAGAGATCTAATATCTTCTTCAAGTGATAAAATGACCGTTTCTAATGAATGACTCGTTTTTGATAGTGTGTTGTCGTCAGCATAATTATAGAGATCACAGTGTTTTAAAAAAAGAAAAAAATATCGTTTACATAAATATTGAAAAGTATTGGGACAGGGATTGAACCTTGTGGTACACCTTTATATATTTCTAGCATAGTACTTGAGAATTGACCAAATATTACAAATTGTTTTCTGTCAGATAGGTAGCTTTTCATTAAATTTAGAGCTTAACCATTTATTCTATATTTACTAAGTTTGAGAAGTAGGAGATCATGTGGTAGACAGTCGAAAGCTTTGCCGAGATCCACCAGGATAGCAGCAAGGTATTTGTCATTATCTAAGGTTGTTTGGCAGCCATACACTGATCGAAATGCCACAAGAAAAGGGGTTTTTTAAATGGTCAGAAAGTTGTTTTTCTATGACTGTTTAAAAAATCTTTGAAATGGCAGACTGAACACTTACTGGTATGTAGTTTCCTTTTCCCAAAACGCTGTTTTTCTTGTGGATTGGTGCCACACGGGCAATTTTCAATGAGTCTGGGAAAATAGCCGAGGACAATGACAAATTTACAAGATCAGTTATTGGTTTGGTTATAACAGGTTTTGCATTATGTAATAATTTAAGGGATATATATGATCAACACCAGTTGCCTTTTTTGCATTTATAGCAGCAATACGCTTAGAGACAAACAGTTCATCAATTGGTTTAAAAACTAAGGGATTTGAATTGGTAGTATTTTATTATTTTTCATTTATAGCATTTATACTTGGATAAGTTTCATCAATAATTGTATTCGGATCACCAATATTTTTTGCTACATTGACAAAAAAATTATTAAAGACCAGATATTTCTTTTTGATCGGTAAGAATGTTGTTTTCTTTAAGTATTATGTCTTTTTTTAACAGCCTTTGTTTGTAAGAAAGGGCTTGACTGTTGGCCAAAAAATCTTTTCACCTGTTTCCACCAGTGCATCAATAAAGTAGTTATTTATGGATTGTTTCTTAAATTTTGTCACATAATTTCTCTGTTGTCGATAGGTTTCCCAGTTTTTTTGGAGTTAATTGTGTGTGTGTTTGGACTTTGTTATAGTACATTCTCTTTTTATATATTGCAGATCTTAGTGCTTTATCTATATATGGAAGTTGTTTAGGTTTAATTTTCCTTTCTCTAAAGGGGGCATGTTGATCTACTATATCCAAAAATTTCTTACTGAAGTTTTCATATTGAGAATTTATGCCATAATTTTAATTTTCAAGCTCATCCAAAAAAGTGTGTTTGTCAAAATTATTAAAACTTTTCATACATGTATTTTTCATTGATCTTCAGCCAAAAGACAGGAGGATGCCTCACCCATCCACAGCCAGGATGCTGCACCCATCCACAGCCAGGATGCTGCACCCATCCACATTCACGATGCCTCACCCATCCACTGCCAGGATGCCTCACTCAAAACAGGTATGCCAGTTACCTGCCCAAGGAATAATTCATGTTCATAAAGCAGTGTTAAAGATGAGCAAGCCTTGGGTTCACCCTCTATTTTTTCATACATGTATTTATCATTGAACTTCAGCCAAAAACCAGGATGATATCTTATCCACCCCAGCCAATTACAGACTTTCCCACATTTGTTTTCTTGGTTTGTTAAAATAACATCAATGGGGGTTGGTTTAAAATTTTTGCTAAAACATGTGGGTGTATTCACAAGATTTTTTAAGCAAAAAATATCACAGCAATCTTTCAAAGTTTCATTTTTAACATTGTCTAACATACTAAAATTCATATCACCCATAATGATAGTTATGATACATTTTCACAATTTTGTCAGTTGTTTTGGTTAAATCGTCATAAAAATTACTGTTTTGAATGCTTGAGGGTTTATAAACACCTACACATAGCCATGTCTTTAAACTCAGCCTGTTTATTTCGATCTCCGGCTAGGTCTGACCGCATGTATGCTAAAACTCCACCATGCTGATTTCTGTCAGATCTATATAAAGAAAAAATATCGACATTAAATAGTGAATTCGAGAAAGAATCATCCAATTTAGTGTCTTGGAACATAATGTCTACAGTTGATGTGGAAACCTTTTCATACGTCTCAATGTCCATATTGATACATTTTGGCGTGGAATTAGAAGTTGCATATTACACATTCAATCCCATTTTGGCTTTTTTCGCACATGTTTGGCGCAAGAGCCACATGGGAACCGTATTGGACCAGGGTTTAACGCAATATCTCCGCTGATCACAAAGTATGAAGTAACCTGCCATCTTTGTTTGGTTCTATAGGAATGTGGCAGTTTAATGGTCTTGTATGTTTAAATGTGATAGTACATTATCTGATACAGGTTAATATCTAGATCGTTGTCAAATTTTACCTCGAAGGCAAGCAAATACCTACCATGAAATTAACCTACTAATTGAAAAAGATATATTTACACACAAAAAAACACGAACAACCAGAACATTAAATAATATTTTATTGGTAGATCTGCTCAATTTTAATGTTCATGTTGGCAAACATACCTTTTTAAGGATCAAGTGAGCTATTGTCACTTGCGTCAGTCGTCTGTAAACATTTACATTTTAATCATCTTATCGACCCTAATTCTGTTTCTTAAAGAAAACTCTTCTGACGAGCTTCTTGGAAATTCTGGATTCTTTGATGTATTTGTTTATTATTTAACAGAAATATTTATAAGAAATGACTTTTTCCTACGGGTTTTTCAACGTTTATATCAACAAAAATTATAACCTATAGCTCAATCCCTCTAAAAAGGTCTTAAGAAACAAAGGCGGCATTTTCATAAGGAATTTGAAAATGCCGCCTTTGTTTCTTATGTGGGTTCATGCTATAAATATGTTTTCTGTCTTAATGGAATTGATTAGGACTTGTTGTTATTGTAAGGAAGGAAACTAAATGGAAATGACAGAACTAACCCCAAATGTATGTTCCAATTCCAAGCATAGGGAACTTCTTTGTCGTCTTGTAACTGTAGAGATTGATTTGAAAAGAAAGACAAAAGAAAGGCATTTCTGAAACAGATTGGCTATTATCCTCCTGGCGTTACTGATTGGAAGTGTTGCAACCAGTATTACATTGTTTGCAATGAATTGCTAATTTTATGAAACAGTGTATTAAAATGCAAAAAATGTCACCAATATTTACAAAAATATAGTCAGCTGTTACACAAAATGCATATTAATAGCACCAGAACACCCTGGTCAGGTGGTGATGGATGGGGTCCTTTGCAAAACCCTGACTATTAAAAATAAATTTAAAAGAATAAATAAATTCCCTTGAGTTTCTCGGACTTTTGGCTGGCTCCAGAGGATGTATGAGGCTGAACCCATGGCCACAAACGATCAGCAATGCTGTTAAGTTGCAACCGAAGTATGACGGTGAACCCATGGCTCAAATTAATTGAAACTTTATCTGAGCGATGCTGAGGACTTTCGTTGAGTTCCACGGACTTTTTGGCTGGATCCAGATAAAGTGAGGGTGAACCCATGGCTCAATTTAATTAGTTATATTATGTTAGCAATAGTGATGAGTGGCCCCCAATATGCCAAAAGATAATTAGTATTTTATTTTGTGTAATTAAGTGTAGATCATACTTGTGTGAGGTTGTATATTATTATATAAGTACTAAAAAGAGTGAATTTTATAAATCATACGTGTGAGATAGTATTTTTATCTAGTACTTAAATGATTGTAGTTTGTATTACCATCACACTGTTTGTGAATGGTAGTTAGTTATAAAGAATTAATGTATATAGACATTGTTTGCAATCATCTGCTTATTATTATATAAGGCTTCCTATATATTAATACCTTAGTCTGACAGGGCATCAGTCACCGTCGGTCCCACCATGTTGAAACTGTTATATTTTACAGCTTATATTAGGGTTGATATGGACAGACGCGCATCTCTGGTCTTATAGTTAATGCATAAAGATATATATAAGGATGTTTTCCTGTGTTGTATACGTCGACGATTGTTAAGACAAGACGATTCCGAGTTCTAATTGTGAGAAGAGTTGCATAGTAAATGTGTTCCTATGTCAAATGAATAGTAAGTATTGTCAGATTTAAACCTGAAATTGTATGTAGAGTTTGTTGCTTCACAGGGGACCAGTTTGATCATGATAGATGGTAACAAGGTCAGCTAATTCTTGTTTATTTTAACGGAAAAAAAACACGCATTAATAATTTTTAGGTAAAACCGAAAGAGGGGGTTCAAAACACATGTATTAACAAAGGTCTGAAGTATAATGGAACGATTGTTTTATTCCTGTCCGGGAAAGTCTTTGGGAAGGGGGTAATGTTACGATTTTCTCAAGGAGCATCTCCGTCATCGGATATGATTAACTATTGATACTTATTTTTATTAAATATGCCATTTTTAATCATTGACAAGCAGACGCCATGAAAATCATCAATTCTAGATAATTGTTGAAACCCTATTATTGACAACTATTCGCAAAAATCGACTACACTTTGAAAACAAATTACGAATAGTCGCAAATTAAAACTCGGACTAAACCTAAGAATATTCCAAGATGTTATCAAAATTATACTGGCACTTAATGAGTAAGGCCATTCGTTGGTCAGTCTGTGTCTATAGTTTTGACAAAAACACCGTCATTTGTATCGTTGTATAATCTTTTAGACTTGTATATTTTTGTGGATAGTTTTTTTTATGCTGTATCGTCATGTTTGTCGATCTTATACTGAATAAGTGTACTGGTTGGTAACTTTTTTACACCCTTTTTAAGCAGGGAAAGGAGGAAACCAATAACGTTCGGATAGGAACTGTTATCCAACAAAACGTAGAAAACCATGAATATAAAGAACAGTATAAAGACGAAGGTGGTACCCAGAAGGGAAAAAATGATTAATGGTTGACCAAATAACGAGAATGTGTGATGAAGAACAAATAAAGAAAAAGAAGGACAGTGCCAGAAAAAAACAATAATCTTCACAGTGCTCTTTAACAACTTAAAGGCAATGATTTCAGATTCAATTAAAGAAAGCAAAAAAAGTCATCTATATATGATGCACTTTTATTGACTGCAAAGAGACAATGTTTAGAACTTCATTCAGACAGAGACGACAACTCTAAATTCCATGCATTAGAAAACCAACTGCTGACACATGGTATTAATATCAACCATGTAGATTTGCGACAAGGATGAGTAGACCATCTTCAAAATAATCCCACCAGTAGATCAAATGGTGATAATACACTTATTAAATTTCATACATGGTAACGGCTAAACTTTTGACAACTCCTTGCCGCTATGGAGCAACCTGCTGCCTGGGGAGATAATGGTCTTGCTGCCGCATCATATGTGATAGATTGGATGTTTGCTTCACGTCCAGCAATAAGTATTTTAACTTGATGCAGGACAAGGAACACGTTATCAACGGAAAAAGGGGCAGAATGGGACGTATGGAACAAAATTTTGACTGCCACCTTCAAAAGTGTGTAAAGGCGAGGAATGGAGCCTGTTGTAGCGGCAACAATGAGCGTAGTCTTTAGAAATCTATAAGAAGGGTCTTTATCGAGCAGGGAGCGTGGCACACTCCACACGGTTCGCGGACACTTTTTCTGTTTTATGACAACCCCAACAAGAGGGCCTTGCCTATCCACCACCAGGGGACGTGCTGGGCTTCTCTGTGGGTCGAGCACTGGAAAGTCTAGTATGATCGGAGGACAAATTTTGAATGCCTATGTAAAAGTTTGAGGTATGGGCGGAAAATTTAGACTTTTAGCTGCTACAAGCTCACTCTTGTATACAAAAGGGGTCTTTGTCATGCATAGAGCATGGCATTGTCCAAACACGTCAGCAACTGTGAACAGCGGTCAGGCTTTCCATATTATGACCTAACAACCCCCCAACTACAGGGTATCCCCTATCCGCCACTGCGGGAGTCGCTGGGCTTCCCATGGGGTGGTGCATTGTTAACCACTATCATTATCACAGACGAGTATAAGTACATTTCCCATAAAAGATTGATTGATTGATTGATTAATGATCGAGCAGCATTATTTCAGCTATATTCAGGCGATGAAAATGAAATGGATGATAAAATGAACAACATGAAATGATGATGAATGAAAATGGGATGAGACACAAGGAAAAATAGGGGTAACGGATTTAAGATTGCCACTGGCAAATGGGAGGATGGATAGGGTCGGGCAATTCAGCCTCCTGTAGCGGGATCGAAATCCCTACTCATAGCGAATACTACAGCAGCGTTCTTTAACGTGCGATTTTTCCCAACACGGTGCACTAATATGGTTTGCGGTCAGGTTTTCCGTATTATTGCCTGACAACCCCAGCTTGCCAGGGGTACCCCATTCAACCACCTGGGGCACACATCCCAGTCGGTCTTAAGGCAAACCGACCAGACACGCCGGTCAGGGTACTGGGCGCTATTTAGTCGCCTTTTACGACAAGCTAGCGCGACTCCGGTCTATTCTTTTGGCCCCCGGATCCCGCACGGGGCACCATAAAAAAAGAAGCAAGGGTTCAATAGGTTATCGGGAACATTTACCCGGCCTATTGAAATACCCTCCTGTAATCGACAGGGTAGCACCACGGCAAATATTGCCTCCGTTACAAGACGATGAAGTTGTGGGCCTATTTCCAGTGCCCGGGTCCCACATGGGTCGTATACTAGAATACGAAGTACATCGGGTTTCAATATTTCAACTATTTCCCGATACTCCAAGAGCAGTTCTAAGGCGCAACATTCTTCATGAGGCAACAAACTATAATAAATATTTACATCTCTATTATGCCAATTTTATTACTTTTTTTTACATCGAGTCCCTTTATACAGCCCCCGCCACTCGATCGCGGACGCCCTTATGTTATCAGTCCGTCTTTCCGAAACTAATAGTGTCAGGGCTACAACTTTTTTACAGGTAGGCTTTTCATATTTGGTATGTGGGTAGACAATATCGAGTATATACATTTGTATGTCGCATACCATGGCTGGCGACTTTTTACCTTGAACTTTGACTTCAATGTCAGCGAGGCCCACAGAGATGGACACCATCTCAAAGATATCTAACATTTTTTGTCGACTGGTAAACTTGACCAATTTCATTGAAATCAAATGCAGTTTTTTAGTTATTATCCGCAAACATCTTTTTGTCAAATTTTTTTAGGCAACTGTGACCTTGAAATTTAATGGTTTTCCCACAAAATAGATAGGCATCCGATCCATCCAATATGAAACCATATTCCAAATTCTCATTGAAATTTAATGCAAACTTTGAGTCGTCTTGAATAATCTATTTAAAAAAAAATTGACGTTTTTAGTGGAAAGTGACCTTGAAATTGGAGGAATTTGGCCCAAAATTGATATGCATCGAACCAACCTGATAAGTAACAATATCCCAAAGTTTTATTCAAATCGTATTCAAGCTTTTTGTGAATTATCATCCGGAAACCAAATTTGGACGGACGAACGGACACAAGGAACATAACCCGACTCTGTTGAGCGGGGTATAAAAAATTGTTTCCTATACGAACAAGATACAAACAACTTGTGCAGTACGAACCCGAAACCAATGAAAGTCGAGCAACATTATTATCGAGTATTTTTGTAACTTACGTCTTCTAATTAGAACATGACTGTTTGTGCTCAACGATTCGCCAAATGTGAATAGTAGATAGAAGTGGCGAGTGAAATTTTGTTACATCTCACCACTGAGTTCTGTGTACAGTTTCCTAAATTTATACCATTCTGATTGGATCATTCGTAATTAAATAGGTCAGTTTCTCCACATTTCATTCTTTTTTTCTTCATCTCATTTCCGCGTCAGAGACGCTGCATGGTTAAGACAATGTCGTTTTTACCGGAGCACAGACAACCAGCCAAAAAGCTCAATCAGAATCCCGATCTGGTAAAAACATTCGACAAGGATAAAAAACCAAAATGTTGTAATCATGTTTAAATGTATTAGGAATCGATTGATTGATTGCTGTTTTACGTCCAGCCAGCAATATTTCTTATAATTTTCTTGAGAGCGCATTAAAATGATATGCCTAATTTTAATAAAAAAAGGGTTTTTTGTTAAATGTGATATATGACGGAAAAACTTAACACAAAAGTACTTTTCATTATCACAACTTGTAACCACATCGTAAAATCTTTTGTGCTTCAACCCCACCAAGGCCCCTGGCGTCTCTACTAATTCCTGGATCCATGCAATTGGGTACCGTAAACTTAGATAAATATATGGACGTCTACCAAGGTGTGATTGTCTAGTTTGTCAACTTGCGCATTAAGCAAATGAATATAACAAATGTTCTAAATAGACGGGCGATTAATGGGAAAAAATCAACAATATCATTCCATCATTTAGCTTCATTGTTGCTCTTTGTTTTCCCCATTTAATAAAAACTATAAAATTCGCCAGTAATCATGATCGTCTTCTGCTGCCTGCCATAGGATAAAAATGGCGAAGAAAGCATCAGAACAATAGCAAAGAAAACCGACCGAACAACAAGAGACAAAAGTCAAGGGACAGTTACAAATAAGGATACAGACAAGCGCAACAAACAAACAAAAAAACACAAAAACAGAGAGTAACCCGAACTTAATAAAAACCATGGGTGCACTCAGGTGCTCCGGATGAGTAAACAGTGCCTGCCTCTAATTAGACACCCGTCGAGTTACTCATTGTCATGTCTTGAGAAAAGTCCAATCCAAGAATAGGAATCACTACCTATGACTCAGCAAAAATGTCAGATCGTATTTGAGACACTTATTTCACATTAAGACCAATAAAGTCATGGTGACGACTTCTGGACAATTAATATCAACCTAGGTAAAACTAACCCTTGTTTGAGTAGTTTAGCAGTCAACAGCAGGGATCGGTCTAGAAAATCGAAATACCGATCGCAGGATCTAGAATAACGTACAAGTTGTGAAATGTACACACCATGGAGCTGCTGGTAAGGTGCAGAGTAGAATACAGCTGAAGAGCTCTGCCTTAATCAGCAACCCAATATACCGCAAAATGCATGGTTTAGGAAAATAAAGGGTTGCGGGAATTTTTTTGTGATTTTCTACTAAATTTGTCATTTTTGTGAATTAGCGCAGCTCTTTCACCTTAAATTCAGATTGACCGACATTATATATATATACATGAAAAGTATACGTACTCTCCAAATCTCATGACCACTTTTATGCCTTTCAAGAGAAAACCAGCTTCCGGGGTATACCGCATTCTAAAAAAGCACTTTCTTTTCAGAAAATCTTGGTTTATAGGTCATGTTGTAAATGTGATAAAGTATCTTCAAACACCTTTAGAACAAAGCAAATTAGGACTCAAAATTGTTCAAATATATTCACCTTTAAGTTTTTTCATGAAATAATATTTTCAATGCAAGTCCGAACTTAAAACACTTTCCCAACACACTGAAATATTGAATGTTTGTTTCCTAAAATATCCATGCATCGATTTATCAGAATTTTCATAAATTAAAATCAAGTCGTCAGTTTTTAAAATAATAAGATAAACAGGACTATTTTGTTTTTAAGTAATTTTTTCTTTTATGTTCTAAATTTGATTGATTCCCTTAAGTGTCATTACCTCTAAAGAGCAAGTATTTGTTCATCAAAATTGTACAACATTTTGCCTAATTTTTTAGCCTTAAGATATCTGACCAATACCCTTAAATTTCTTTGCATTCTATACAACAGTTTTGGAGAATCGCGAAAAAAATTCAATAACTGCACACAATCAGCAAATACTGTGTTTGCATGATTTGCAATACATTCAATTTTTTATTTTATGATTTGTGATAAAAAATGTAATGTGTTATTTTCTTAGTATTCAGTATGTCATATTATAGTGTAAATGTGTGATGTATGTAGAAATTTACATTTAACCTTAGGAAGTTTTAAGTTGGCAGACCAGCCCCCCCCCCCACTCTTTTTCTTATTTTTAGAGGTCATATTAGTTCCCTTAAAAACTTTAAATATCAGTAACATTCCTACTTTTTCATATTTCTTTTAACTAAAAAATTAGAATTGCACTTCAACAGACAATAAAACAGTATTTTTAGAATTGCTCTGTCCTATACTATCAACTGACAAAATCCGCATCTAAATATATAAAAATACTATATTTAATATTTGTGGCAACACAGATGTGTTTTTGACCTAAAACTCCAAACACACTGTTCTAGGCAGACAAGTTTTACTAAAAAAAAAAAAAACAAAATGTTACATAATATCAATTTTAGGCTGAAAATTTGACGCCCCCATTTTTCCCCCAAATCATAATCGTTCATTCTCAACCATTTTCAGGCTAAGAGAGGCAATATCAAAAAATGGTGCTTATGTATTAAAGGGGAGAAAACACTAATCCAAATTTTTAAGACCATAATCTCATTACTAATTTCATGCTTTCCAAGAGAAAAACAGCTTCCGGGGTAAACCCGACTCTAAAAATAGCACTTTCTTCAGAAAATCTTGGTTTATAGGTCATGTCCTAATATATTCACCTTTCAGAAAAATTGTCATTCATTAAAATAAAGTCAGCAGTTTTAAAATACACTAAGATAAACAGGGCTATTTTGGTTTTTTTAAGTACTAATTTTTTTTATGTTCTAAATTTGATTGGTCCCCTTTAATGCCATTACCACTAAATCTCCACTGCATTTTTGGTAAATTTTAGGTTTAACACATTGAAGAGCGTTACAAGAACCACTCATGTCATTGCAAACAAAAATATCGCGAATTTCACAACTTTACCACGGCCCCGCCTACCCAATTTATACAAATTTACACTTAGGTCACAATCTATGAAAAAATATAAATACAGATCAACTGCATTTAGAAAACATAAACTTATTCATCAAAAATAGAACCGTTTGACACATTAATATAGTTCTATTGTTTATAAAAAGGTACATTAGATTTTATTGATACCAAGGCAATTGTCAAGAGAGGCCGCAATCATAAGTAATAGGGGGAAATAATTGTAAAATTTAGGGGGATTATACACGTCTATTGGAAATGGTTTCTAAAAAAAACCACAGAAAAATGCCCCGTCTGCAGTGTCTATTGTACGAAATCTGTAGTTCAAAATTTTACAAACGAAAGAAGAAAATTCAGCGACTTATGGTGTTTATAGAAGTGTCTTGACTTTGGGCAGTGTTTATCGGCCTACACCAATAAAACTTAATCTAAGCAGTATTGCTTCTTCTTGGGGAGTTTTTTACGTCCTACACCGAGAACTTAATGCCCTTAGTCGGACGGGTTGAAATAGTATTGCATTTTTACGTCTTCTTATATACCTATTACAACAAAAATTTTGATAGACGCCATAATGAACCGTTGAGGGTGATTCAAGGACAATCCGTACAGCATCCACCTAAAAATAAAATATTATCCTAAGGTAGCCTATGAACACATATAAATACAGCTGAATTGCCTTTTCTACGAAATTTGTAGTCAATTTCCAAAGGAGAAAAAAGAATTTGTACGTTTTCGTATATACATATTACAACAAATATTTTGGGATTATCGTTTTTGATATACATATACCAATAAAAATTTCTTTGTTATTTCACATAAAGAATAAATGTGTATCGTAAAGGAGCATATGTATACAATATTACATAAAACATAACGCCATAATTGAAGTACATAATTAATGCTTCCACCTAGAATTACCAATTAAAGTTTAACAATGTTTATTTCCAATTGGGTCCTTCATTTAACATCAAATTACTACGTAAAATTACATACCAGATACGAGCAGCAAAGTTAAAAATTTTACAAACTTGATAAATAATTTTATGAAGAAGTATAAGATCAAAATAAGTCTTAAAAATTTTTAAAAATATGTATATATATCGGAGAGAGATCTTAGTTTGGTCATTAAAAATATCTTGACCCATTTTTATACCCCTGCAAACGTGTTTGGGGGTAAATAGGAATCACCCAGTCTGTCCGTCTGTCCACATCCCTTGTAAGCGCTTCTCTTCCTTAACCACTTGACAGATTTTTTTTATAAAACTTTACATGAAGGAAGTACATCATATTTAGATGTGCACGAAGAACTTTCGTCGCTGTCGGATATTATTCAGGGGAGATAATTGAACTTAATACTTTTTAAATATAGTATTCAGTGAGACCGCGTAAGCGCAACTCCTCCTAAACCGTTTGACAGATTTTGATGAAACTTTACATGAAGAAAGTTTATCATATGTAGATGTGCATGAAGAATTTTCTTTGCTGTCTTATATTATTCAGGGGAGATAATTGGACTTGAAACGAAGCGGGGGGTATCTCAGTCCATGCTTGTTTAATCTGAAATTGTCATTTGTACCTAAATTCTCATTTGTACCTTTATTTGTATCTGGTAAAGAATTCCAATTTTAAATTCCATTGAAATTAAAAGATGATGATTCGATCGATTTTGCTCTTGGCACATAAAAAGTAATATGAGTTGTTCTGGTATTTGTAGTACCAACAGTTCCAGTAAAAAAATCTTGCAAATATTCCGGACATTTGTTCTGAAAAATATTGAAAAAATGATTAAGGCGTAATTGTAGCACTCTATAACAAATATTTTAAAAAAAACCCAGTTTTTCAAAAAGATTTGCAGTAATACGCTTTCTTTGAGGAAAATCTAAAATGAATCTTATAACTTTGTTCTAAATAATTTGCAGTTTGTCCTTTTATTTTTTCGATAGTCCTTCGTACCAACAAGCACATGCATAATCAAAGTGACATAAAGTAATTGCTGTACATTAAGTTCTTTGGACTGCTGAGATAAACATCTTTGATGTGAATACAAAAATTTATAACCATTGGTTTGCATTTTTAACAATACATGTATTGTCGACAGTAAACTCACCTGATATTAAGTTATCTAACACTACTCCCACGTATTTAACAAATGTTATACTTTCAATTTTGATATGATCACACGCAACTGAAAACACATTTTCATAGTTTTGCTTTGGACCAAATAAAATACTTTCAGTTTTTCCTTGGAATAAGAAAAGCTTCTTGTCCACCAGCCAGTTTTTACACGACATTAACATAAATGACAGTTTTTGAGATATTGCTGACGGATCTTTATGCGAAACTATTATGGCTGTATCGTCCGCGTACAATAACACTTTACAATCATTGCCAATACTGACTTTAAGGTCATTCACATAAATTAGAAAAAGAAGAGGCCCCAGTATACTACCTTGTGTAACACCGCAAGTTACATTAAATATATCTTAATCTGTTTTATTACCATTAACAATTTTACTTAGTGTTACTAATTGTTAAGTGAATAAATCAAGGAGATTCTATTAGACACTATATTTCATCAGAAGTTAAATTTACATTTTTTATTAAAGCTCTGTTTCAAAATAAGCCGAAGCATTATATACAATATTCAAAAGAAATGCATTGTTTTTATTCGGATCTAACAACGACGATTTTTGAGATGTAGACGACAGACAAATAGTATTAAAGAATGACAGGATATCATGGATAATTTTTTTCTCCGGATTTTCGCAATAAAAAGGTTCAATATGGAAAATTGAAAAAAGGCCAGAAAGAATAAAAACAATCCACGGGGGTGTGCCGTTTAGTCTAAAAATCATTTTTATATCATCAAATATTTTTATGGGACCATAGTGGGCGGGTTCCCAGTGCTCGACGCACGGAGCAACCCAGCGCGTCGCCCTGATGGCGGATACGGGAGACCCTTTCGTTGGCGGTTATGAGGTCATAATGCAGAAAGCCTGGCAGCGGACCGTAGTGGGTAACGTGTTTGAAGAATGTCACGCTCCTTGCACGAAATAGACCTCTTTTGTAGATTTCGAAAAAGAGTAGTCTCATTGTAGCAGCTACAAACGGCAAACTTGCCGCCCCTACCCAAAAATCCCTACTTTTCCAGTGGCAGTCTAAATTGTATGTCTGTGTCCCATCAAACCCCCTTTTTTCATTGATTAATTGTTTGTTATGATCCTGAATATAGCTCGCTGGGCGCAAAAAGCAGACATCCAATCAATCAAACATTTTTATTCTATTTACTATGAAAATTGACAAGCACTTGTAGTCTTAAGGGGTTTTTTTTAAATCTGATGAATTTTACAAATCCGTCATATGCAGAATATTAAACAAGTATATTGAGGCACACATTTATAGATAAACCGTTGACCTTATCTCAGATATTTTTACTTTTTGGCTTAGAGGGCATGCATATAAAGTTTTAAGTACATATAAAATATTGTACATACAAAATATTGAAATCTTACTTTTAGCAAACATTTATGAAATAATTAACATTTAGTGAGTTCGGTGTGTAATTGTGTGTCGATTTAAGATTTTTTTAAATTCAGTTACAGATATGAAATTTTCTTCTTCATCGAATGTACTGTTGGAGTATTCACAGGTGTTTTTGTCTTTCTGTAGTTTAGAACTTCGGTGCATATGTGTCTTCTGTAGTTTAGAAGTTCTGCAAGAACTGAAATATAGTAATTAATTGTTATGTTTGGAGATATAACTCGCCTATTTGAAAAGGGTGTCCTGTGTAGACCCGGGGAGTGGCAAGGTAGTTAGTCTACACCGATGTTGCGGGTCGTCTCATTGCGGGCAGGGTGCACTCGACTCCAATCTTTAAAAGGATTGCCAGTTTTCTTACTGGAGGTCGGGTTTTCTCCGGTTTCTACGGCTTCCTCCCCCATTAAAAATGAAAAATTGCAGAAACACAATCCAAACAACCAAAAAAAACCCAGCCTGTTCTGGTGGAACTGAGATCGGCCCATGTCACTGTTGTCTTGAATAGAGGAAGTGTTCAGGAAAATTTGGCGGTCTCCATAAAGACTTGTGTCTGCTTGTAACACGCGACATTAACATGCAATGTTTATTCAGGTCCCTAAAAACCGAAAAACATAAAGTCTTGATTTTTTGTTAACTGGTCGTCTGTGTACAATTATAGGGCAACATGTGTTTCACGGTCTCGTATTATTTATTTCGTGTTGGAATATGTGTCTGCAGTCATTCTATCTATTTTACAGATAGTGGTCGATATTAGTTTTCATTTTAAATGTTGTATTTGTTCCTATTCTTTTGGTCGTATTTTTTATTGTACAAGATTTCATCTGTCAGGCCCGCTCAGTTCGCCTTGCTTTAGGGTTCAAAGGTTATGATTTTTATCTCGCCTGCGACGACTAAAGCTGAGGCGAGACATGTATAATAATGTGGCGAATGCGTTAACATTTGACATTTTGCTTTGTATGCTGCAGCCTTAGGTCAACCAAATTTGGTTTAGTAGTAGCTTACGGTGAGTACTTGTCGTCTGTAATCTGACCTTGACCACAATTTCGCTTCAGTGGCTACGTTTAAGTTCGTGGATAAGATTAATTCATCAGTAACCACGCAAGGTAGGATGACAACATTTACTATATAGGTTGCTGATGAAAGGTGCATGGCAGTCTGGTAGTTGTCACCTGACCTTGACGTCATTTTTGCAGGCCGCTGACAACGTTAAAGTTTTTTTAGCTAGGTCAGTTTTTCAGTATGCATTATATTTTATATAATGCTATTTAAATTTTTCTCATAAAGTAAATTTATTTTCGTAACTGATTTGCAGGCGTTTTTTGTGTCCACGCTTGTTGATAAGTAAATCAGACATAACGGAAGCTGGTAGTCGTATGTATAGATTAATTTCCACTGTCAACGAGGCTTATGAATATTTAGTGGAGGGAAAACAAGCTGATGCCTCCATAACATTAACTCGTTTAGAGAACAGCATTCAAATATTGGTTTTTAAATGGTTCATAGCAATTGAGCAAAAAAAAAAGACTTGCAATCTGATTCTTCCTCCTTGAGGCCACGGTGTCCAAGTGATTCAGATATTTTGTCTACTATTAATTTCGTGGTCTTTCAACACCGAGATTGCGGTTCTAGTCTCACTGCCGGTAAAGTTCGCTAGACTTGATTCTTAATTGACGAGGATTGCCCGTTTTAATTTCGAAGGTCGGAGTTTTCTACGGGTACTCACACAATGAAAACTGGACGCTGAAAGTGGCATTAAACAACAAATCTTCAGACTCTAGTCTTTTCAGTGCATGCACTTTATAATTACAGCTGGTGCATGGCTACATGTTTTTTGTGCCCTTGAAAAGTTTGACATATGATTTAAAAATTTGGGGACATTTAAAGTTGCATATAATAATACAAAAAAATAAAAGTTGAAACATTGCAGTCCTTTTCAGTGATGTTATGTCATTTGCCTGTAGTTTAGATAGGTATATATTTTCAAAAATAGGAGTTTTTTTTTTATTCTGTTGAAGACTTTGCATATTTGAAAAGATGTCCTTCTGTTATCTGGTACCTGTGAAACTGAGATGCTTCTATATAGTACATGTAGTACTTACAGTTCTGTTTCCTTCCTCCATGTGTATCGTAATATTTCCCTGTATATTCTTTGAATTAATTTCCAGAAAATTAGCCTACCCAATTTTTCAGCTAAACAGTTTAAGATGTGTATATGCATAAAGACAGCACATTATCAGCAACCAATACAAAAATTAAATAGACAGCAAAAGTTCGTCATACAAACATATCGCACACATACCTTAGTTTCATCTACACTATTTACATCACAGTTTGTATCTTATTCCTTTGATGTTCTTCAATAGCCAGCTGGTTTTTAGTGTGCTTCTGACATATATTCCATAAAGTATCTTAATAGACCAAGGATTTTAGGAAATGACACACGTTTAAATCGGATTTAGTAATTTAATATCATGTATGAACTTTTTGTCTCCAAGAAGGCGGTTCAATTTTGCAGAATCGGAGTACTGTGGGTAAGAATTTTTGTAACACTTATTAAGTTAATGGTCATAAATCCGTGAAATTACACCATTAGAAGAGTAAACACCACTACTTTATCCTACGTTATAATGGTTGTCAATTCACATAAAAGTCCGACTAGTGCGTACGCCATCTATTAAAGGAATTGCCTGCTACCAATTTATTCGTGACAGCAGCATACTATAACTTGCAACTATAATTAAAGTGAAATTAAAACATTTGGTTTAAATTCTAATGTTATGAATTGAAACATCCAGTTGTGTAGACAGCAACCGGATTTTTTACATGTAAAGAAACTGGATAGATATCACATTATCAGTGACATTAATATTTTCTATTGTTTCTTGTTTTCGTGCTAGCTATTGCTATTCCATTTATACAAATGACATGTTCGATAGTGTCAAAAAGATAGGGCTGCAACTACCTTAGATGTAGTATGTTGTCCATTACCGTGTATTGGCATATGGATTTTTCAGAAACAACATCCAGTGTTCGCTTTTAATGATAACTAGACGGCGTTGTCTGGGTGTGTTTAGTCTGTACCATCGGTTTTGATTGGTTGGATGTTTGCTTTAAAGCCAGCGAGTAGTATTCAGCAATATTCCCAACAAAAACAAGTAAACAAACTATAAATCAATTCGGGAAAGATAGACCAAAGGGCAAACATTTTTATTGTCACTGGAAAAGTATGGGCTATAGGTAAGAACGGAAACATTAGCCTATTGTAGCGGCAAAACACGAGCCTACTCGTATCGACATCAACAAAAGGGGTCTTAATTGGCAAAGAGCATAGCATTCTCCAAAAACGTTACCCACTCTGGTCCGCGGTCTTGGTTTCCGTATTGTGCCACGACAACCCCCAACCAGAGGGGATCCCGCCACCTGGGGACGCGCTGAGTAGCTCTGTGGGTCGAGCAATGTGGACCACCACAGTATGATTCCAGTATTTTTATTTGTTAAAGTACTTACCTAACTTTATGAAATTGATAAATTTTGCGTTTGAGACATTTGTGCTATACGCCACCAGGATTTGGTAGTACTGAATATAAATAAATAAAATTTGCACTCACAAAACTTTCTTTGTAGGATTTGATTGTAAAGTTATGAAGTGTTTTTACTATTTTTCTTAAATGAAAATGAATTTTAATTGATAACATGTCAATCAAACAGTTGTAAGACTCGCCGAATCTCTTTGGAAAAAGGGGTGTGATATATAAACTAACAACATGTAAAATTGTTGATAAAGTTCTGAAATTAGTAGATTTCTATGTGTGAAATAGTTTATATGTGTTCGCTGTCTGTTGTTAAGATTGCAATTTAGATTGTCAACAATATTGTCCACGGGTTGCTGCCGCTTCTGTCCATAAAATTTTGGGGGCCGTGAACTATTTGTTAAATTTGCACAAATTAATTAGGAATATTGTGTTCTCAAGTTTCTTGCTAAGTTTCAAATCGTTCGCAGACATATGGAATTTGTTCTTTCTTTTTTTAAAATGTAATGTTGGACATGTCCAAGTAGCTGGTATTGTTTTGGCTACGAGTAATCCCAAACATAGTAACAGAATAGCAGTCGTACGTCTGCTTCTTTAAGGTTTGTCCCCAAATATACTTCCTCTCCAACTACAAAACATGTTTGAATTGTTCTATCATTATTTTTCTTTGGGGAAAGGAACAGGTTGTTTGACTGAAAAAGATCAATAAGTATTAAAACATTCAAGATTAAAGCCTTAGTAAAAACAAGTAACTTGCATATTATGCAAAGAAATAAAGGTCAGAATGGTTTAATGTATTCTTACAAATTTTGTTCTAAACAATCTATGTTTCTTTATCAACATTTATAGCTTTGGTTTTATTAGCAAGCAGTCTGTTTAATATCTTGCGAAATAATCAAACATTTCCTGGCATCATTTGATACATGTCTTGTTATTTAAATTCATAATGCTGTATCCGTCCACTTCATTAGCTGTATTAAAAGCTGAAAGTATCTAGTTCCATGATAAGTCTACGTTTTGCAACCTGACATGTTGAAATGTCTAGTTCATCAAGTTCAAAGTATTTGACTTGATCTATAACATGTATGTTCTTTATCATTCCTAATTTAATTCATCGTCCGAAAAACTTGTCATTAAAACTGTTCTAATATGATAGGAAATAGTGTTTAAATTAATACTTGGCGTTATTAAAATATGTTATGGTAAAGCAAGATTAACCTTGTAAAAAATATTTGTTTTTTTTCAGACAGCTGGTCACTTTGAACAATTGATCCTTCTTTAACTTCGTCAGCTTTAAACAAATAAGCTTAAAACTATTAACCAACTGTACACGTCCATTTGTGATGGTAAATAGCAATAGATTTAGTTTTTCCACTTTATATTTTTGACTTATCCATGTTTTGCCTCTATTATTATTATTATTATTATTATTACTATTATTATTATTATTATTATTACAATTCTTATAAGAAAAATAGCAAAGAAAACCGACCGAACAACAAACACCAAAAGTCAAGGGACAGTTACAAATCCGGATATAGACGAACACAACACAAAAAGAGAAAGAGAGTAATCTGAACCCAATAAAAACCATGGGTGCCCTCAGGCGCTCCTGACGAGTAAGCAGTGCCTGTCTCTAATTATACACCCGTTTAGTTACTCACTGTCATGTCTAGGGAAAAGTATAATCCAGGAATAGGAAACACCACCTACGTCTCGGCAAGTATGTCAGATCGTATTTGAGACATATTTCCCATAACGATCAATTAGGTCATGTTGACGACCTCCGTGAACTCTATTGTTTGTATTTTTGGTTTTCATTGCAGTCATTTGAAATGTATTTTTTTCTCTCAATTCATTCTTTCTATTTATTGTAGCTTATCTTCTATTTCATTTATGGAATAATTGTAATTCCTGATTGTACTGTTATGTTAATAAAGATAAAAATACCGTTTTGTCTATAAAATTACTTAACATCAACTGAATTTCCATTTTGACAATCCCATTTAACAAAACATGCATGGGATCATTTAATTTGCGTTTCGTAACATCAAACTCAGGAATGTTACAAACAACACTTCTTGATGTATTTCCGTACAGTTTTAACCATTTTTTGTCTCACCACGTAAGCCTATTTTGTCACAGCGATCTTTGTGCCTTAAACGATCTCTGTCTAAACTGGTTTCTAAATCAAGATAAATTTGTGTGTTACTTAACATGTTCTACATGGCTTTTGGGAAATTGAAAATTCCTCTTTGAAGCCTCTAAGATACTGAGCGGCAGGAGTATCGCCAATAGCATAGAATAGTGTGCTGTAGTATCTTTTATCATTATTCTAAACTCTAAATATTTTTCCGTTCTATAACTGATGCATGTTTTGTAGAAAGTCGGACAGCAAAATTTTGACATTCCAAATGTTTTAGGTGACTAGTTTTTGTTATTGTTTATTACAGAGTATCTTGAATCTTAAACCGTAGTTCTGGAGACCAGTTTAATAGGTTCCAGTAGAACACTGATAGAGTATGTTTGTTTGGTTTTTTTTTTTTTTTTTTTTTTTTTTTTTTCTTTGTCTGGCTATTGGACTTCCTTTTTAAAAATCATCATTATAGATGCTAAAAAAGTGCATGGTACCATCGGAAGGATTCATTTTAATGATACAAATTCTCAGCATATTGTGTATGCATCTTTGAATGTCTAATTTCATTCAAAGATTCCTAATAATTAATATAACTAAGTGCAAGGTCAGCTTAATATTACTGGTATAGATGAATGCAAGTTGGTTGTGTTTGTTCCAACTGAAGATATTGTCGTAGTGCTGAAGAGACAGAATTTTGAAACAGTAATGTTGCAAAATTTGTGTTGTGTTTTGGTTTTCACACATTTTGCCTAATTTGTGTGCTATGTATTATTAATAATTGTAATACTGTTATTGAATCATTTTTTGTGTTGTTCCAAAAATATTTACTATCATAAATATGTTAATGAAAATATTTATTGTTTACATTCATATGTTAAGTACAGTGGCAGAATAATAAAAATCTAAAAACAACTATTCAGTTTTGTATATAATTTAACTTTGTCAAATTGTGCTTAATTAGAATGTCACTGCTTTATCAAAGATTCTGTGAAATTGGCTAGGTGGGCACACACAAACCATGTTTTGAAAAATGGGAAAAAGAGAAATTTGTACAATGTGTCTTAGAATTTCGAATTCCTTCACAGCCCTCTCCCCTTTAACACTGACAGCGGCAACAGACCAAGTTTGTTTAAGCTGGTGATCAGTGAACTGATCTTGGCCGCACAAAAATGGTGGCATTAATGTGGTTAAGGTCTTCTATCTCAAACTTTCGGTCTGTCATCAAGTGGTCACTTTTTTCTAGCTGATCTAGTAAGCCGCCATGTCCAATTATTTTCTTGTCCAAAGATATAACGTGCCAGTATATAACGTGATCTGTCCTTTTGGAGATATTCCTAACAACCCCTTGGCTGTGTTGTAGTGTCGAAAAGGTTTATATTTGGCAAATAAAAGCTGATTGATGCTCACTATACATCTCGGTGCAGTTAACTACGACTCTTGTTGGAAACATTTCATTAAACTCTTTCGGCATGGTCGCTCCGACATCGGATTGGGTCGGCAAAAAAAAGGCTCCAGGTTTCATTTATCTTAGAAATTTGGCCTTTGTACAAATCTGTAAGAATTCTTTCTTGCATACCTTTGCCTGGGAGGGTTCCCAGTGCTCGACCCACAGAGCAGCCCAGCGCGTCCCCGGGTGGCGGATAGGGAAGACCCTCTGTGGGGGGGTTGTCAGGTCATAATACGGAAAGCCTGACCGCGGACCGTAGTGGGTAACGTGTTTGGAGAGTGCCACGCTCCATGCACGATAAAGACCCCTTTTGTAGTTTTCGAAAAAGAGTAGGCTCATTGTAGCCGCTACAAAAGGCTAAATTTTCTGCCCCTACCCAAAACTCCATACTTTTCCAGTGGCAGTCAAAATTGTATTCCCTGTGACCCATCCCACCCCCATTTTCCGTTGATTTATTGTTTGATAACTTGTTCCCGTCCTGAATATAGCTGACATACTGCTTGCTGGACGTAAAGCAGACATCCATCCAATCCATACTTTTCCTCGAACGCACAAGTGTAAGAAATATCTCCTCACTTGGAGGTAATGTTCCTTGTGGACCCCTTTTCTTTATCTATTTATAATGATTAACCCTTAGATGTATTGGCAGTTCCTGCTTAAAAATAGACTATATTCAGGCTGCAAAAAAATGATCAAAAGCATTGAGGTGTCAGTAGCGTGGAAAACCTGTGTAGAAATAAATGGAGATATTGGAAGATGCAAAACGGTTCAAACAAAACTTCTCTGGTGTACGAATTTCAAACAGTGTTAGGATCTGCAGCGGTAAGCTTTCCTACTTTGTTGATTTTGTTGATGGTAGACTAAAAGGGCTGTCATCTGATAGCATTTAAATCTGGCCTGTCTGCATGTTGGTTTCTTGCGTGGCTCTTTGAGTGGTTTCCATTGAAAGACTATGGAAACTGCACTTTTCTTCAGTCTCGTCAATTGTATATGGTTGACGGCTCTCTGTTGTCTGCTGGTGTGAAATGGGCAGAACATACTGTTGAGCATTTCTCTGCGTATATTGTGTATCCACTGTTTGCGGATGGATTGTATTTTCGGGAATCTATGGCAGGAGAGGTCATTGCATCTGTCTAAACTTGACCTGTTGGTGCACAGCAGTGATTTGGCATTGTTAACCGACCTGTAAAAAAGACCATTTAACATTTTTACTGTATTTGCTCATTTTTTATATTTAATATTATATGGCTTTACTGTGGACGTGGCCCACCGTCGGGAACGTTTCCTAGATACCCATTTTAATTTATCTAAAACTGTCGCAGGCGACACAATCTTAAAATTTTTAAACGAAATTAATTTATTTAATAAAATTTAATTTCACTATTAATTGTGATGCGTCATATCTTTTATTGTTACCATTTTTATCTGTATATATTCTCATATTATCGTACGATTACGTTTTAGTATAAAGCTCCTGAATATAGCTGAAATATTGCTTGCTGGACGTTAAACAACAATCAATCAATATTCACAGCTTTGTCATATTGTTTTCTGAGATTGAGTCAAGATGATCTTCAAAATAAAGAGAAAAAGAGTCATTTATCTATATGTATAATGATACACTCGTTTTGAGATGCACTATGTAACATCGGGTTATTTTTTTAAATCACTTTCATTTGTGTTATTGCTGCTCGGGCGTTAAACACCATTAATCAATCAATCATTTGTGTTTGGTTCACAGTGCTCGACTCGAAGAGCTGCCCAGCGCGTCCCCATGTGGCAGATTTCCCTTGCTTTTTTGGGGAAGGTGGGTAGTCTGAAAACCTACTGCTGTCCAACGCTTTTATAAATTTTGATTGCATCGTGGGACGTCAGAGAGCTCTCCATTAGCAAAACAACCTATTCTGAATCGGCAATTTCTATCGATGTTATAAGATTTTCTTGTTGTTGAACTAAATATAAATCGCGTCACTGACTAGTTGGAGGGTTTTCATGTCAGAATACAGAAAGCCTGACAGCGGACAACAGTAGTTAACATGTTTGGAGGGTGCCACGCTCCTTGCAAGCTCATAACTGGCGGTGGCGTAAACACTTAACATGCTGCTTTATATCTTTGTACGCGCAAGCCCTAAGCGTTCCCGGGTGATGGATAGGAGAGACCCTCTTGTTAGGGGTTCTCGGGTCGTAATATGAAAAGTCTGGCTGTGGACACAAGTCGGTAACATATTTGACGAGTGCCACGTACCTTGCACAATAAGGACCCCTTTGTAAATTCAAAAAAATCTTTTAATCCGTACTCAATTTCCGTATTGTGACATTTAAACTCGCAAACTAGAGGACCTCGTGTATCCGCCACCCGGGACGTACTGGGCAGCTCTGGGGTCGATCACTGTGAACCATCCTAGCTTTGTTCGCGAGAACACATAGAAGACAACACAACAGAAACTTTAACTGGAGAAAGATTATAAACAAATTGTGATAATATAAAAACTAGCAAAGAAAACTGACCGAACAAGAGCCGAAAGTCAAGGGACAGTTACAAATCCGGATATAGACAAACGCAACACAAAAAAGGGGTTAACACGAACACAATAAAAACCATGGGTGAACTCAGGTGCTTCGGATGAGTAAGCAGTACCTGCCTCTAATTAGACACCCATCAAGTTACTCATTGTCGTTCTGGGGAAAAAATCCAGCAATAGGAAACACTACCTATGACCAAGCGAAAATGTCAGATCGTATTTGAGACATAACGATCAATTAAGTCATGGTGACGACCATAAAACTTCTGGAGAGATAACATCAAACTGGGTACAACAAACTCATGTTTGAGTAGTTTAGCAGTCAGCAGCAGTGATCAGCCTAGAAAATCGGTATACTGATCGCAGGATCTATGTGTGAAATTTGCACACCATACGCTGGAGCTGCTGGAATGTTGCTGTCGATGAACGGGAAGTTGACAATTGTAAATTTGAAGTCGTAACGTTTGTCTAAGAGTCTAGTTTGTAGTATTCCAGATTCAATTTATAGAAGTAGGTCTAGGTAAGAGGCTGACCTTAGTGTATTGGTGGTGTCTTTAATTTCAAATCCTTTTGTTATAATTTGTATTGTGATATGTATCAATTGCAAGATTTTAAATAAAATATGTTTAAACTAAGTTAAAGGTCGGGGCTAGTGTATTTTCTTTCTATGATAATATGTTATTGTAAACAATGTTTATTATTCTACAGTTAAATTAGAGGGAAAAAATTCATATCCTTCAAAGGGACTCCTGAACCTATGTGATTCGCTTATTTTGCGATGAGCATTCGGAGATCACGCCGATATGATAGAAGTGTTTTACATTTTAACCAGTAAGCATCATGAACAAATGGAAATTGCTTAAAGTGGCGTAAAACTCCATTCAACCAATCAATCTGTTCTACTAAGTCTTCTACTTGTAGTTAAAGATTATTTTTCAAATTTGAGCCAACGAGAAACGAGGATTAAGTTCAAGAGAATTTTTCAACTTTTAGCCAATGAGAAACGAGGATTAAGTTAAAGATTTTTTTTTCAAATTTCAGCCAATGAGAAACGAGGATTAAACATGACACTACACAGCCCAGCATGAGCAATTTTCATAGATTTTTTATTAACTTAATCTGTTTGACCATGCTGGTTACAGGTAACCGATCGACCGATTAAGATAAAAAGCCGGGCGATATTAGAGGACAGTATACACACTATGAGTAGCATTCAAGTTTAATAGAAGATTTGATACCATGCAGCAATTTAACATGATAATTTTCTATGGTTGCCAGATCTGTCGATCAAGACGATATGAAACATCTTCGTGTTGACCGCATACAAAACATTTTGGATTGTACTTTCTTTGCTCCATCCGAAGCTTAAATTACCCGTTTAGACTGTTTTCCGCCCAATCCATTTGTAAAATTGTTTCATGTGAAAAAATGACATTTTTAATTTCAATGCTTTTGAAAAGTTTTTATATTTAACATGTGATCGGCACACAAATCTCTATATAAATAGACGAACATCAGAGCGACAGTTCTTACAACTTAACGTTCAAATTCTCAGAACTATAACCTCCAAGTTACAAGAGAACTATCCTCGTTTCTTTTCTCTATGAATTTTAATGTGTAGAACAGTTACTAAAAAGAACCTCTTCGTTAAGCTAGACTACACGGTGGCGGGCAACTAGGATTTTGTCATCAGAAGATTTATGAAATGTTAGCCACTGAGAACGCATTAATGGCCATAGCAGCCAATATAATTTGAATTTTGACAAGCACCAAAAACATATTTAGAACTAACCAATGACTATTCTTGTCGAGATTTGTTCTAAGTGATTCAGTGGTTGGCGAAATGAAATGTGAAAAGTGTACGACCAACGATAACTTTCATGGACGTCAGGGGTTGAGAATAGCTCACCCTTACCCTGAATGTTAGTCATGTGATCTAATAAATTAAAAGGGTCACTGGCTAATGCTTGTGATCCCACTGGGTAATAAATCAACTATCTGCGACTAATGCAGCCATCAAGGAAACCAATTTGCTGATGGATGTCTGTCATTTAATAAATTCTGGCATTTGTTGCTACAATGCGTTACATCTGCTACTGTCTTTTTTGTTGTTGTTTAACGCCACTTTAATCCCATTGTCGATTAAGTTTGGAGTCAAGCGCACCCTGCTCGCAGTGGGGCTTTAACCCGCAACCTCAGTGTTGACAAACCACCAGCCCGAAATCAAAATTACTAATCTCTGGCATCGGGGCTAGTGGCCAACGTCGCAGACTGAATTACATGATGTACAAAAAAATCGTGTTTTGTCCTCTGTCTTTTTCTTTTAATCTTACTTGTGAAGGAAGGGCTTGGATTATACGCAAATACTGACTTAATAGAATTTTGTCAACCTGTTCATTGATTGTTGTCTCTGGTGTTCGCCATTTTCTTGTTTTTGTTGTGTGTGGTTATTGTCTACCATTATAAAATGATTCTTTAACATTGATCAGAATAACAATATGACAATGCGCTGTTTATAATTATACCACACGGAACGAAGTTGTGGAGGGTACAAATGTTTTCGATGGGTCCCGTCTCCTTTCATTCATGAGTCCTACTCATCTGTAACTACTGATCCGAATTTTATGAAACTTGGTAGGAATGAAGGAGAAATTATGATACAATATTTGCTGTAGGAGTTAATCCCCTTTTAAACTTTTAAATTTCTCGAAATCCGTTAATCCCCTTTTAAACTTTAAAATTTCTCGAAATATTATTATGAACAACCCTCTATCTTCAATAATGTAGCTTCTTTTTTTACCTTGATGGAACTACAAAGAGGTTGCATTACTCGGAGTGGTTTTATGCATATTATCAGCTATTAAACTGTTTCCCAGGTTTGCTACATACCATTTTATGTCTCTGCCGTTTAACCGATATTTCTAAAACACCTTATTCATTAGTTTTAACACTTTATTCGTAATCATGGCATTGTTCAATCTGAACGTCTCTCTGCCATTTCCGTCAAGGGTTGGGGAAGTGACCTCAGAAGTAATTAAGTGATCTCCATTTTGAACTCTTTTCAGTTGTTATCAATGAATCGAATGCGTCATGACTTCAGTTCATTCATTTGATTCGTTTGTCTGTAATGGTTAGCTCATTTTTACTTGTGCTGTCAGAAAACAATAACTTATTCATCAACACGTTATCAGTGGAGGAATTACTTTGGTTGAATTGGTCTTTGTAGTATGGCGTACTACAAAAATGTACCTCGCCGTTTGTTTTTGCCAGAGATTGTAAAAATAAAACCTCTATTTAGAACTATTTTATGAATCTTACGTCGTGATCGTCACGTAAAAAACACGTCCACTGTCAACGAGATTTCGATCAGGGATACCCAAAATTTACACAAGGTACAATTTCTCGCCCAAGCAAACGCCGGGGTACATTTTTGTATAAAAGTATGTACCCGAGGTACATTTGGTAGTACCCCATACGTCAAAGACCGATTCAGCATTAATTTGCATTCGAAATAATATTGTTCGTATGTTGATTCCATTTAAGATCAGATTGTAAGGTTATACCGAGATATTTGGCTCGGGAGACAGATTCAAAAGTATGGTTATGCAATGCATATAATTATATTTATGTTTTTCTTGTTTGTAATAGTAAGGACTGTGCAATTGTCCAGATGGAAAGCCATCAGCCAGTCACTTTTCCACCTGGCGCGCGGCAGCATCGAGGTCAGGTTGGAGACTATCTCAATTTTTTTAAGATTTGATAGTTTTGTATATTTGATGCTGTCGTCGGCGAACAGTCTGGTTGTCTAGATTTTAGGTAATAGGGTAAATCATTAATATATACTAAGAATAAAATTGTTCCTTGTGGTACCCCAGAGGTGACAGGCGCCATGTCTGATTACTCGCCATCCATAACTACTGTTTGTGTTCTATTTGACAAAAAAGCTGATGTCCAGTTAAGAGTTTTCGTTTTTAATGCCATAATAACGTAATTTGTAAAAAAAAAAAAGAACTTGGTGAGGGACCTTAAAAAATTATAAGGTCGTTTTAGTGTTTTGATCCGAGTTAGTCGAAAATTCATGAATGATTGACAAGAGTTGAGTTTCACAGCATCTATAATGTTTGAAGCCGTGTTGAAGGTCATGTAATAAGTATTGTTTTCCAAATGATTAAGTATGTGTTTTGTAATGACATGTTCCAAAACATGAGAGATAGGCCGGTAATTAACTCAGTCATTCTAGGAAAGGCATACCAAATTGAAAATTAAAACATGAAATTTTTAACCAATTCAAATTTGATTTTTGTTAATATTATTTGAAAGTATTTACTTAAATGCGATTAAAATCCAAAATTCAGCCACAAAACTGTTCTCGTTTTCATTTTACATCAAAATCCGTGCCCTTGTAATTTTTTAATGTTACGGAAGTTAATTGTCATAATGGAATCATTTATCTGAATGTAAACCCTATTTTTTTTAAATCTCCTGTCTCAAACATAAATACAAATGCTTTTGGTTAGTATCAAATCCTTGAACATGATAACAATCAATTTTGTTTTTGGATAAACAAGACTTAATCAAGACCCCAATGACCTTTGTTAACAATGACGAGAAATCAAACTTTACCGTATTAATATGGATTGAAAAAACATGTTTTTTTGTTATTTCTTGCTGTTTTACCAAATATTAACAAATCATTTAAAACTAAAAGTATATGACTTTTTTACTTTTTTTTCAATTCGAAGAAATGTTAGAAAATCGTTACGGAAGTTAACTATATTTTTATTAACTGAACATCAACGAATACATCAAGCTTTTTTAAATTTTCAAGTCAAATGTTTAAAATTTAAGCATATAAATTGTCAATCACATACTCCATAAACATTTATTTGTACTTTTCAACATATATTGTTGGTTACGGAAGTTAAACCACCGATCCACAACTAATTTGATAGTTTCACCATCATAAAGGCTTTTTCTGCCTTTTCTATCTCCGTTTTGTCAATTTGATATATTCTGTCCAACCTCTTTGATTTGCCTTGATTAGGTCTGGGTTCTTTTTCCAAAATTGTTAGAATGTGTTTCCTTGGTATCCATAGCTTGTCCTCTTTCGTTGGCATTTTATTTGCCTTTCCATACTTTATAGATCTTTCTAAAAAGTTCATCTCAACCTCATCATCATCAGTGTCTACATCGACAATTTGTCCAAAATAGAATTTGTTTTCGTATACAGCAGATCACCAAAAAAATTGTTGTTTGGCGGAAAACTGAATGTGTTCAAATCTTTCTTCATCTTGGTTAACTTCAACGTTCTCTACAACCGGTGTCTGTTCAATGTTATCTGCTGTATCATTTTTACAAATCAAATGTTCTTTCCATTCATGAGTACTGTTTTTTTTTGGATCGTTGATGCAATCAGTGCAGTAACAAGAGGTTTCTCTAGAGAAAACAGTAAACGAGTTAGTTGGAACTACGGCATGAATCTGAAATGTTCCGGATATTGGCAGTGACTTTTCTTTTTGTTGCAGAATGGCATTACTTGCGTCTACTTCTTCCTGGTTGTAATGCAGGTATTTGATCATGCTCCCATTGTCTTCAGTATGTTTATACCATGCAAAGAAATCTTCAGCGTTTTGAATGAGACATTTGCCTTGCCTGATCGCCATGTCTGCACTCCTCTTGATGCTAGCACCTAGGCCGTCGCATGGGCCTTTTCCATGTCCCGATTCTAGAAAGTTCCAACGACCAGATATCCCAAAATCCTCATTGTGGTCAGCTAAAGTCTTGAAAATAGTTTTGTTTCTGTATTGACTGGTAGGTTAATCAGTGAGATAGTGAATGTAATTGAGAGTAGGGTAGATGGTTGTAAGCATAGGAATGACTTTCTTCCAAATGGTATAAACTACTGTTGCATTGTGGGAAAGGACGTCAGAGACCGCTACAAGACTTTGAAGACGATGACCTTGCGATTTCGGAAAGTAGGCAACCATAATGTGAAGGCTGACCATAGCTTGGTTCCAATAAGAAGATTGGACTGCTTCTACTGAAGTACAGATGAAATTTTCAGCAAAGTCCATCCACAACACAACTTGATTCTCCGGAAGATTTTCCCCAAGTTGTCTCATTTCTAAAATCTGTTGTTTGAATTTCCATTAAGGTCATGAACTCGTGTTTAGTGGTGACTTCATCTACTTCTTTCCATCTTGATTTTTGGCCTTCAATTACCTTTTTCCAGTGAGTGTACTTCCCCTCAGCAGGAAGTCCTGTTTCGAGTGTCTCTTTTAACTTTTCGGTTGTGTCCTGGTCTTTTATAAACGAATCTGGACTCTTTGGAAGATTTAAGCCTAAAGATCTCAAAGCTTTAAGTTTCAGCGCCATATTCTGGTGTCTTGAGCATAGACAAGTTTTTCTTGAAGCAAAGTTGGCAAGTAGAAAATATTTTGGTCTATAGCATAGACTGATAGAAGCGAGCCTTGGATATTTTAACATCTGGATTTTCTAATTGAAAATGGGGGTTCGGGTTGGTTTCTTAATAAATAACTACTTTTTATGTACTAGCTAATGCTATTTTTCTGCACATTGTTCTGTATGGGAAATGTTTATGATATGAATGTCTTTTTGAAGTAAAATTGTGTAGATTTATTGACGGTATTTTTCTATAACCATTTATAGTTATTGTTTTTTTTCAATCATAAACTCAATTTATAAGAAATGTATTTTTAGTATGATACAGAAATAAATGAAAACATAATATTGTCATAATACCTACCGGACAATATTATCTTTAACTTCCATAACGATGAGGGATTATTTTTTAAATGGAAAAAATTTCACTTAACACCGGTCACATGCAAAACAACTTGTATTACAATTTAAACAGGATATTTATAAGATAAAAATAAACTATATTTCTATTTTATCTGTTCATATATGTTAACTATCATGTTTTTATCTATAATATGGTATACATACTTTAATAACCAAACTTGGATCCAAACAGAATAGTTCCATTAATAAAACCTCTCATTTCATGTTTATTTTCAACATTTTTTATCGGATATTGATATTTTATGTTTTTAGTGAAATTCGAGGTTTCATCTTTAAACGCATTTTCCCGTGCGCAAATTCCGCAAGAAAATCGTGCGGAATGTTCAAGTTAAGTTTGATATGAAAAACGTTTGTACAACCATGCAAACTGCGCTAAACTTAAAGAAAAATATCTAAATTTTCTAAAAATTGTCTTACCTTAGTATGTCCTGGATTTTTCAAGTCCTGTTTAAAGCTTTATTTGAGGTGTCCCTTAACTCCCATTACATTCAATGGCTGACCCCATTTAAATCTATCTTATGGCTCCGTTTTTGACGAAACGAATTTTCCATGTGTTACAATTGCGACAAATTGTATTCATTCCGCCATTAAATATAACTTGATTCCGTAATGTTGATTAACCGTTAAATTCAAAATGTCAGCTCGCAGAAAAATTTCGTCTCTATATTTCAACAAGTATTAGCTTTCCTAAAAAGCTAGCCGTCTCTAAGCTTTATTTTTCGTGGACAAAAATACGTACTGTTTTTTAATGTTATTATGTATTGTTATTATTAACATCACTTCATTATAAGTACACAATGTTTATATAGCCAAATCAGGCAACCGCAAAATATAGGTCCGAGTCTGTATCTGTCATATATGTAACAGTAGAGAAATAGGAGACGAGTTTCATTACTTTTTTATATGTGATCACGAAGAAGTCAAAAAGCTAAGGGCAAAATATGTACCTAGTTATTATACCAAATATCCCTCAATCCATAAAATGATTGGTTTGTTCACCAACTACAATACAAATGTAATTAATAATGTATGTTGCTTTGTTAGAAAACTTGAAAAACTATTGTAAATATGTTATGTGATTTCATTGTGATCATTATAATGCCTGTCATTTCCATCTATATTGTGTTGTATATTTCCTCTAATAACACTTAAATGAGTCATTTGAGTGAATGCAAATAAAATCTTGAATCTTGAATCCTGAGTCAGCATATGAAGCATGTACTATGCTAAGCATCTCTAGATGCATCATTCTACGCGGTACGATAGTTGATGTGAACCTTGTCAGTAAGCAGTAAAAGATTAAAATTGTTCTCCTTTTCTCAATTGTTTTTCCGTTTTTCTCCGTTTAAGTTTTATGATACACATTTTATGATAAACATACACAAATCAATGCGACTTTTCTTTTAAAACAGTTAAATTCCCACTATCTTGCATATTTTTTTTTTTTTATTTTTTTTTATCGTAACCGATTCGTGATTGCTCGGCTTTTCTCGAGTGGCAACGAACGGCGGTCGGTCTATTATTATTGCTACCACAATGTTATGCGGGTTTTCATCACTAACTTAGCTCTGCTTATTTGTTGAGTATTTTAAGTTTGGTTTGGACTAGCAGGAATGATATATGGGCTTGAGAAAACAAAACCTCAAATACTGCAGTTTACCTATTCGTTGGTACAATTCCAATACAGATGTATATAGATCTTAATAATATACTGTCACTCCTTAAGAATATAATCAGATGCCCATTATCAGCAGAGTATAATATCTTAATTAGACAACATTGCTTCAACAGAAATAGCAACTAGAAAAGATGCAGAGGAAAATCTTGAGGCCTTCCAAACAAAACCTCAAATACTGCAGTTTACCTATTCTCTGGTACAATTCCAATACAGATGTATATAGATCCTAATAATATACTGTCACTCCTTAAGAATATAATCAGATGCCCATCATCAGCAGAGTATAATATCTTAATTAGACAACATTGCTTCAACAGAAATAGCAACGAACTTTTTACAGAAAGGGCTGAACTAGTTTTAGAGAAATATGGAATGGAGACAATACATGAACTAATGAAAAACCCTAGATCAAAAAAGGCGTGGAAAAAAGAAGTAAGGAAGGCACAGAAATTATACTGGTCTCAACAATGTGAGGAAGATATAGCTAAGAAGTCAACCCTTTAATACCTCCAATTACAGAAAAACCCGAGGTCACAACCACATAATATTTGGGAAGGCGCAGAAAATGTACATGGAAAAATAAGAGCGGCAGAAGTCAAGATCTGTCGCGAACTGTATTCACGATATTACATGAACAATTGTAATTATTTTTACTTGTGATTATTTTTTAATTATGCCATATTATTATTGTTATATAATTTGTTTAGAACAAGGATGTTATGGTTTATTCTAAAAATTAGTTGATTGTACTATTGTTTATCTGGAAGCTTCTGGAATTTACATGTTACTATTATTAGATAAGAAAGATTTAGATAATTATAGAAACTACTTGAAAAAGAACTTTCTACAATATTCTTTATAAAATAGTATATAAGACATGGTTGTAACATTTATAGGAGTTCAAGTTTAAGTTTAAGTTCAAGTAATATAGTTGTAAGATTAGACAGTGACAATAGCAGTTATACAATGTGGTATTGTTGAAAGTGAAAGTAGCTGTACATATTGTAAATAGAAGTTTGCAGTTAATAAAAGTTAGAAACCTGATTCCGTGTTAGTTTGGATTTCGCCACAAGATCAGCTTGTAACTCAAACATACCTGTTTAATACAACAAGAAAAAAGTATGGAGATAGTTATATCAAAACTATATGCTGCCTATGCAGAGATGAGCCAGATGATCTACAACATTTTATTCTCAAGTGTCCAAAGCTGGAAAACGTTCGGAGAAGGCATCTCCGACATATCAAAAGCTACCTAGATAACTTCAGAAACGATGTTTACCAAGAGTTTGTCACCCAAAACAACCTACTTCAACTCATACTGGACTGTACAAACCAACAGATGCCGTATATCAGTAAGCTGAAAAAACAAGGTTATATAGAGCTGGAGGAACTAACCAGGAATATGTGCTGTAACCTACATATGGAAAGGATGAGACAGTTAAAGGAGGGGGGGGGGGGGGCAGGATTCTATAAATATATAAACTATGTATAATCCGATGCTTTTAGTGTTTTTAATAGAAAAAATGGAATAGTGATGATACCCTTCTTGTATATATATCTATGAATTTTATTGTGACTCCAGGCTTGACCAAGTGCATCTTATCGTTTTAACTCAAGCATCGTGTTTTAGCAGCTTTTATTGTTTTAGAAACCACTATACATGCCCTTTTTGATATCAGAAAGTAAAATTTTAGATTAACAATATTAAAACATTTTAGTGCATTTATGACTAGTGCCTGATATTTTACGTATAATGCTGCTTCTTGCCTTTTAGTGCTTTTAGTGCTTTTACGATAAAGTAGTAATTGTAGACTGAGTTTAATAACTCTACATTTAAATAACTAATATGTGGATGCCTACCCATACACTGTACATAAATGTTCACCTGACTCCGTCAACTATTCGTATTCTCACTGTGATTATATGCACCATACACATGCAATGATGTGCACCACATATATCTATCCAGAGGATAGAGTGCGCCGACTAACGGCGGTAGTTACCTGAACAAGACAAGACAGTTGGCCAATCGGCAGCTGTCTCCCGATTTAGCCTATTATGATTCCTACCGCCCCGTAATTATGCCGGGTTTTCATCCCTAACTTAGCTCTGCTTATTTGTTTTCCAATCGGCAACTATCTCCCGATTTAGCAGCCAATCAAGACACAGCATTGTTTATCTGTTATCCTTGAGATACGACTGGTTTCCGCTGTTTAGCTTTTGATTATTTATCCCGTCTCGCATGCGAGACGAGAAACATGGATTACTTAATTGAACATAATTGAATTCATTGAAAACAGGTATAGTCTTTGTGTTTATGTTAGTTTCATGATATTTCACATGTTAAAATATGCAGAACTTCTGAAAAAATTTTGCTCCGACAAAAATCAACTGACAGATAAAACCTCACATTTCAAATAATAATACAAAATGTAAAAGTCAGATGAAAATGATAAATATCAACGTCAAATGGGAGGTTTTATGTTAAAAACTACCAAACAGAACACACATTGTAACGCAAGAAAAGCTGTCTGCTAGAAACAAACATCAACCGGTGATAGGTTAAAAATAACTTCGGAAAGTAAGACTGAGATCTGGTTATGGTTTCTGAATCCGGAAAATCCTGTTACGGAAGTTAATATTTAGACAAAAAATGTTTATTGTTAGACGATAAAGAAACCCATGATCGCTATACTTTATTATGTTCTAGACTGAAGATGTATCTTCACAAAAATGCACAAAATGTTTATCTTACTACGTTCTTGATGTTTAATATAATCGTTACGGAAGTTAACCTTTTAGGAAAGACAATACATGTTCCTTCATAAATATTCTGAGAAATTAAAAAATATCGATAGGGGCATAATAGTTAAAGCTGAATAGAAACCAATGTTTTGTGTAACAATAGAAGTGAAATTAAGACAATTTGAATAATTTCAGGCTAAATAAATGAGTGCATACAAAAAAATTGTTACGGAAGTTAAAGTAGAATAAGCGACTTGGAAAAACATGTTTTATTGCAAAAATTATTGCATTAGTGAGAATAGGAATAGTTTCTATTGATTTTTATTGTAATGCCGTTAAAAAGAATTTTCAGTGTAATTGAAAAGTACTATACGAACATTTGAAATTCGATTTTTGAAAGATTATTGTAAAGTTAGCGACATCAGGTTTTCCGTTGACTTAATTTTTTCTATGTCAAAAAATTTCCAGATAGAAATTTCTGAGACATTTTTTTTTATTATTATAAAAAAAATCATAATTTATAGTGTATTTAAAGTAATATTTTACAACTTGGGTGCTTTCTATATATGTTTCACGATGGCCATTTGCCCAACGACATTAGAAATTGCTATTTGGACACTTGTTGGTAGAATGAGTGAACTGCATTGTACTTTCACCTTTTTTATGAGCTGGTGCCATATTAGCGTCTTTCTAGTCTGTTGGTAAAGATTTGGGGCTGTTTTGAAGTTCTTTAAGTATTTTACCGCTGATGTTGTCTGGGCCACTAGCTTTATGTGGGTTGATATTATTGAACAATTTTTTTATGCCTGGTGCTACACCACTGTTGTCAGATCTCAAAAGACTTTATATAGAAGATCAGAGAGCTTTTTAGGTTTTGACTAATTGCTTGGCTGTTGCTCTAGATCATTTGAATTTTTTTGTATTTTCCATTATTTTTTGTTTGATCGTTTTTAATTTTGAAGTACAGTTTGTTCTTTTTATTTATTAACTTTCTAAGGTTATCATTTTGTGTGGGAAGTTTTTATTAATCGACTCGGATATATTGTTTTTTAAAAGATTCCACATATAATTGTTTGTTTGTTTAATGGTGTTTAACGCCACTTTCAGCAATTTTTCAGCTATATCATGGCGTCCAGTTTTTATTGGGGGAGGAAGCCGGAGTACCCGGAGAAAACCCCCGACCTGCGGTAGGAAAACTGGCAATCCTTGTCAATTAAGATTGGAGTCGAGTACACACTGCCTGCAGTGAGAATCGAACCCGCAATCTCAGTGTTGACAGACCACATGATCAATAGTAGACGAACTACCTTGACCACTCGGCCACCGAGGCCCCTCCACATATAATTAACTGTGTTGTTTTCATCTGTTAATTTATCTAATGTATGTGAAGATCTCATTTTATTTCATCCCAGTTTGCTTTATTATATGATTTATTATGATGTTCATAGGGTGTTGTCATACTTTTCTCAACCATCTAACAGTTTCTACGTCCACTATGTCCAGACCAAGGGGTGATAGTGTAATGCCTTTGTTAATCTTAGATGGGTTGAGTACAAAATGTAATGTTATTTCTTTACCTGTCTGGTATGTTTACTTTTTGATATAGTTTATTGCCCGTAGCTGGAGATTCCGACCTGTGCTCGGAATTCCGCAGTTTTGCACGGAATAAGCTCGGAAATTTGGACTTTGTCATTTGTTTAGCTTGGAAAATGCGCGGAAAATTAGACTTTAATATATTTCAGCAAGGAATTAGCTCGGAATTTTGGACTTTGTCATTTTTTAGCTTGGAAAATGCGAGGAAAGTTGGACTTTAATATTTTTCAGCACGGAAGTAGCTCGGAAATGTGGACTTTGTCATTTTTTAGCTTGGAAAATGTGCTGAATGTTTGACTTTAATATTTTTCAGCACGGAATTAGCTCGGAAATTTGGATTTGTTTAGCTTGGAAAAGTTGGATTTTAATATTTTTGCTCAATGATATGGGGATTTAGAATTGCATTAAATATGTTAGAATTTCACTAGAATATCTTTATGGTTAAAAAATAAAATTATGCTGAAAATATATATACATTGGTCACCAAACAGCAATTATTGTTTATTAATTAAGTAATACATAAACACTAAATTAAATTTGTAATAAATCATAAAATTAACATTTAATTTTTAAAAATATTAATTTTTCATGTTCTATTACTTAAGTATTAATTAGGTAAAATCTATATAACATAGAAGTAAAATGTTTTTAAAGCAGTGGCTTGATTTATTTCTAAAATAAATGTGTTATTACTCAAAAAAATTTAAAATGATTTTTTTCTGAAATGCTTTTTTTAATACAACTCAAATTTGGTTTTTGATTAATAAGTTCTTCAAACATTAACCAATGAAAATGGAGAATCATTAGCCAATCAAAAAATGTGGCACATTTTTCAAATGGATGTTGAGGAGGAAACCTTAATGGAGTTCGTTTACATGTTTAAAACCTAAGATAAGGTATGTGTTTTATATTAAATTTCCTGAAATTAATTGATAAAAATAATAAATTCATAGAACACTGTCTAGGTAGCTTAGAAGTAGATGGCTTGCACAACCTTTCATCTCTTTAAACCTGTATTTGGCCTTAGCCCAGTACGATTCTATAGTCTGAGTGTGCACTCCAGTGTCAGGGTCCACAAAGTTTACAGAGTGATTTACTGTACCATGTTGTAAGTTAAGTTCGCTCTCTATGTTGATGTAGGCTTTCCATTGGTCAGAATGTATTATGGTCCCTGGTAACACAGCTTTTCTGATTATTGGCAGAAGAGTGGCAGCATCTCTTTTCTCCACTAGCTCCAGATAAATGATTGCTGGCTTGTGTGACGTGTCGGCTAACCCGAATACCCACTGCTCTTTCTGTGGTCTTCGACCCCGATGGTACTTTGATTTGTGGTTAAATAGGCTCTCGTCGATCTGTACAACTACACCAGGTCCTCCAAGATTGATAGGCGTGTTTATTAGCTTGGTTGCACATATATCACGTAGGTATTGGTACATTTGTATGACCGTCTTCTCGCCGATGGGTGTCTGTTTAACTACGGCTGTAATTTTGGTCTGGTGACTCCAAAAGTAAATGACGTAAAGCCACTGGTCTAAGGGTACTCTAAACTTTTCAAAGAAGGAACCAGCACGAATGGTACGGTAGCTATGTCTCTTGGTACATCTCTGATTTGTACATCTCCAACCAAAGCCATCAGATGTCGTGCTTTTTGGTCTGCTGACAAATGCCATGGGTAAATTACATGTTGGACAGTTGCAGTCTAATGCCAGTAGTGACTTTTTCTTCATGTAGTCTATCACTGCTGTAGGTTCTTTGCTGAAGATAACATTAGGAGCTAGGTCTGTGTAAAAGCTTGCCATTGCTAACTGAATGATAACTTCTGTTAGTTGGAAGGGCTATTTATTACTGAATTGCTCAACATAGCTTGTATTTTTTTAATCTGCTCCTTTTTGAAGTCATAGCATCAAAGGTTAAAAAGTAATTTCAAAGAGTAACTAATTGAAATTGAAAACAATCATCGAAGGCTGTCAATTAAAATTATTGTTAATGAATTCCAATTATGACTTTATTATAATTAATAAGTTTATAGGAAAGTTTATTACCAAATGATATAAAAGGACTACAACACCCAAAACTTGTAATTACAAAAGTGCTTATTTGATCTTATTTGCCAGTCAAAATCATGCCTCTCTTTCCTGATCTCCCAT
Source organism: Limnoperna fortunei (assembly GCA_944474755.1). Classification (NCBI taxonomy): domain Eukaryota; kingdom Metazoa; phylum Mollusca; class Bivalvia; order Mytilida; family Modiolidae; genus Limnoperna; species Limnoperna fortunei. The sequence goes on along the minus strand of OX104119.1, from coordinate 60,502,280 downwards.
CACAGCTCTCAGTCTTAGAAAAGTTAAGGTTATTTCTACCAGACACCAACATGACTACTTCCAAGGGTGGACAAGACAACAACTCACAGACTCCATCCTAGCAGAACATATTAAACCAAGAGAACCTATCACTAAAGAAGACTTGAAAAGAGAACTCACAAGAAATGAACTACTAGTAATCAGAAACAGAAAACTCAGCTACTGCATTGAAATGGCAGCAACAAACAAGCAGAAACACCAGACACCACTTGACAGAACACCAGAAAATGAAGAAACAGCTGGGATTGCCTTTTCTGTTGCTACAAGTGTAAAGTATATCCTCAACTTAAAGAAAGATGAAATGAAAGACAAACTTGCAGAAAAATCAGAGACAGTTGAAAAACTCAAGCAGTCTGGTCATGGCCAAATAAGGACTAAAACTACAGAAGACTTAAAACTTGCCTTGATTACTTGTGCTGTGTATGAACATTTAAATTGATAATATTTGACAATGTTTGATGTTGTTTTGTTTAATGTATTTTATTAATATAAGTAAAGTGCTGTATTGTTAAAATTTTGATATCTGTTTTTTTTGTACTAGAAATTCTTAAAATGCATTGATCAGATCTACAGTAGATAACATAAATAGCACCAACTCTAATTATCCTCTGTTTTTTTTTCTTCTTTAATTAACGAAGCCATAAACATAAAATAAACAATTCATGACATGTGACATACAATAAAAAACTATTTACCACTAATTAGATATATACAGGTAACAATACATGGACAATACATAGAGAAATACTTGTACAAAATTTAAATACAAGTATTGTTCACAATACATGTATACATGTATTGTGATCGTCAAGTACAGATGATCCCACACGGACACTGCTACAAATTTTGATCCAATAATATGTCTCAGTAGTTCACAAAGGAAATATTGTCAGTAAATTTTTCAATATTGACTATATGAAGTCGGCCATTTTGAAAAAAAATTATCTTTCATTTTCACACTGGTTTCAAACATATTTATCATAACAAAAATAAAGCTAATAGATATTTAAGGTAATTGTTAAACGTTTTATTTAGTATAAAAATTGTGCACATTGTCTATTTATGTTTGTATGCCCATAAAGTTCATTAATAATTACATAAAGTATGTAATCATAACAAGTGCATGTATTTGTTTCTTTAGGCAATTTACCTATGACAACATAGAAGCTAACTGAAAATGATCAAATTGTTTAATAGTTAGTGTTTCTTTTTTTTATGAACGCAGTAAAATTGCATGTGTAAAAAACAGTAGATTTGTTGTGTTTGCAGATGTTTTGAACAAACAGATTTCTACTTATAGAAATTTTAAAATTCTAATTAATATACATGTAATAGCAATATTTGTTAATTTTTCTGTAAATAAAATGAATAAATTAAATAAAAATAAAATAAAATGTGTGTGAACATTTTAAGCATTAGAAAATCATCTATTTATTGACCTTAATAATTTTGACTGATTCAACTTTTACTCTGGAAGTATGTTATTGTTTAATTTTATTTTCTTCCAGGATAACATTAATAAGCAAAAATGGAAAATGGACATGTGAATATGATATCAGGCTTCTATGTAAAGCAGAAGCAACAAAGAACTTGACAAGTATCCCTTGCTGTCAGAATGATGGGGAAAACAAAAAATATTAATTTTTTTGTTCTATTGAATTTTAAATATTTATTATGCTAGAATGCAGTTAGTGCTTATCCTTTTGAAATAAGAAATAAATGATAGAATCTTATTATCAATTGTTTTACTTTTCAGAAAACTCAGTGGCACTTTTACAGATTTTACATGCATCCTCCACTAAAAATGATCTAGCTATGAGCATTGATGAGATCAACTATGATTCGCTGGCATAAAATCAGACTAAGCAAGAGACAAAATTTTGACATCCCAGGAATCAAAATATAAGACCCCACGGAAAAAAATTCCAATCCCGTTGGAGAAAAATTCCACCATAACTTTCCAAGCTAAATTTCCGACACATGCATGGAAAAAAATTCGGCGGTTGCTTGAAATTCCGAGCTTATTTCCAACATAGTGCGGAGTATTCGGAAATTTCCGAGCTATTTTCCGACATAGCACGGAATATTCAGAATTTTCCAAGCCAATTTCCGAGCTATTTTCCGACATAGCACGGAGTATTCGGAAAATTCAAAACAATTTTCCGACCTAGTGCGGAGTATTCTGACAAATTCCAAGCTATTTTCCGACTAAGCGCGGAGTATTCGGACTTTTCCGAGATATTTCCGAGCTTAACTTGGAATTTTGTAACTAATTCCGCACTAATGTCGGAAAGTCTGTCGGAAATGTGTACATTTTCCGACCAAATTTCCAACATAGCTCGGAAAAGTATGTTTTTTCAGGGTTTTTGGACGAAAATATTTTTTAGCGCGGAGTCCGAATACTCCGCGCTCTAATTTTCCGTGCTAAAATGCGGAAACTCCAGCTACGGGTATTATCCACGAAATCTAAAAACTTGGAATTTATTGGAATTAAGTTCTAGTTCTGGTTTTCCTGGTATAATTTGTGGAACAGACCAGTCAATGTGACTCAAGTTAAGTCACCTCCTATAATTATGTTGGTATTTGATGTGTGATTTATCCTACCGAGTGCTAATTAAAGATTAGAACAAGATGTTCCTTTGTTAGAGGGTGGTCTATTTTATTAGTAAGTTATTTTTTGCTAACCATACTATTTCACAGTCTGTTTTCAGTGCTGAATAGTTCCTTATGAATGGCAATAAGAACGCCTCCATAGCTTTTATTATTTTTCTCGGGTATTCTATCAGTTTTGTAAACTGAATAATTCAGATGGAAAAAATTCGTAGGAAGATTTTTTTATCTAGCCAGGTTTCAATAATGATATCTGGCTTTTCTGTATCTATGAGTTGATCAAGGTCTTCTTTTTCGTTTTTAATTGATTGAAAATTAATTTCAGAATACATTATGATTTTCTATTTTATTTGGTTTCTCTTTGATTAAGACATGTTAGGTGGTTTGGATTCGGGTTTAGTCATAGAGATCCTAGACTGTTATTCAAGGAAGAGACCAATTACTAGTAGTAATGGCTCTGACATCCATATTGCATATTTGACAGCTTCAAAAACTTGAACTTGTTAAGAACTAACTAAAGAACATTCTTGTCAAGTTTTAACAATTGCTTTGTTTGAATCTTGATTACCACACTTTCAGAATTGTTTAGCTATATTGTTGCTTCCAGATGATATTGAAGAGGAAAGCGGAGAAAACTCCCGAACTTGGGAAGAAAACTGGCAAACTCTTGTCAATTAAGATTTTAGTTAAGCAGTAAGACTTGAACTTTAGTGTTGACAGGCAGGTGATCAATAGTAGATAACTATTACCTTGGCCTCCCAATTTGGTTTTGGAGAAGATTAAGAGTTCAGCAAACCTTTCCCTCAGTGAGGCTCAAATTCATAACCCACTGTTCCACAATAAAGTTGATTTATAACCAAAACCATTTAGTCAGATATTAAATAGAGCTTACTTTTTAATGAGCTATGCCAGTGTCCATAAAATGCAATTGAAAACATGAATTTTTTAGCAGTACAATATATGCGATTTAAATGAATAAAAAACCGTAGATGTGAGGTATTTTAATCTCTTGGAAACATCATAACAATCACCTTGTAACAACAATGAATGATTTTAGCATTCCAATTCCTAGTTTGTAATTGATTCAGCAGTCTTTAATCCAACTATTACATGTATCTATCGCAAGATCTAAAAATAACTCAGTAATTGTCAGTACAAAGCATTAAAAACTGCTTGAATGGTGTGTGGAAAAAAAATATTTCTGGTCACTAGTTATCTGGTTCTCATCTGTTGATTATAACACAATAAACAAAACAACTTCCATTTACCATGTGACCATAAATTTGAGTTGGGAGGATTTCAATTTGATTTCACAGATGTACTACTTTTAAAAATTATAGAAACAGAATTTAGCACATATTTTCATAATGACCAAATCTTGAACAGACTGCTACTTAAGTACAGTTGTAACAATCTCAAAATAAAATAGCATTATTATTTAACACAAGGCTCCAGCCTATATAACACATAATGTTTTCTTAATACTTCTAACATCTGTACTAAATCTTAAGTCTGCAACACAATAACTGCATTCTTCTTATTTTTTTATAACAGAACAAATAACATTGAGAACATATTAAACTTGAAATAACATTCAAATAAAATTAAAATTATCCTCAATTGAAATTGTACAAATTGACGAGAAAAATACACTACAGCTTTAGTTGATTTTCCTTTCCAGTTCACAGTAGACACCCCACAAATGTCCACCTATCCACAGTGGACAGACCACCAATTTCCACCCTCCCACAGTGGACACCCCACCAATGTCCACCTATCCACAGTGGACAGACCACCAATTTCCACCCTCCCACAGTGGACACCCCACCAATGTCCACCTATCCACAGTTGACAGCCCACCAATATTCACCCAACGACAGTGGACAGCCCATCAATGTCCATTGTAATGAGATAACATCACATTTACTCCCAGGAATGGTGGAGAAATTTGCCTTTGTACCAACTCCTACATGGACAGGCAAAAAAGTACACAAAAAATTCAACAGGAATGTAGTGTATTTCAGAATAAATAATACTTGTAATAAGTAAAATAATAATAAGTATGTAACACAACCTTGCCATAGACATGTATTAAATGCTAGTCACCTGTGACATACTATTTACATTCAATAAGAATATATAAAATAATTCAAAGCTGCTGTACTGAACTTTTTATATATTTTAAATCAATTTAAACGTTCAACTTTATGGTGCAAATAAAATGCACCTTATTACAACTGGTTTTTGTATTTTTGAACACCATGTAAGGTGCCAGTAGAAATTCACTTATGAATAGTTTCTTTAAGAAATGAAATGATCTTAAGAAGTTCAAAATTTATATAAATGGACTCTAGAGACCCAGTCATTATAAAATGAGTTAACAGAATAATTAAGTACATTTTTTATCAGGACAGTTACACATAGGGTATACATTTTTAAACTTATACTTTTTCATTGGAAGACCGTGCACTATGAATGACTCACTATATTTAGTTCAACATCACAAAGTCTAGGTGGAATTTTTCCTTATAACAACTGTAACAAAAACAGTATATTGACAACGAATCCTATGCAATATACACCAGAAGTAAATTTTTAGCTGCAATTATAATAAAATATTTTTAAAATAAATATATAAAATCAAATATTTAACACACGATACATATATCAAATTAAACACATGCAGTATTTCTTGCTTTAAGTCCGGCTACTTTCTCCTGTCAAATCCCAAAATAAATAAAATTCAATAGCAATAAATAAATGAATGATTGTTAAATTCTCAGAATATACAACAACATATGTTTCACCCATTCTCGTAGTACAATGAGTGTTAATTTTCATATTTTAACAATGGTATAGATGGTACATGAGGTGAGGGTAATATTTGGCATATATTGACATTTTATATATTACAAATGGTATAAATCGATAAATGCATTTAACTAGCTGACATTGGCAAATGAAAATAATTTTTATTTTTCAATGCATACAACTTATTTAGATTTGTGTCACTAATTTTTATTGGTTCATAGACATTAAAGAACATTTTTTATATAGTTTATGCCAAAACTGAATATGGTTAATTGACTTGTCATTATATCTAAAAAAAAACTTGGTAAACCATTTCCAATCAAGTCTACTGTTATGGATGGAGCTTTAAACACCATCTATGTGAATGCCAGAGCTAAAAACAAAACAAAATGGCACTACAGTTGCCTTCAATCAATATTATTACCCAAATATTTATTTAACAGCAATTAAAAAGATATCTTTATTTTTTAAATGTAACATGTTCCATGCTTTGAATAACTAAATAATAATATACATTGTAAAAAACTATGATATTTGTGTCCAAAATTTTTCCATAAAATCTATTAAAAAATGCTTATTGTACAATTGATAATCAACTGCTCTTCCCAAAAAATCTAAACAATATTTACTGTCACCTGTTTTTGGACTTTTTAATAATGAATACTTGAAAAACAAGTTTATTTTTCAAGATATAGGATCTGTTAGCAAAAAATAATGTGTTTTTTCCAAAGAGAAACTATTAAAATTAAAGTTTTTTGTTTAAAGAGGCATTCCTTACAAATTTCGTTAATTTGCGCTGCACAGCTATTATTGCTACTTTGCAGTATTTTCCTTTTAACTTTATGTGTGGTATTATCCCATCTCACTTTACTAAAGTCACATTCGATAACAAAGGGACAATAAAAATCTCATTTCACAAAACCTACATGATCTATAAATATCATTATAAGTGTAGAATTCACACTTTTTGCTTTAACCACCATGTGATTAGCATGGATTATACACAGGAAATCCAATGGGTTAAAGTTCATCAATTGAATCAGGATTTGGTGTGCACATAGGCATAGCAGCCGGTACGGCAAGTACAGCTTTGGCGTACCAATAACTTTTGCAGGTATTGCATGGCATACCAATAATTTTCAGAAAAAAAAAATTGTTCATATTTTTTTATTTTTATTGGTGTCTTTTAACTCTCCTCAAATCTCCAATACATAGGTGTAGCAGCAGGTAGGCTTCCGCCATACCAATAACAAATGCGATGCTACGCCTCTGGTGCATTATATCTCAGTCTCACAGAGCTCATTACAGTACATGTAATGTTTAAATGGATCAGGATCAAAATCAATAGATTGTGCTGAAGTCTCAAAGTTCAATAAAGTATAATCTGGTGGAAATCAAATAAGTGCACGAACTCCTAAAAACTACCGGTAAAATTGGACAATCCACCCATAATCCTTATAATGGCTAAGTACTAAGGCTCTGGTTTTGGTAAAATAATAAGATGTTCTAAGAAGCAAGGTGATGTATTTAGGAAAGTATGACATGTTTAAATATTGATTACTTCCTATAAATACCTGCACTACAAATTAAATTTTTGGTCCATTAATCTTAAGTTATATATAATCAACAAGAAATTAAGTGGTAACAATTATTCATCCTTAAGATGTCTTGACTAGAGTAAAAACAAACAAAAACATCAAAAACATAAAAATCTAAAATATTTTTTTAATTATATAAGTACAGTGGCATACATAAAATATAAGTGTGACATTATTAAGGCTCCAATAAAACACATTTTGCATTTATACGACACATGCAGATACAAATGTAAAACATCAACCTTAATTAAAATTGTAAGTACATGTGTTATTTAAGTAACTCTATTAAATAAACAATGATATAAAAAAGAAAGAGCAAGTCTTTACCAGATAAAAGTATTAATTAAATACAAACAAATGTATTGCAGTGTTTTCTAATACTTTGTTCTAGTTAAAAATAAGCAGACTTACATTGAATCATGTTAAAACAACTCGCTAGACGTCTAAATGCAATTTTGTTATTCTTGCCAGATACAAATCTAAGTTTTAAACCATGTTTCCTATCCATTTGTTGCTATTTTAACAAAAAAAAACCTTCAAAACAGAAATGGCCATGAAGTAGGTGAGCGACAGAATTAAATCGAATACGTTATGGGAGGCCATGCTGATCCTGCATACCAAATTTCACGAGAATGTGATTACTAGTTGCTTGGAAAACTGTTCTGAAAATTTTTTTCCCCACCCGCCCGTCATTCGCCATATTATAACCAGGATTTTTACTCGATGAAATCCTGCCAAAAATATGTTTTAATTGTATTAACAAATAACTATTTTAGATTTTGCCTGACAGATCATCACGATTTCATACGGTAAAACTTTGATAGCTTGAACACCACTGATTTATCTAACTGTTTTTATTTAAAGTCCGGTCATTCATTTCTATATGTGTTTGTTAAAAAAACGGTTTTACGAACACCAATATCTTGAAAACTCTAACTCATGGTCCCTTTGAAAGTAAATTCGTGTAAGTCACCATCCTTAACTAAAACCAAAATTATAATATGGTCCCTTTGAAAGTAAATTCGTGTAAGTCACCATCCTTAACTCAAACCAAAATTATAACATGGTCCCTTTGAAAGTAAATTCGTGTAAGTCACCATCCTTAACTCAAACCAAAATTATAAGCTTCGGTGGGAAGCAATTAACTTCTGGTACTAACAGATGCCATAAGAATTAGTACAGGTATGTCAATTTGAAAAAAATAAAAGATAATAGTAATATCTTTATAGTTTTGACAGGAAAATAAACATCAATTGTTTTTAAATAAAAATATTAACTGTATCAGGCAGATTATAAAATCAAGATCAAAACATTCAAATAAAAAATCATTTACAACTTTTGTTGACAATTTAGGTTTAATTTATATTTAAAGCCAAGTGATAAAGTGAAGATAACTAAAAGAAAAATGTGTTGGCAATAAATACTGTCGAAATTATTTACTTAATTCACTGTAATGGCCGAATCGTTATACCATGTACAAACTGTTTTTTTTATGCAATCAACCGTAACAAATACTGATTATCACAAATTATAACACCTAAAACAACTTTATTAAGTCAAAATTCATGGCGACAATAGCAAAAAGGGGGGATATAATTTTAAATAGAATGCGTACTAACAGATAAATTTCTGGAAATTGTCCAACTTTAGTGGCTCAAACTGTTATTGACGACCTCACTGTGTTTGAGTTATCAAAGTTCAAATATGTTTCAGGTTCTGGAGTTCTCTCCCTTTGAAAGTTTTGTTGTGCATTCTAGTTTTTACTCAAGCCAGCAAAATTTATTATAATTTGCAAACATTGTATTAACAGCTTGTAAATATAAAACCTTTTTTAACATCTTATACATAATTCAGCTGCACATCAACGTTAGACCTGGTACTTAAGAAATATACATTAGGGTAAGAAAAGAAAAAAAATACATGTATCTATATTATGGAAAATAAACAAAACTTTATAATTTGACATCGGGCAAAAACTGAGTAAAATACCCTCTTGGTAAATTTACTATTTAAATTTAAAATATATGTCATTTCATTTACAGACTAACAAGTGGTAAACATATTGCTTGGTAATTTCATAATTACTGAAAAAAGTGGCTTAAAATCTAAAATTCACTGGCACTTATTAATCTTTTCTTAGTTTTGAAGTTAATTTTTTCTTTAATTCTTTTTTCTGTTTTTCTTCTCTATTTTCTTTTCCTTTATAGAAAAGTTGGAAATTAAACTTTTCTGAAAACTTGTATGCTATGTATCCGCCAATGAATGGACCAAGCCAATACACAAAAATGTGCTCTACAACAGTTATCCCATGACATCCCAAAGTGTAACCAGTGGCAAGGGCTGGCTGTAAGTACATACCAGTTAAATGCACACCTGAAATAAACATTGGACAAGTTATAATGTCATCTTTAGAATATGAATCAATTTCTGGAAATATAATTTTCATTAATAAAAAATCATGAAAAAATAAAGTGATGCAACAGTCTTAAAATTTATTTTCTGTGAGTTTAACTTGCTAGATTATTTTTTTTCTTAGATTTAGAAACAAATCTAAATTTTAATATGTTTTTGTGACTGTAGTTAAAATAGCAATACAAGATTCGTACTATTATTGTTTTGTTCCTTGACCTTCAGTACAACCGACCCCAAAGAGAACACTAAAGCTAGTGTTACAAACTTACTACAAAGGAAAGCTTAATCTATTGTACAAACTTACCTAAGGAGACCATTATTAAAGCTAGCAGTACAAATGTAACTAAGAGATTACAGGGCCTGAGTGGTTTGGGTAATTAGCTACCACTGATCACATGGCCTGTCAACACTAAAGTGCTGGTTGAGTCTTGCATGCAAGATAATTCTGATTAATTTCAATCTTGATTGACATGGACCAAGGACTGCCTGTTTTCCTGGGTTTCACCAAGTACTACATAAACTGAATGCAATGATATAGCTGAAAAAATGGCTGAAAGTAGTGTTAAACACCAAGCAACTAAACCTAACCAAACCAAACCCAAAACAGGACTAAAACTAGTGTTATAAACTTACCAACCTTAAACAACTTATATATACTTATAGTACTAACTATTGTACCTAAGATTGGGACAAACTTACCCAAAGATACAACTAACGCTGTGTTTGATGACAATATAACCATGTCAAGATGTGGATATTTTGACAGTTTCTGTAGCCAAAACCAGGTGTCCCAACATGTCCCAGCTAGTTCTAATAGAAATCCTGCAGTGACAGAAATCTTCAAGTCAGATGTACATGCCCTTGAAATTATTTCAGCAAAATCTTCATGGAATTCTAATTTCATAATTTGTTGAGCAAGATAAAAGGCAGAGTAGGCTCCAATAACTTGAATAATTGTTCTTATTACAGACTTCCATAATGACTGGGTTCCCCTGACATAACGTAGGAAGTTGTCTATTGGGTTTGCACACCCTTCATGTAGGAGGAGCAAAGACACTACGTTGATTGGAACCATGACAAGAAAATAACCAATATGACCATGATGCCTCCGTGACAATCCATATGCTATAGGATATGTACAAAATGCTATACTCTTGAAATAATCTAACGCATATAACTTTATGGAATCGGGTAGAATAATACTGGATAGCTTGTGCATAATAACACATAATGTCATGGCTAGCAGACAAAATAGGATAGTAGACACTGCTGCAGGCAGGTAGTCTATATCTTGACCAATCACACCTTCTACTATGTCTTGCCACTTCATGTTCTGAAAGATGTAAAAGTAATATATCTGTTATTATAGGGTGTACATGTATTCCATAACACAATACATGTACCAAGAAACAAATCAAAAGTAGTAGTACGGTTTTTCTTATTAATGAGCTACATGTATATTTCCAGGGGCAAAGCTAGACTAGTTACATTGTGGATTCACAAAATAACTAAAGGGTCCAGTGGCATGCCCCTGAAAACAATGGTGCAATTTGATGCATTTTGAAGAGTTCTAAGGTGTTTTTTTAAGTATTGAAAATGGACAGTTTATTGATTCATTTGCATGGATGTTCATTTTTTTATGCAATGAAAATCATGTGGATTCAGCTGCCTACTCACGTATAGGCAGCTACGCTCCTGATTTCAATATTATTTTATTTTTTAATATCATCTTATTGCATTATTGCAACAATCTGTATCAAAACGACAAAAGGTCCTACATGTACATGTATGTTCGGTTTTATACATGTATTTCACTCTATATTCATGTACTGTACATGTATTACATTCTATTAGTTCAGTATCGTTTCCCAAAAAAAATAAAACAAAATATGTCCATGTTTTATCCTATGCCTCTGTTGTTTACAAATTGACCTTGTTTCTGAGTAAAGGGACCTTTACATAAGTTTGTCCGATTTCGTGACATTCAATGGTACTAGCACAAACCACCAGACTTTTCCCGCTTTAACTGCAGACGACATTACCCAAAGGATTTGGAATTGACAACAATCGATTGTTCCTTACGTACACTGCTGTTCTAATTAAGGTCAAATTTTACTATGAAAAATTACCCTATCAAAATTGAAAAACCATCACATTTCAAAATGCTGAATATTTTAAGGAATTAATGTGTATTTCAAAAAGTTATTTTCTTGATCAACAAGAGGGGTATAATCTGAACCATACGTGATAAGCCGTTTTCATTTGTCATGCAAAAAAAACATCAAAACATGTTAATTGTTACCTGTAGTATAGCTGATTTTACTGACAAGGCCAAAATAAATTAATAGTGTGTTTCCTATTTCACTCTTGAAAAAAGTAGGTTGGGTAGGTAGGGAAAAAAATTTTTTTTATTAAAACATTTTATTTTGTTTTCAATACTTCATGCATGTACTGCTTTTCATCAAATCGTCAACGGAAGAGGTGTAATGATTAACTTTAAAAACGCTCATCATGTCCGAGTGATGGAGAAGCTATGTCATGAAACTCTTGGGTTCCTGTACGTGGTCGCATTTTGCAATTCGAATTGCAATAACACTAAATGGCTGTCGGCACGCCATGCTTTAAAATCTGTGTTTTAAAGACGCTTGAATCACTTTCATTTTCTGTTAGTTACAAACATTTTTAAGACGCAGTTAAATAAATTTAAATCGTACACGGAAATGACCTGAAAAAAATCGGGAAACCGGAAACACACAATTTATTTTGGCCCTATAGCATCTGGCCATGTAAATTATAATGGCCTGATTTTCTGTGCTCTTTGTAAAAAATAATGTTTTTTTATAGCGAGCATTGCAGCTGAGTGCTATACGGTTACATGCGTGTGTTTAAAAAAAGTCACGTGATCCTTATGAAGAAATCCATTTCAGATGGAAGCTGAGCTATCCGAAGAAAATATTGTAGATAAACAAAAAATATATAATAGCTAGCATTGCAGATGCGAGCTACACGGTTACATGCGTGTGTGTAAAAAAAGTCACGTGATCCATATGAACAAATCCATTTCAGATGGTAGCTGAGCTATCTGAAGTAAATATTGTAGACGAACAAAAAAACATATAAAAAATGTAAACAAAAATAATTTTGACATCGATAAAATTAAAGTTTATTTTTTAAATTACTACAAAAAATGTCAAACAATTTTAATTTTTTTCAATCGAAACGCTGTATTTGAAATTGAGTTTTGTGACGTCACCAACACATTATACAAAGTGTTGACGTATTGTGGAGAGGGATTTTTGCGTGAAAAATGAAAACGGCTTACCGCGTATGGTTCAGCTTATGCTCCTTTTGTAGATCAAGAATACTACTTTTTGAAATCAATAATTATTTCCTTGAGATATTCAGCGTTTTGAAATATGGCAGTTTTTAAATTTTGAAATGGCGATTTTCCATACTAAAATTTGACCTCAATTCGAACGGAAGTGTACTTTAGGAACAATTGCTTGTTGTCTACTCGAAATCCTTCGGGTGATGTCGTCTGCAGTTAAGGCGGGAAAAGTCTCGTGGTTTGTCCGAATACCATTGAACGTCACGAAAGCAGACGAACATATGTAAACATCGTAATGTCCCTTCAGAAACAAAAACTTACTATGTAAACTTCCCGTAGCAAAAGTCAAGGACGATTTGTAACAACTTAATACCAGAGGCATATTATAAAACATGGACAGGTTATCGTATCTACATTTTTTCTACTGAATTTTCGTAATAAAAAGGTAAAATATAGAATAATGAAAAAATGCAAGCAAACTTATTTTCCCAAGGGGGTTGGCATTTAGTATAGATAAAACGTCACGTCATCAATGGAATGTAGAGGCACTGTTAGCAGCTCTGAAGTAACGACATGAAATTGAACAATGTGCGATGCTCGCATTTAGTTCGGAGATCCTTCGGGAAATGAAGTGTCTATAGATGGGACAAGACCATGAGGCGGTGCATCGGATATAGACTGCGTCTACATTCATATTATGGTGATATACTGACATGTAGTATTGTGATCCTTATCTCATACTGATCAGTGATGACTGATGTGACATCTTATTGTACACGATTTCGTTCGGTATTGAAATGGATTGAACTTTGAACTATAGTATTATGAACCGAACCGCCCGTTGAAATGCGGGAGAGTCGTTATATTATATCAATATTTAAAGGCATATTGTCTACGATTTTCACATAATTTTTAAACAACTTGTGAAACATGTTTGAATAAATAAATGATTATTTTTATTCAGATTTATGTGAAAAAAGTCAGTTTTATCGTGTTTTATAGCAATTATAAGCAATAAAATACGTCTTATGAATTATTGTCAAGGAGTACAATAATTCGATGTAAACCCGCCCTTATTCATATGACCTGCAGTTTGAACTCACACTGAGCTTGCGCATCTAAAGAATGCTTTTCACACGCCGAAATGGCTAAAATTTCCTCTATGATATTTTATCATTTTGCGTGTGTCAATATGTTTTATATATTTTTTGTAATGAGACAAGCAATATTTCACTTCAAACAATCAACATTTGTGTTTTTTGATAAGAATCCCACGATTGGGCTAAACGATTGCAATTACGATGTACATGATTGTTTATGTTTATGTTCTAAAAATAACTTAAACTTCATCCTTACGAATCGAGGTCAGTGCATAATTAATGAGATTCCACTGGAGGTCAGTCAATGTTTTTCTTCAAAATTCACTGATACACTAATTTGTTTACGGAAAACAAGTTTTCTATCATCATTTTTCATATAATGTAATATAATTCTGGTACAAAACACTTGACAAAAAAATTACGCTTTTCGTAGACAATATGCCTTTAAACAACCGCAAAGTTCACTGTACTTACCAAATGTGTTTAACAACTTTGAACAACTCAGCCGGTAAATTCAATGTCAGATTTAAGCTTCAGAGTTTGTATTAACATAGCGTATCTGCAAGAGTATTTATCCCACAGATACAGCAATAGCAATATGAAAATCATTATATGGTAATAGTCATGTAAAAGCTCCGAATTATTATTTCATAACTGTTTTTGTTTGAAAAGTTTTTAACGCCACTTCAGCAATTTTTAAGCTATATCATGGCGTCCAGTTTTATTGAAGGAGGAAGCGGAATACCCGGACAAAACCCCTGACTTTCGGTAGGAAAACTGACAAACCTTGGATAGTCGAGCGCACCTTGAGCATGGCTTGTTGTACTTCGAACTCTATCGTACGTGGTTCTTGTTCAGTATTCTCATTTAATCCAACAACAAAAACAGGCCACAACGTAGTCGATTGATGGGTTTCACAATTAATATTGGATCCACTTAATTGTCACCGAGCAATAATTTGATCTGTAATTACAGTGATCATAGGATCCAATAATTTTGAAACTCGCCAATCACCTTCGTTGTTTGACTCCCAATGAGATGTTGGATCCAGATACCCTGTGTCTGGAATAGAATAGAAGACATCTACGAATTACAGCCTCGGAGAAGTACATGCATACGCCAGCTTTACATACGTTTTTGTGAAAGATATACTCCCGAAAAGATATTAAAAATTTTGCTATCATGAGTGCAAAATCAAACAAGCGCACGAATGTACCTTTTTTTCTTAAACGAACAGCTTTTACATCGCGATTTTCTATAGACTTTCTATAGTTAAATATCCCACATCCAATCGCTGCATCAAAACGTCCGAAATAGAAAACATAATGAAATGAGATAATAAAGAAAATAAAAAAAAACTAGCAACTAAAAATATAGTAGATATTAAATCTAGGCTAACAGTAGCAAGATAAAAGCATACAAGCAAACTAAAAAAAGCAAATTTGGTAATAAACTAGATGGTATCAGCACATATAGCACATTTACAGTTGTTCCAATTCCAAGATCTAATAATTTTCTTAAACTGATTAAAATTTTAGGTTTTTCTAAAATAATCAGGTAGGTCATTTCATAACACAGCAGCAGCATATTTAAAAGAATTCTTCCCATGGGTAGTTGTTTGTACTGTAGGTATATCTGCAATATTGGAATATCTAAATTTATAATTTGAATTTTAAAAAAGGACAAGGTCATGTAAACAAGGTGGTGATAATTTATATAAAATCTTTAAACATTCAATAGCCATGGTACGCATCCTTCTGATGTTCGGTGATGGTACTTTCGCTCTATCTAATAATTCATCATATGTACTCTTGTAGTCATCATAAATGAATGGTAAGGCTCTCTTGAATTTTTTCCAATTTAGCAGAATTACCTTTAATGCAGAAATGCCAACCCTGAGGACAAAAATTAAAGTTCAAAAGAATAAAGGTATGAAAAATGGTGAGCTTATTCAATTTTGAGAGAAAACATCCAATGCGTTTATGCACGTTGAGTTGTTGAGAGGCCTTACGACATATATTTTTAATATGTTGATTAAAATTTAATTGGAAATCTATATCGATCCCCAGTAATTTTACTACATCATCACAAGTTCTTAAAGCTGACTCAACATGCTCAATATTAAAAACTGGCTCTTTATCATGTGTTTTATTACCTATGGCAATAGCCTGAAATTTATCAGGGTTAGCATACAGTTGATTCTGAACCAATCAATCAAGATAGTACTTTCATTCAAAGAATAGACATTAGATTATCAAAATCATAATCAGCATTAGATAAGGTATTATCATCAGCATAATTGTATAAAGTACCATGCTCAATAAGATAAAAAATATCATTTATAGAAATGTTAAAAAGTAAGGGACCGAGAATAGAACCTTGAGGTACAACTTGTGTGATGCCAGCCCAGTCACTGAGAACTCCACGAAGCTTTATTTGTTGCTTACGGCCAGTTAAAGAATTTTGTAGTAATTTCACTGATTTTGCAGAAAGACCATAAGCAAAGAGTTTACTTAAAAGAATGTCATGTGGCAGACAGTCCAAAGCTTTCGAAGGATCCATTAGAATAGCTGCCACATACTTGTTTTTATCAAGTGCAATTTTCCAGTCTTCAATGAGTCTCAGCAGAGTGGTCTGGCACCCGGGTCCTTTTCTAAAAGCACATGAAAAAGAATGAAAAATATTTTCAAATGATCAGATAAAACCCTTTCATATAATTTAGATATTGTAGGTAGAATACTAACAGGGCGGTAATTTTTCTTATCCAGAGGATCACTCTTTTTGTATAAAGGTACAACTTGAGCTTCTTTAAGTCTGTCTGGAAAAATACAATTTTGAATGATTAAAGATGTAATATTTTTGTTCAGAACGGGAGCCCCAGCACGTAAAAGCTTAAGGGAAATATTATCTAAACCTGTAGCTTTCGTAATGTTAATTTTACTGATCAATTTAGAAACAGTGTCAACATCAGTTGACTTAAACTCAAAACATGCATCATTAATTTTTGAAATGCTAGGGTGATTGCTTTCATCAAAAACAATGTCCTTGCCAATATCATTTGCAACATTTACAAAAAAGTTATTAAAAGTATCACATACATCCTTGTTTTTATTAATAATTGTATCATTTTCAACTAATACAATTTTCTGCAGCCCATTACATGACTTTTTAGATAAAAATGGTTTGACAGTGCTATAAAAATATTTTCACGGACTTAGAACTGTCCTCCAGCACATCGTTCATGAAAATAGGTATTGATGGATTTACGTTTAAATTTAGCTACAAATTCATTGCTTTCTATAGGCGCCCATGATTTACTGGCTTTACACTTTTAATATTTATAACGAAGCTTCTGGTTTTCGTTTTTTAAATAGCTTTTCTGACTTTTCTCAATTCACTATTCATATAAGGTGTGGATTATTTGCGAGGATATCTCAGCTTCAATGGTAGGTTGCTTATTTCCCAAATCAGGTGTACATTTCCAGTATCAAAATCAATAGTATTCATATATTTAAGACTGCTTTAGTGTACTTTTTCCTTTATTAGTACCTCATTCCAGTATTTTTCAATATTAAACATAGACGGAATTTGCAGGAGTCGTCACCTTCTTTCGGTTTTGTATTTACATTTGAGTACAATTTTCCCATCATGCTTTTGGCGTCATTTCCTACATGCCTTTTTGCAGATCGAAAGGGCGAACACAATAAACATGAGTTCAGATCACGAGGTAAAGCGATAAAAAATTGTCTTATTGTTTATAATAATCCTTCATTTCTGCATGTAACATGATTCGTATTATGATACGCGGATGAAGCCTTGGGTTGTATAGTCTTACCGATTATTTCCCACCAAAACAAACGCATGAAAAACGTCTCTATTGTCAATTTATTGTGTATTCACGAAAACAAGTATTAGCTTTTCTGAAAAAGCTAGCCGTCTCTAAGCTTTATTTTTCTTTGTGGAGAAAAATGTACTGTTCTTTAATGTAAAATGGCAATATGTATTGTTATTATTTACATCACTTTATTATCATCATCATCGGGAATTCTTTTCCATCCTAAAGGACAACTATACTATACTGAATGTTACACCCCACTGCGCTAGGTGTTTTGCTTGCATTTATTTATTATTCCATATTGTACCTTTGTAGTGTTAAAATCCAATTTAAAACATTTATACACGATAACACATCCATATTTTATATTATGCCTAAGTTGTTGACAAGTTCCAAATCATCCTTGACTTTTGCTACGGGAATTTTCCATAGGAAGTCAGCCATTTGAGTTTCTACAGACGATATTACCCGAAGGATTTCGAACAGACGACAATGGACTCTTCCAAACATACACCTCCATTGTAATTTAGGTCAAACTTTACTATAAAAAATTGCTCTATCACATTGAAAAATTCGCCGCATTTCAAAACGCTTAAAAACGTTGGAAAATAAAGTGATGAATTCAATTTTCACATTTTGTGATCCAGTGTTCAATCTAGAGCGCACCATTGCGCCATTCCCGCTTTTTTTGTTGAATTGACGCGCTTAAAAATACCTCCTAGGTCATTACTGGCGCAACATAATTTTTCATTGCTTTGAGAAATTCCGCTATAGTCAACAGCTTTGAGAAAGTCCCTTTAAAATATACCTGAAATTTAACTGTATTCTCGGTCCTAAGTACGCTTTTTATCATGTACAATTACAATTTAGCAAGCGTCTAAATCACTTAGACAATATATTATCAATTTTTTTATAACATGTTGTTCATGCTTCAAGATGAAGCATATTTCTTCATATTTTACTCCCATTGGAGATTACCGTGCAAAATTCATTGACCCCTAGCTATAAATTCTGGTCCCATATGGTAAGTTATTATACGGCCATCATGACCCCTTTAGGCCAAATTCTAGATTGAACACTGGTGATCTACAAAATGAGCCTAAGCTGGACCATACACGGTAAGTATTTTTCATTTGTCTCTGTAGAAACTCAAATGGATGACTTCCTATGTAAAATTCCCGTAGCAAATGTCAAGGACGATTTGGAACTTGTCAACAACAAAGGCATAATATAAAATATAATCAGTCTTTCCCAAATGCAGTCGGACCGACGGACCTGTCCGACAAAATAACAGTGGGTCCGTCAATTTCCCATTCCCGACCGGACCGCCTGTCCGGCAAATTCTGTCACTTTTGTTTTTGTTAATTCCGGAACTTTGTCCGTTATTTATTATTTTTTATTCGATTTCCGCCGCACTTGCGCAGAACGTTCATACAAAAACAAAAATCTTTGAAACGTTTGTATAGGTGTTATTTTATCGTGAATATCAAGCTTTCGAAGGATGACCTTTATCATATGAACTGGACATGTTCAGGGTCAGATGTTTAATCTAAAATATACAAGCGGGGCTATCCCCGGCAAACCATTAAAACAGCCGAGCAATGTCAATCATAAACGGAAATATGAAGAAACCCGGCCTGTCCGAAAATTTAACAGTGAATGGTTAAAGTTCTAATTTTGTACCGAGACGGCCATGTTCTCCTCCGGCCATGAATTGTGCAAACTTGGTAGACATTTTACTGATGATATGTGCACAATTTCAAAGCAATCCCATCAGTGGCTTTGGGGGAGAAGATTTTTTAAAAATAAAAGTTAACAACAAGTGATGGCAATTGCTCACCTGACCTAAAAACTCGTAGATTTAAATGTCCCGTCGTATCCATAATAAAAACTTGCGATAGTCATGTTTCATCAAAAAACATTCTATCACTAAATACCGCGATTGATTATTGTATTTATCCAAACTGTAAAATGTTCTGCAATTATAAAATTTGAACATGTTACTGTCTTGAGTAGATATATCGTAATCTATGAAGATTTTAAATATAACACAGATCAAAACGAATATTATACATATATCATTTGACGACAAAAATCAATATATTTCCTCAATACACTAAAATTGTCGGTCAGACAAAAAATTATTCGGTCAGACAAAACCTACATATCTGTCTGACCGAATGTCAGACAAAAGCAAAAACTATTTAGCACAGTCTGTATAATATATATATATATAATTCTACATTGTCTATTAAATAATTTTAAAACTTTTTCGTAATCATGGCATAGTTGACAAAATTGTATCGGTAAACATTTGATCCACAGGATATTTTTCCAAATCGATTAAGAAATTTTGCACTTCCGGAATTCAAATTATGACAACACTGCCATGATTACGAAAGAAGTGTAAAACTAATGAATTAGGTGTTGTACAAATTAGTTAAATCAGTTAAACTTCAAAGACATTAAAAAGTATGTAGCAATTTAGGGAAATAGTTTAATAGCTTATATGCATAAAACCCCCGGGTGTGAATCACTCACGGCTTGCTCCATTGCAAGTAATGGGACCTCTTTGTAGCTCCATCCAAAAAACAGGAGCTACATTATTGTAGCTACAGGACAACCTCTTTCGAGTGTGTAGGGTCGAGGGGTTAGTCTCTACCAGTAACCACGTACTACAGAGGGAACAATGTGTTTTTTATAAAAAACACTAACCCACCATGCAAGTTAATCCTTCCCACTATTACGCCGTGGTATATCCACACCTACTATTGTGGATAAGACATCTGCTCAGGTAATCTTACCACGGTGGATGCATAGAGGGAGTACATGGGCATGTCGCCACAGGGGTCCGGCCACGATAGAATTTCAATCTCCCTGGTGGTACATATGACACCAAAACGTTGTCATTTAAATGATTGCGGGTCTAAACATCGTTACCCGAAAGAAAAGAAAACTTGTAAGCAGTGCTAATGAATATTTTGCACATGTATTTTATTTGTTGATGATCAGTAATGATTAAATGTGCTGGTAGACTTGAAGATCGATTAAAGTTGTTCAACCAGATGCATGTGTTATGCATTATATATCACCCTGAACAAGTTCGGTAAATCATCCGGATTTGAATTGTCACATTACGTTTCAAGTGTATTTCAGCGTATAATGAATTGTCCTGAAGTTGAAGGCGAACTCTCTTTAATCAATTATAAAGCCTTTTCGACAGAAAACACGCAGTTGAGCGGTGATCTTTTTCTTTATTATGTATTTAAAACCAGAGTTGTTTTAACAAACGCAGACAAAAGTTTACATCACGTATCGTTATATAAAATTTGTTAACAGGCGGAGATCCAACAGTAAATTACTAAAATGAAGCCAACATGCGGCAAGAATAATAACTATGTGAAAAGTTTATTAACGAGATTCGCTGCATACAATTTAGTTTAACTACGAAATTGTACAGGCGCCCTTTCCACTAGGTTGAATGAAGTCTTTGTACGCACAATTCTAAATACACATTTAACTTGGTGTTTTGAACTATAACAATTAACAAAACAGGTTTATATAAAAAAGAAGTGATGTGCTTCTGAGCTAGTTTTATCTTACGCTAAACTGAGAAGTTTTCAGATGGATGCAGACGTGTTATATGTATCAAGTTCCTATTACAATTAACTCACAGTTTCGGTGTTTTTGCATGACACAGTATTTATTGGGATGAATGTTCTCGAGTTCAGATTCCTTTAAGTTCTCTAAATACAAATACTAATTATTAATATTTTGGTGTATTGTGCAGGGAATTTTTTAGGATTTTGAGGGCTTTAGTCACTTTATCGAACGAGTCATATAAGCATCTGCTCAGAAGCATGCATTCATTGTTCTGTTGAAATATCATAGTATAAAAAAACTATATTCTTTCAATTGCAGTGTATAAATGTGTTTTAAAAAATGATTAGACAAAATGTTTATAAATTTTCAAAGAATTTTAATTTTAAAACTTATTTAAAAAGCGTTTGTATATCAATCGGTTACAATTTTTCATTAAGGGCCGTTGTACTCTTCGTTTTTTATGTGGTAGCCATCGGTAATTAGACGTATCTCGAATGTACACAAATGGCGCGTAATCCATTAAAAACCAGCAAAACGTACGAAAAATCAGTTAAATACGCTAAATCTTTGCAATTTTTATTTGCATTACATATTTAATCAAAAGGCAGAAGTCTGTGCGCATCAGTACGATCTACGACACTTTTGTTTTCGTATATTGACCAGGAGAACCACAAAATCATGTTAATCGGATTACCTGTAAAAACATCGATTCGGCGATTCGATTGACACCTGCTGTTTAAAACTATTGAGGTGAAATAATTAAATTTCCTGTTAATTGGCTTTGGGGTCATAAATATGTCGTTTTACACTTGGTAGAATGAATTTGTAATGAAAATTTTAGTATTTGTTGGAAATCAGGTGACGAAATTGATTTAGAAATCTATCGTCAATTTTCAAATGATTTCGTCAATGGCGAAAGTGGCGAGCGCTAAAAAAATTCCCTGATTGTGTTACATTGACCAAACAATAAAATATGCATAGTTATACTTGCGTCTGTTATAACATAAACTAAACAAATCGGAATAAAATTATATTTAAAGACGAAAGAACGGATTTGTCCACATAAACTTTTATATACAAAATAAGTGCCTGAATTTGCGCGAGCCAATACGAAAGTCTCTTTGCAGACATCAGGTCGTGTCGTAATACAATAGAAATTATAAGGATACAACTGAAGTATTTTCTACAAAAAAAGTTGATGTTACAGGCTTTCAACACAGAAACGGCTATTTTGGTTGAATCTACATATCACGATTGTTTTTTTTTCAACACACATGGTTCAACATCGAATACAAATCTGGTATAAAGTAATTCGTGGAATGATATAGATCTGCGACATTAATATTAAGTGATAATTTCGAAAATTTGAAAAATAAAAATGTAGCTTTGTAAGTCGTATTGATTTTAAAGTTTTGAAACGAATTTTCTTTGCATTTATTGTGTTTATTTCTTTACAAGTCTCGTATTTATTGTGTAATGACAATGTGCTATTTTACCGTTAAAAATCTGTGTAGCGCGTGTTCACCTGTTAATTTTAATTTATACAAATTCACAATACACAAGTTTATTGAAATGTTTGAGAGCACGTGCTTGATTAAATGATCGATTTAAGGTTTGACACAATTTACATCCGGTAAAAGTTCACACGGTTGCAACATTAATCAGAGGCGCTGACAGGGAAATTTTGACAATAGAATAGCAAAGAGACGTAAATATTTTGACAATTTTAAAGGCAAAATTCAATGTTCTAACCTTTTAGAACACTTTAAGGGAATTATAGTCAACCTAAATCAGTGACAGTAAACTAACTTAAAAGGTATTCAGAATGGATAACAGGGGTAGAAATAGGAAAAGTAACTATGGGAGTCAAAAGGACTCCCTAATAAACCAGTCAAGGAGTCCTGAAAAATTGCAGTGAGTCTTTATGGCCGGGGGTATGGGGGCCTTGAGCGGCCCCCAGAAGCTCTGGGGGTTTTGGTGCAAAAATATGTATTCTGGCAGTAGTCTGAGGGTACATTTTCATTCTGAAAAACGCTATTTTTTTGTCTGAATTTTTTGCAGTTTTGGTCTCGCACCGATCATTCATGAAGTTCTTGTATACATCATAATATTCTTAACAGTTTGGTATGAACATGCCATGTTTATCTGAGCAAAATTTCCAAAGAAGATAGATAGAATAACATTACACTTAACCCAGAAATAATTCTACTATTAAGCACACTTCCACTTGGACAAAGTTGTGCTGATCAAAATTGCTTCATGGGACACCCATCTACAGAACTTATCATAATGTTAATAATTATTCTTTTAGTTTATCTTTATTCTTTCAAGTGCAGCTCTCATATTTATCGAAGAAAATTGTTAAAATTCAATGCACTGAAAAAACTGAAGTTTGAAACAAATTGAAAGTGTTTGTTTATCAAAAAAATTACGATTTTTCATTATGGGCCGTTGTACTTTACTTTTCTTCGTTGTTCACATCCGGTAAATAAACAAATGGCGCGTAATCTAGTTGAAAGACGTAAATCCTTTGAAAAAATGTTAAATACGCATATTGTTTGCCGTTTTATTGGAATTACACATTTACTGATAAATTGGAAGTCTGTGAATTATTTGGACCAAATCATATGCAAGTATCTACTGTGAACCATCGGGCGACTTTAGGGAAATAACAGCCAACAGAGCGACTTTGAGGCGCCGTAGCCGCAGGGAGATTTTGTCGCCCACTTCACCCAGTGTCTTGAGCCCTGCTAAATTTTTAAGGAGCCCAACGGGCTCCTACAGGAAACACCCAGGGAGTCCTTCCAAGTTTTAGGGAGTCACGGGCTGCCTGACTACCGCTTATTTCAGGGATAGAGCTTAACTTTTTTCCTGCAGTAGCAGACCTGTTTACTTGTACGGATTACGCGTATTTTGTACGGATTTTTCACTAAAATTACGCTCTACGGATTCGCGATCAAATTCTACGCTTTTTCGGCAAAACCGGGAAAAAATCGGGGTTATGTCCGAAATTGGTCAATCGGTGTCATAGAGAAGCTTTAAATGGATAAAAATCCGTTATTGAAAGCGCACCGCCGATTCCGATTAAATTTTATAAATTAACATGAGGTAAACATGTCCAAAAAACGTGTTCGAGAACATGAAACAGACTCAGACGAATGTGATGACGAATTGCCTAAAAAGTCCAATTTTTTTCAGACCTCTCTAGATTTTCTTTTATTTCCTATTTAAACACCAGAGGGTCTAAGAAAGTATACCTAATGTAAAGTAAGATAACTCCTGCTTTTGGGAGATAACCTATGTTAACTGAAAAGAGGGAATGAGCTTATGATAACAAAATGCACAAATAAACTCACAAAAGTGTCAATTCCGTCATTTATAGCTACAAAAGCAAGATCTTATAGTCATGATAGCTATTTCACTTTAATAATTATGTTTATTTTTTTTCCCTCCTAATGTCCTCAAAATACTCTTAAGTCACTGCTGAAATACTGGTGACAACCAAAATGGGTAAACAGGTCTGCAGTAGCCAGCTGGGCCCCTAGCCTGAAAAAATCCAGGGGCCCAACAATATAGTTAGGGGCCCAACTTTTTTCAGCGCAAGTGTGTTTTAACTATAAATTATATGGTCATGTGTACAATTTTGATTACTATATGTACATGAATTCAGAAGTTTTGATATTGTTACTACCTACCTTGGATCACTACATACATAATTGGATATTTGAGTCTGTTGAACGCATTTATTTTGTTTCCAGAAATTAAGATGAATTAAAGAATTACTGTATCAGGCGGAAAATAATTTCTAACGGATTATCTCTCAGAATTTAGGAACCTCCCCCCAAAGCTACCAGCTATTTGACTCAAAATCCTACATTTCTGGCATTTTTAGCTACCTTTATTCTTCAATATTAGGAATTTACTTATTTCCATTTTAAGTATGCAGGAATATGTCCATCCATTTTCATTCTAGATTTAAGATTTGTAAGACAGAAAAGACTGCCACAGATGTTAACAATGCACAAACAAACATGACAAATGTATGATTGAAATAGCTACAATCTATAGAGTGCTATTGTACATGTTTTATGTTTTTTTTCATAAATAATTGATATTAAAACTATAAACTTGCTATGATAATGAGTAGGATTTAAGTTTATGTGTTGTCTTTCTTGTTTTGCATTAAACAAAACAATGAATGTTTTCTATATTTAAAATGCACAATAAATTTAATCTTTCTTTGTGTTGAACTAGAAGTACATGTAGAAAATGACATCATTGCAAAAAACATGTATATTCAATGGAAAATGCACTATTATAAATTCTGTAACAAATTGTAATTGATATGTTATTGTAATTTAATTAATATGCTAAAAGTTACTTCCAAAATACTAATTATTATTATTGTGTTTTAATCTTAACAGTTAATAGGAACATCGTATTTAAAATCTCCGGAATCGAAATCATATTTACTCCCGGTGATTTTCGTAATTTATTTGCTTTGTACTGGTTTCCGGCAGCATTAATTCCATGGTATTGACATGGTTAAGTCAGGCGGGAACCAGCTTAGGCGGTTTTGATTATTCCCCTTTGACAAAAATGTCACGTAAAATATTTCAAGACGATTCCTGACGCAAATGTCAATTAAATTGTTCTATCTATTCCCGATCTGGATTATAATTACGCCACTTAACCAAATATCATACACGCGTGAAATATTGCTAATAACATTTTTAAGGGACAAAACTTGAAATGTAAACGCAAAATGCGTCTTAGCGTTCGTTGGTCCACATGGGCTCGTAAAAATTGATTTACTTGCGCTTTCGATTGATACTGGGTCGGTTTTGTTATAGTGTGGGAGTAACAAAACCGACCCAGTATCAATCGAAAGTGCAAGTAAATCAATTTTTACGAGCCCCTGTGGTTGGTCTGTGCATCGTACTACAGTTGTTACGTTCGCCAACTGGGCGATCTAGACACAGGCATTTGGTCGCCCAACACAAATTCTACTCGCATTGGCGACTGGGCGACTGTTGAGTTTCATCCCTGTATTTCGAGCCCTGGATAAGCAAAACCAGGGGTCGCGCTGGGCTTCGCCAATGTCGCCAATTGCGATTTTTTTTTCATTTGGCGACAAAATATTGCGTCTGGCGATTTTTTTGGCGCCAAGGTTTTATAGTGTTAAACGAAGCATGCACGTTTTAAATTTATCGGTAATCGGCGATTGCATCATTAAAGATCCTTTGTCGGCTTCTATGGTCGTAAATACACGTGTATTGTGTAGTGTCCAGTGACATGTGAGTTAATTGGAGCACGCGATTTGGAGTTATTAAACGGAAATCGGCAATAAATGAATCAACAAAGTTGTCTGATGAAAAGCAGCTTTACCTGCATCACATTTGAGTAAACGTGTAATAAAACTATTGATGCTGTTAATTAATTTATAAAAATAACAAAACAAACATATTTTTGTAGTAATATTTTTTTTATAATGTAATAAATAAAAATACAAGTATGAAAACTGACATCGTTGTTGAGTGATTTCCGGACCGGATGTCCGTCTTAGCTTCGTAATTAGAAGACTCTTACACATGCGTAGCTCTATTTTCAGTATTTCCGGTTTTATGTTCATTCACGGGAATATATGTTTCTAATAAATTACTGCAAAAATTTTGGTTTTCTGCCAACAAGAAATCACTCACACATCTTTTCATGATTAAAATACAATAAGTGCTCGAGACCAAACTTTTGAAAAATTGAATTTAGAGTCGGGCAAACTTGGATTTCGTGCGACGTTAAAGAATGTCACACATGTTAAACAATTTCGCCATGTAATATAGTGATCTAGCGATTTCTAATATGGCGACACTTTTACAAAACTGGCGACGGAAAATTGCAGTTGGCGATTTTTTTGGCGCCAGCTTTTTAGAAGCCAGAGCAGCCCCTGAAAACGCAGATTAATTTCATTTTCAAACAAACGTATCAAAACAGCATATTTTAAAACAAATCTCTACATTAACATGATTAAATCTCAACATATAAATTTTTTCATTGTGTAAGCATGAAAGTAGAGGTGAAACGATACTCCGAAGTACCAAAAAATCCACGGTATTTTGGTGAATTTCGGTGTACAGTACAAAATTGTCAATTTTCGATTCGATACGCGTTCAGGACCAAACATCACTATTTTAGCCTTTTCTGTCGGAAATCTTCAATGCGAAGATACAAAAATCCGCCATAGCTATGGCTGAGGAAACCGTGATTGCGGATGGTAGTGCCGTGATTAAATTAAAAGTTCCGCCGGCAATCTATAGATCTCAATATGAATACATTTCACAAAAATCAATGAATATGTATATAACGATCGAATGTGTCGTATCTAAGTAATAGTATCGTTGATAAATTCTACGATATGTATAGTGATGGAACGATTATCGCCTACAATCGATAAACTGTCGTTTTTCACCCGCCGATCTTACTAATCGATGTTCAAAATAAAAATCGGATGTCGCAGACATCGCCGATCGAAATACGGAAATTCAATTCTGTCCGGTTTTGTTCTGTAATTAACCTGTCCGATCCGTTTCCGGGTATAGTAAAATGGATGACAAGGTCGAAGCGGTCGATCATGACCCAAATAACAACAACTACGAGACTAGACAAATTTATTCATACCCTGGAAAAACCAAATCCAGGGTTTGGGAATATTTTGGATTTTATAAAATGTTAATTGATACACTAAAAAAGATTTTCCGATTATTAATCGATTATGTCTTTTTGATTATTTCCGATAATCGATTATGAAAATTTTCCGATTCCCCAACACTAGATATGTATCATATCGTTGAGTAACTGTATCGTTTCACCCTAGCTACAATAATGTAGCTCCTTTTTTTTATTATGGACGGAGCTACAAAGAGGTCCCATTACTCGTAATGGAGCAAAAACACTTTTGGGATTTACACATATTTTCCGCTATTTAACCTTTGTCTTTATTAAATAAATATGTTTTCTTTCCTCCGCCGTTCACCTGATATGTCTACAATGTCTAATTAAATAATTTTAACACTTTTTGGTAATCGTGTCATTGTTGACATAATTAAAATTGTGGAGTGTAGAATTTCGGAATCGTATCGGTAAAATTTGTAATAAGGGGACATAATTATAATGCAAATGAATGCAGCTGAAATCATCCGGAATTTCATTTTTTACCAAATCGATTCCAATATTATCGAAATTATGCACTTCCGGAATTCATATGTTGTCAACAATGCCATGATTACGAATAAAGTGATAAAACTAACGAATACGGTGTTGTGGAAATATCAGTTAAACTGCAAATACATAAAAAAGTATGTAGCAAACCAGGGAAACAGTTAAATTGCTTATAAAATGCATAAAACCCCCGGGTGTGAATCACTCCCGGGCTGCTCCATTACGAGTAATGGGACCTCTTTGTAGCTCCGTCCATAAAAAAAAGGAGCTACATTATTGTAGCTACGTTTCACCCCTACATGAAAGGAAATTGAAAATCCACCATGGTCAACACGGTGGGTCACGGTATGTAGTGGACAGAACACGATATATCGCAGAATACCACCGTGGCGTATGGTGGTGAATTTCTCAAGGAAAAAAACCACGACCACTGTATATAGTGGGCAATATAACAGTGTGGGAAACAACCACTCGCCAACTCGCCCGATGCGAGTAGAGAAGATTTTTGGCGAGCTCAAATCAATCGCTACTCGTCACTTTGGCGAGCTGAAATTCTCTGGCGTGTTCTAAGAAAATGTAACAATCCAGGCTTACTTGATGATAAATGTACCATAACTGAGAGTTAACGATGTTATTCGCGATGTTTCCCTTTCGTTTTTAAGAGTAATTAACTTCAGTTTAATTATCAACAAAACACAATTTTTGACCACGATAAACTTGTTTTAACTTCCGGTTTTTACACCGGTAGTGCTAAAAACTTTGCAGTGATCCCTATCTCGGATTGCCATAATCATAATTTTATTTTTTAATTTCTTTATCTAAAACAATTTATATTACCGAAACATAGATTTTGCACTAATCCTAGGTGAAATATGATGTTAGAAATTAAAATTATTATGGAATTAAAAGAAATGAAGTTAATAGACCAATTTCATTAATGGCCACATGGTCGGAAAAGCGGGGTACTTATTTTTTTATAGCAAAAAGTGCTATGGGCGCCAAAATTTAAACTCAAATATGGAAAAGTTTTTACTCAATCCAAAATCAAAAGAAAGAATTACAGATTCATCTCAAAGGAAGAGAAAACTAACTAGCTCTCAGTCTCAACATGGTTGTTTTTGTTATTTTATTTTTATCAATATTGTATGTTGTGGAGTAAGTTTGAAAACCTACTCGCCAACTAAGGCTAGTAGATCATAAATTCGGCAAGTACTATTGTATAAAAAACACATCACGTCTGTAGGTCCACCACAACCAATGGGGTAGGTTTAATATAATATATCTCATGAACTGTACACTATATACATTTGTTCCTGGAAAGTCCACAGTTTAAATTAAATTTTTAAATTTTACACAGTCAAAGAACAGCTGACTTGTTTACGTAGCTTTAACATACGGTTGCAAGCAGTGTGCAGATCAAAACACACTCTTTTAGTCTATAAAGTACAAAATAAAGTAAAGCATGCTAAGCATCTGGTATGTTGATGTGAACCTTGTCAGTAAGCAGGAAAAGAATTAAAATTTGTCTTCTAGCTGGAGTAATTTGTTAAAATATAGATCAGTATCAAATAATACATTGGGGATTAGTTCCTAGATGCATCATATTCACCAATATAGTTGATGTAGACCTGTTCCCGATATATCATGCTTAGGAAATTTCCTCCATGTGGCTACAACAGCAGTCTGCCTATTATGATTACCACCGCCCCGTAATCCGTCCCTACGAATTTCCGTCGAGCTTTCCTCAGAAACCGTACATGAGAACAATTTGAAATTTGGCAGGGTGGTTCAGTATCACAAGTTGTACGTCCTAAGCGACTTTCAAACCTGTAAGGAAACTACTTCCTGTTTGAAACTTCATTTAGCGGGGCATCTGTGTCCCATGGAAACATTCTTTCGACTTTTGGCCGGATTTGACAGAGTGAAAATCCGGGTTATAGTATGGTGAATGTCTGGTGGGCGATATGTTGGCAGGGAAAAAATCACATTCTATTGAAATTTGGCATGCAGCATCAGCATGGCCTCCCATAATGTGGGATTGATTTCAAGTCTGTAGCTCACCACTTCCTATTAACCAACTTAATTAATTTTTAACGAAATCCAGCCATTTCTGTCTTTGATGGATTTTTTTCATTTTTAGCTCACCTGACCCGAAGGGTCATGTGAGCTATTGCCATCACTTGGCGTCCGTCGGCGTCGTCGTCGTTAACTTTTCTTAAAAAATCTTCTCCTCCAAAACCACTGAAGGGATTGCTTTGAAACTTTGCATACATCATCAGTAAAATGCCCTCTACCAAGTTTGCCCAAATCATGGCCTCAGACCAACCAACATGGCCGCCATGGCTAAAAATAGAACAGAGGGGTCAAAATACAGTTTTTTGCTTATAGTTCAAAAAGTATAACAGATACAGGAAAACCGAAGAGACCTTCCTTCTTCAGCATCTAAAGCTCTACAAAACACTCCATTGGGTCAAAGTTGTATGATGACTCCTTGTAGGAGTTATTGCCCTTTAAGTGTCAAAATTGATGATTTTTGCCATTTTTGCCTCAAAATCTTGAAAATTATTAGAACTAGAGAAAAAGTTAGCATTGCTTAATTGTTCTGCGCTATGAGGGCTACAAAAATGACTTAAGGGTCAAGATTGTCTGATTAACCGTTTAAGAGTTATTCCCCTTGAACTGTTTTTTAGCTCACCTGGACCGAAGGTCCATGTGAGCTATTGCTATCACTTGGCGTCCGTCGTCCGTCGTCTGTCGTCCGTCGTAAACTTTTTCAAAAATCTTCTCCTCTGAAACCACTTGGCCAATTTTTTTCAAGCTTGGCCACAATCATCCTTAGGGTTCCTAGTTTCAAGTTTGGACCCAGGGTGTTGATCAACAGACAAATATGGCCGCTGTTACTAAAAATAGAACATGGGGGTCAACACAGGTTTTTGATCATTATCTAAAAAACTATAATAGCTATAGAGAAAACCGTTACTTCAAATTGATCAGCACATTAAGGTCTACAATAGTTGCTATTAGTGCGAAGTTGTGTATTGGCTTCTTGTAGGAGTTATTGTCCTTTTTGATCAGCAATAAAGACCCTACAATTCACTTGATTGGTCTGAAATTGTCAAATGATTCCTTATATGAGTTATTGCCCTTAAATGGTAATTTTTTATGAAATTTTCTGTTTTTGTCCTGTAACTTTAAAACTATAACAGCTAGAGTAAAACTGTAAAGAGCAAAAAAAAATCAACAATACAAGCCCTACAATTCACTGTATTAGTCTGAAATTGTCAGATGACTCCTTATAGGAGTTATTGCCCTTAAATGGCAATTTTTTATGAAATTTTCCGTTTTTGTCCTGTAACTTGAAAACTATAGCAGCTAGATTGAAACTGTAAATTGCACAAATGATCAGCAATAAAGACCCTACAATTCACTTGATTGGTCTGAAATTGTCAGATGACTCCTTATATGAGTTATTGCCCTTAAATGGTAATTTTTTATGAAATTGTCCGTTTTTGTCCTGTAACTTTAAAACTATAACAGCTAGAGTAAAACTGTAAATAGCAAAAATGATCAACAATACAAGCCCTACAATTCACTGTATTAGTCTGAAATTGTCAGATGACTCCTTATAGGAGTTATTGCCCTTAAATGGCAATTTTTTATGAAATTTTCCATTTTTGTCCTGTAACTTGAAAACTATAGCAGCTAGATTGAAACTGTAAATTGCACAAATGATCAGCAATAAAGACCCTACAATTCACTTGATTGGTCTGAAATTGTCAGATGACTCCTTATAGGAGTTATTGCCCTTAAATTGCAATTTTTTTATGAAATTTTCCGTTTTTGTCCTGTAACTTAAAAACCATAACAGCTAGAGTGAAATAATAAATTGCAAAAATGATCAGCAAAAAAAGCCCTACAATTCATTTAATTGGTCTGAAATTGTCAGATGACTCCTTATAGGGGTTATTGTCCTTAAATGACAATTTTATGAAATTTTCCATTTTTGTCCTGTAACTTGAAAACTATAGTAGCTAGATTAAAACTGGAAATTGCACAAATGATCAGCAATAGAAGCCCTACAAATGATTGCTTAGTCCAAAAATTGCAAGATGACTCTTTATAGGAGTTATTGCCCTTTCATTATGAATTTGGACATATGAACAGTTTTTTAATTATAAATTAGTCTATAACACACCTATTAGTAGAGTAAAACTGTAAATTTCTAAAGTACCCTAAAGGACAATGCCTAAAAACCATTTAATTTTCAGAAATTGTGGATGGCACCTTATAGGAGTTATTGTATTTAACAAATTTTTTGAAGAAATGTATAGTTTTTGCACAGTAACTTAAAAGCTATAACAACTAGACTGAAACTGTTAATTTCAAAAATTTAAATATAGTTTAAGTCATTTGGATTCCAGGTGAGCGATTACAGGCTCCTGGGAGCCTCTAGTTTTAAACGGTTTTAATTGATTTTTTAAAATCTTCTCCTCTGAAACAACTGAAAGTACTGCTTTGAAACTTTGTACACATCATCTGTCAAATGTCCTCAACCAAGTTTGCACCAACCATGACTGCAGATTAACCAACATGGACACCATGGCTAAAAATAGGATGGGGGGGGGGGGGGCGGTAAAATACAGTTTTTGGCTTATATTTAAAAAAGTGTAACAGATACATGTAAACCGAAGAGACATGCCTTCATCTGCATCAAAAGCTCTAAGAAACACTCCATTGGGTTGAAGTTGTATGATGACTCCTTATAGGAGTTATTGCCCTTTAATTGTCAAAATTGATGATTTTTGCCATTTTTGCCTCAAAATCTTGAAAATTATTAGAACTAGAGAAAAAGTTAGCATTGCTTAATTGTTCTGCTCTATGAGGGCTACAAAAATGACTTTAGGGTCAAGATTGTCTGATGGACCGTTTAGGAATTATTCTCCTTGAACATTTTTTTAATCAATTTTACTTGATTTTAAAAAATCTTCTCCTCTTAAACCAATGAAAGGACTGCTTTGAAACATTGCACACATCATCTTTAGGATGTCCTCTACCAAAATTGTGCAAATCATGACACCTGACTACCTACATAGCTACATTGGATTAAAATAGAAAAAATGAAAAAAGGGTGGGGGGGGTTGAGAGAGTTTTTGACTGATATTAAAAAAAGTATAACAGGTACAGCAAATTTGAAGTGAACCTCCCTTCTCCCTCTAACCATCAAAAGATCCTCCTTATAGGAGTTATTTCCCTTAAAAGGTAAAAATTAATCATTTTTGCAGAAGTGTTGGGCAATTCCTTATAGCAAAGAAAAGCTGGATAAAAAAGGGTTTTTTGGTTTCAGGTTCAGGTGAGCGATACAGGCTCCTGGGAGCCTCTAGTGTTGTTATGGGGAAATTAACTAGTGTAGAGAAACAAGTTTTTTCAACATACAGTGCCTGAAATAGACAGTCGCCCACTCGTCAGTAGCGATTTATGCCTTGTCTGGGCGATTGAAACGTGCTCAAAGTAGATGAAAAGCTGGCTTATGTAAAAAGATCTGGGCGATTACAAAAAAATCGTCAAAAAATATTTTAATCCTCATTCCATGCCGTTTCAATATTTATGGTACACAAATAATCTGATGAAACGGCCATGCTGATTGGTTGAAGTTCCAAACTTCCACCAATGAAAATTCAGATCATATAAATAATCAAAAGATCTCAGATTTTATCGTAACGATAAAAATTGAGTAATCGGGTTTTATCCTAATCGCTATATATTTCACGATAAACAAGGACAAATTGTGGTCTTTTTTGAAGAGAACATCTACTGCCAATGAAAAGAAACCGTCAAAAATGCAAATTAAGAAACGTACATATATGGGCATTGTGAATTTGAACGTTTATCCTTATAAACTCAGTGGTGATGATTCTGGCTATTCTGATTAGGAGGAATACGGCATAGAGGCTGGGGTCTGGAGGACCATGTGTAGAGACTCATTGAGGAATAAACAAAATTTTTAAAATTTTAATCATTACTTATTTCTTTCAAATTGCAATTTTAGGTATTTTGCAGTGCCATTTAAACCACCATTTATTTTGAATTGACTGTACCCCAAGTCAGGACCATTCAGGTCTTCCATATCTCTGGTATGCAATTTCCTTATTGGTCTGCTCTTCTTGTACATAAGTAACCAACCCTGTTCATTAATTTTGTTTTTTGCCTTTATTCTGCATGTTCTGTACTCATTGCTTGTCAACAAAGAATTGGGTAAGTCATAATCATTTTGGGCCAGTGAAATCAAATTTCTACTCGCCCAAAAAATTTTTTGGGACAGCCTTTAGCTGGCCCACATTTCAGGCACTGATATATTGTTCTATATTTTTATTAACAGGAACATAATACTCCTGCAGAGGATTCAGATAGATCTGGGTCAGTAGACTCAAGATCAGACCATGCTGATGACAAGCAAGAGTCTAGGTCAAGAAGTCGATCATATACCTCTGACAGAGGCAAATACAAAGGTCATTCAAGATCAAGGTCACGTTCCAGGTCAAGAGGACACAAGCACAGATCCTATTCAAGGTTTTTTTTTAGATGAACAGTTATAAATTATTTTGTTTAAACATTGCAGATCAGGAATATTTTGCGCTTTCTATTTGTCCACAGTGGGTGTGGACTAAACACTGGTCTTTCTTTTTTTTAAGTTGTGATAGGTGGACTGTCAATAGTGAATGCATGGGAAATCAGATTTTCACCCAGCCTGTAATATGTGGTTGACAAAAAAAAATTTTCGTTAAGTGTGATACTAGTCAGGGCTTTCAAAAGTAGGCGGTAGGCGGCGAAATTCCGCCGCCTACTCTCACCAAAAGTCCCGGCTACTTTAATGTCCAGAAAAGTAATAAAAGTTACAAAAAAATATGTGTCGTAATTCTCCTTATCTTAATTTATCTATGCCGGTAAATATCATTAGCATTACGGAAGTAAAACATGATGTTTATTTACGCTAAATTTAGATGAGAGATTTACCGGTCGCTGATTGGTCGTCTATAATTAGTGTTGATTACTCGGAAGGTTTCATCAGATATGGACGTTTATAACACGAAAAGACCTTGAGGTGTTCCGGAAAATTAATAAAAAAAACATGAGATGTTTGCATGAAACGATCAAATACAACCCTGTTTGGTTTTGGTTTTAAGAAAACCCGAAGAGATCACACGGGTATGTTTAAAAGCAACAGAAACATTGAATACGAAGTTTATTTTTATGTTACCAGTTACCAAATCTGTAAAAACCGCCTTTATCAGGCGAAACACTTCCACAACGGATGGGTCGGTCCTAATCCTTATAAGCTGACTTGCGTCGACTAATATGTGCACTTAAGAAAATCTCCAAGTAACAAACGGAAATATGATGTAATAAATTAAATAGAATAACAGTTGACACTTGTTACTTGTTGTCTTTTTTATAAAGCCCGGCCCACGTGGCCCAAAATATAATTTCAGCGAGACGGAAAATGTACTACAAAGTAAAAATATGAAACTCTCTGTATTGTGTAAAATGTGAGAAAAAGATGTCCATCTGAAGGACTTGTCTTTCATGTCAACTTGGTTGAAAAGGGGGATGCACCCCCAAAATATATCTATTTGGTACACTGTATCTGCCCAAATTGAAAAAAAAAATAATTTGCATTGAATTTGCTGCTTGCTCTATTGCAAAAACGTGAAAACTGCTGACAGTCAACTTTTATTTTATAAATGCTAATACATGTCAATAACATCATAATCATGTCAATAGAACAGAACATGAAAAAAAAAATGTTTTGATAAACATGATAAAGAAAAGAAACCAAACAATTTTGAATTATACACTTTAATACAACTTAATTCTCAAAATGTTGTCTACTTGTCTCAAAGCATCAAGCACTAAAATAAAAAGCAACAATAAACATGTCAAAATTTGAAATCATAATAAATTGAATATATACTACCTAAACTTGGCATCTCATTTGTTGATATGAGACAAACAAATTTCTAAGAAGTTAGGCAAAAAGTTAAAAAATTTTAAGTAAAAAAGGGTCATTTGAAAAACTAAAGTTTAGTTCCAGGAGACTGCCAGAATGCAGGATTTTGCGTTATTTACCCCAGACCCCCGGCCGAAATAGGCCCAGAGCAAGCTCGGCGCAACGGCCGGCATTGCCGGCCGTCATGTGTGGTTGTCTACTTTTTCTTTTGGAGACACCTACTCTAAAAATGGTTGAAAGCCCTGACTAGTAGCAACTAATGTTTACCTTTTTGCGCACCTGTTGATTACGCTTACCAAAATTACTCCAATGTTTCATCACTCCAATCAAACAACGAGACATATGAATTGTTCTTAAACTTGAATATCCACAAGAATTGTTTCAACATTGTTTACGACTTACATAGAGTGAAAGGGGCCTCGTTGGCCGAGTGGTCAAGGTAGTTCGTCTACTATTGATCACGTGGTCTGTCAACACTGAGATTGCGGGTTTGATTCTCACTGCAGGCAGGGTGTACTTGACTCCAATCTTAATTGACAAGGATTGCCAGTTTTCCTACCGCAGGTCGGGGGTTCTCTCCGGGTACTCCGGCTTCCTCCCCCAATAAAAACTGGACGCCATGAAATAGCTGAAAAATTGCTGAAAGTGGCGTTAAAACACCATTCAAACAAACAAACAAACATAGAGTGAACATTTATGATAAAAGGATTTATATTTTTTAGGTCAAGAAGTCGCAGTTACCACAAATACTCAAGGTCAAGATCAAGGTCACCTCACTATCGCAGAAGGTCCAGACAGTAAGTCAGCATACGTCATCAGATACAATTAGTATGCAGATATACATAAAGTGTCAAGCAGCAAATAAAATCACTTGTTCTAAACTTTTAATTAGCAATAACAGTACCTCCAAGATGAATTTTTTATACGCCACACTAGCAAATCAAAGCAGTCACCACTTTGAAGATTTTAATATATTTGATTTGCAGACCATTAGTTTAGATAAAATATTATAAAAATATGTTGGTGCTCAAATTTTATGGAGAAACATTAAAATACCCAAAATTTTCTTACGCATTAATGTAGAGCATGTCATGGCTTAGATGACTTAAATGTAAACATCTTTAGTTAAGACACCTGAAATAACTAGAGTTACATAAATTGTAATTGTTTTAAATATCAGTGGTAGAACAGGTCATTTGTTTATATAACGTTTTGGTGATGATAATGTGCTACCATTTCAGCTGTTGTAACATGTTTTATATTTTGTTGCTATTTCATTAATATATATATATATGCAGATATTATAAATGCATTCTCATATGTAACTATTTGTATAAATAAAACAGTTTTCAACATAGTAAGTGCCAAGTTTATTCTTTTTAAATGTGCAAAAAAGTCTGTAATATTTTTTTTTAGATGAATTGATGTAGAACAAAATTGTCACTTTGGGATATGTCAAAGTATCGAGTTTCTCAACTATTGCCATTTAATTACTATGGAGAAATGATAAATGGCAAAAACTGTGATATAAGAATTTGTATTGCCCAAAAAGTTCAACTAGGGGTGATGTTTTGGATTAATTCATGTACAATCAATTATTGTGGGTCACCAGTTGTTTATAACTTGATCTTTGTGTATTATGCTGTCATATTAATTTCTGTCATTTTTTAAAGATGGTGGTACATGTATATATTAAATGTCTAGTTGTTCTTTTTTTTTCAGTTCCAGAAGTAGAAGGTAAGTTAGACCAAGTTGAGCTTAATTTTCTGTTAAATCAGAAGTTGTTTTTCACTTGTGATTTACAAATTGTACCTTAGGTTAAGTGACTACAGGTATTTTGTTCACAAAGCAAGCCAGGATTTTTGTTTATGTTTCTGGCACATAAAATATAAGGACTGAAAATGAAATTTATTTATAAGCATGTGATCAATTCTAAACTTTTATCATTACTAGTATAAATAAAGCTGAAATACTGCTCACTGCACCTAAAGCAAACATAACTCAATCAATTATAAACTAGAATGTATGTGAAATATGTTTCATGTTCTTGGGAAAGTCGTGTTAGGCTGATGATTGATATAATCTAGGTGATTGGTTATGGTTATCCTCCAGATCTGTACATAATTAATAATAAATATTCCATATTTGATTTATTAAAAAAAAAAGAAAAAGGGGAAACTACTTATTTATTCTACTGTATTTATTTACAAAGCTGTGCTGTACCCACAGAAAATATACGCACTGAAAATGAAATTCATTTGTAAGCATGTGGTCAATTCTTATAAACTTTTAACATTACTAGTATGAATATAGCTGAAATACTGCACTTTAAGCAAACAATCAGTCAGTCATTACTAGTATGTATGTATACGCTTTATGTTCATGGGTAAGTATTGTTTGGCTGATGATTGATATAATAAAGGTGATTGGTTTTACAATATTAAAAAATAAATATTCCATATTTGATTCATTGACAACAATTCTACTATTCTTATTTATAATGACATTACAATTAGGTTGCTAGTAAGTTCACTCTGTAGTAGTCTTGCTCAGTGAAGAATGTCACAAAAAATTGCATAGCATTTGTTCAATAGTAAACACAATTCTGCTCCATTGAAAGGGACTCTAGTAAGAGATCTTAAATTGCTACCATGAATGTGTAGTCTGTAGTCAAATGGAAAATATTCAGTATATTATGTATCTTTAAATGTCCTGTATGCCATTTATTTACCTTGTATATTTTAGGACAGCTGTCAGCAACAGTGTAACCAGCATAATTAATGTACTGTTTTTAGCTCACCTGACCCAAAGGGTCATGTGAGCTATTGTTATCACTTTGCGTCCGTCGGCGTCGTCGTCGTCGGCGTCTGTAAACTTTTTACATTTTAATCTTCTTCTCTGAAACCACTTGGCCAATTGAAACCAAACTTGGCCAAAATGTTCATTGGATGGACCTTTACAAAGTTTGTGTTTTTTATTTTGATTGGTAAACCAATATGGCCGCCACCTCAAGACTTAGTTTAACATAGGACCCTATGGGAAAAAAGTTAAAAAGGGCTTCTTCTCTGAAACCATTTAACCAATCAAAACAAAACTTACTAGCAATATTGTTTAGATGGTCCTCTATAAAGTTTGTGTTTTAGATGGGAATTGGAAATTCAAAATGGCCGCCACTGCAGGACTTAGTTTAACATAGAACCCTATGGGAAAAAGTTTAAAAGGCTTCTTCTCTGAAACTGGTTAATCAATGGAAACAAAAACTTACTAGCAATATTGTTTGGATGGTCCTCTATAAAGTTTGTGTTTTTTATGGCAATTGGAAATTCAAAATGGCTGCCACCGCAGGACTTAATTTAACATAGGACCCTATGGGAAAAAGTTTGAAAGGCTTCTTCTCTGAAACCGGCCAACCAATGGAAACAAAACTTACTAGCAATATTGTTTGGATGGTCCTCTATAAATTTAATGTTTTTTATCCCAATCTGATATTCAAAATGGCCGCCACCGCAGGACTTAGTTTAACATCGGACCCTATGGGAAAAAGGTTAAAAAGGGCTTCTTCTCTGAAACCGGTTAACCAATCAAAACAAAACTTACTAGCAATATTGTTTGGATGGTCCTCTATAAAGTTTGTGTTTTTTATGGCAATTGGAAATTCAAAATGGCTGCCACCGCAGGACTTAATTTAACATAGGACCCTATGGGAAAAAGTTTGAAAGGCTTCTTTTCTGAAACCAGTCAACCAATGGAAACAAAACTTACTAGCAATATTGTTTGGATGCTCCTCTATAAAGTTAATGTTTTTTATCCCAATCTGATATTCAAAATGGCCGCCACCGCAGGACTTAGTTTAACATTAGACCCTATGGGAAAAGGTTAAAAAGGGCTTCTTCTCTGAAACCGGTTAACCAATCAAAACAAAACTTACTAGCAATATTTTCTGGATGGTCCTTTATAAAGTTTATGATTTTTATGCCAACTGGAAATTCAAAATGGCCGCTACCGCAGGACTTAGTTTAACATAGGACCCTATGGGAAAAAGTTTTTAAAGGCTTCTTCTCTGAAACCGGTTAATCAATGGAAACAAAAACTTACTAGCAATATTGTTTGGATGGTCCTCTATAAAGTTTATGTTTTTTATGGCAATTGGAAATTCAAAATGGCTGCTACCGCAGTACTTAGTTTAACATACGACCCTATGGGAAAAAGTTTTTAAAGGCTTCTTCTCTGAAACCGGTTAATCAATGGAAACAAAAACTTACTAGCAATATTGTTTGGATGGTCCTTTATAAAGTTTATAGTTTTTATGGCAATTGGAAATTCAAAATGGCCACCTCCCCCGCAGGACTTAGTTT
The DNA here is from genome assembly GCA_944474755.1 of Limnoperna fortunei. NCBI lineage: Eukaryota > Metazoa > Mollusca > Bivalvia > Mytilida > Modiolidae > Limnoperna > Limnoperna fortunei. The sequence continues at coordinate 60,461,369 of OX104119.1, read as the reverse complement.
AACATAGGACCCTATGGGCAAATAAAAAAAATCTCTATACAACTGGTTAACCAATGAAACAAAGCTTTCTAGTAATATTGTTTGGATGGTCCTATTTAAAGTTTATTGAAAATTACAGGACTTACTTTAACATCAGGGATACGCCATCTTCATTGCCTATAAAATCAGGTGAGCGATACAGGCTCTTAAGAGCCTCTGGTTTCTAAACTAATCCATCCAATCTATATTTCAGCCGAGAACGATCACCATATTACAGAGACAGAAACAGCCACAGTAAGAAATATGGTTATGGAAGAAGTTACAGCAGATCACCACCCCCGAGGTACAGGGGAGGAGGAAGGGTAGGTGTTCATATGCTTAAGACTTCACATTTTGTACTATCCTTGATCAAAGAAATTGTTAGTTGTTGCTCATTTAAATACAATTGACTTTATAAACCATCAAATAACAATTGTAGAAAATGGACCTGTACAACTTTTTTTAGTTTTGTTTTGACTTTTGTTAATTATTTCCACCCCATGCCCTAGAATTAACATTAATCGATGACCTACGGGGATTCAACATATCTTCAATATACTTTATCTAAATACCATCAATGTTCATCTTTTTGGCACAGAATGCTGTAATTTTATCTGTCCAATAAGCTTCTAAGTGATACAGATTTTCAGTAACTTTGGTCTTCTTTGGATTGTTTATAGTAGAGAACAATTTTACCCATTTCTTGTTTGACTGTGAATGAAAAAAGTTTACTAAATGCATCAAAAGAGTGTAAATTTATCACTATCTAGAGACAAATTGACAGAAATCTTAAAGTTTAAATTTTATACATATGTATGTATTTGATAATAAGTTTTAAATACAGTTAAAATATTGATAAACCTGTCATCTATGGCTGCAAGCAACACATAATATTCGATGAAATACTTTTTATAAATGGCACCCATCAAATGTGAGAAATTGACAAAAACTTTCTTTCATTCAGAAACACAAGGTATGTAGTAAAGACAATGATACCAGTATCTATGGCAACAAAACAGGAAGAGAAGTAGTAACTAGGGGCTATTCCAATATATTTTTTATGAATGACTAGGAAAACACACTATAATGAAATCCACCATAGGGCTTGTTCTAAATTGTCCTTCCACATGCAACGGGAATTTAAAAGTACTTAAAAACACTTGTTCTATTGGAATAGCCCTTGGAATGATAAATGTTTTTACTGATGTTTAAGAAATTATTCTTCTCATGTTATGACCCTGTCACGGTATTTTGTAGACAAAAGCATCATTTACATTTTTATTCCTTTAATTTTATGAGAAATTTTTACCGAAATGTAATTCATTAACTGTTGGTTAAAACAATTTTGAAACACATCAGGGTATTTTGGGGTGTCTATAATTGAAGTAGAGCACAATGTGACACAAGTCACAGTATCATAATTTGAGCTAAAAGTGAAGATAGACATTATTGTAATCGTCATATGTCTATTGTTGGAGTATGGACAAGTTGATCTATCTCCACAGAAATTTATATTGTATAAAACTGGTCATAAAACCCTAGATGCTCCCTGACCCTCTTTTTTTTACTCTATTGGACTTTAATCATGCATGTGCATATATTTGTCGTAGGATTCATAAGCTTGCAGAGAAACTTGTAACATTTCTAATAAGTTAGATTACCGTACATACTCGCACATAAGTCGGGAAATTGGGAGTTAAAATTTGGTTTTAGAGACGGGTTACGACTTGTAAGCAAGTCATACGACGAGACAAAAGAATTCTGGTCGAAGTTTGAAGGCCATACATAGACCGCTGACTATAAAGATGAAAATAGACAGATACGCATTCGTTATGCTAAATAAAGTATATTTAAGACATTAATACAGATTTTTTTACTTGTGTTTTGTTTATTTTATCCAGTTTCCATATTTCCATTCGTATTTACAACTGTTTACATAAGTATTGATTTATTTGTATGTATTACATAATACATCGGGTGATGTAATGATACTACTGAAAACCGAAAATTCAAGATAAACTAGCTAAATACATATATGTAACCATATTTCTTTATACTATTAAAATTAGTGTTCATTTATTTAAAAAAAACTCTGCTTTAATGATTAAATAATACGAAAAGGAATATTTATATGTATTTACGTGTGTTTGTCTTTTTACCGGTTTTTAGTTATACCAAATTCAGGGAGATAATTATGTATACATTTTTCAAAAACATGTGTAGTGTAAACAAACAACTTGCAATAAATAACAGGCAATATTTAACTGATAAAACATGAGAAATAATAAACATCAAGTCTTACTGATAATAAATATTCACAAATTCTGAATGTTTATTTCATTCTGACCTGTCAATGCGGCTGTCTTTCGACCGACTTATATGAGAGTCATCAGCAAAATACCAGATTTTAAGGCCCAAAGACCCCCACCTATATATGCGGTCCAACTTCGCGAGCATTTACGGTAATCAAAATTTGCATAGTGAATTGTATATACATGATCATGATGTTAAGTGTTAACATGTTTCGTAGTGCCAAGTCGAAAAGTATATCTGGTTATGACTATATGGTGGACATACAGGACAATAAGCATAGCAAAAATATGAAATTTTGTTTGACAGGAAGTAAAATTATGTTTGAAAAAATATTTTGCTTTTATATTAAAGCATTGCAATAATTTTACTACTATGGATTCATAACTATCCATATTTCATAGTTGTTCACATTTTATTCTTTAGATTACCTTAAAATCGGCAAATTTTTAATGCTTGGAAATTGTAAGGGAAGGATAAGGTAAATATTTATTGTTATATTTCTAGGACACCTCACCAATGTCAAACAGAAGAAGGCATGTTGGTAATAGGGTATGTGAAGTAAGAGGCAGTTTTTAAACTACAAAATTAAATGTTGTGGCCATCTTTTAAATTATGTATCATAGAGTAAAGCATTTCCCAATGTATTGCAATACAGGTTTGTCATATTGTGATATATTGTTAAGATAAAGGGTTTCAAAGTTATTCATATTAAGCATTTGTTCATTAAACGTAATTAGTGGATTGGTGGTAGCTTTGCTTTGTAGAAAAGTTGTAACACTCATTTTTTATAACAAATAGAAATTTTAAGTGATGTTTTTAAAATTTGAGGATTAAAAAATGTCCCAAATATACCTGTTGTCGGAGACTGTACTGTTGTAAAGTAAGAATTTAAAAGTAATTTTAAAGTTAAGATCAATAAAGTGGTCTCTTGCCTTTAAAGACAAATGTTGATTATTTTTTGTTGGAAGTTTTCTTCAATAGTTCATATTTTTTAACTGAACAAAAACAATCAAGAAATCTGTTCTCATTTTCAGGACAAGCCAGAACCCACAAAATGTATTGGTATTTTTGGACTCAGTTTATATACACAAGAGAGAGATCTGAGGGAGGTGTTCTCCAAGTATGGACCAATAGAAGAAATAAATGTAGTGTATGATAGACAGGTATGTGTTGAATAATGTATTTAAAAAATATTTTGATACAGATTTTAATTTTATCATGTGATATTATGTTTCTTGGATAACACTTAATGTTTTCACATATTTTACTTTACTTTGTCTTTCAGAGTGGCCGCTCACGAGGTTTTGCTTTCATTTACTTCAAAAACTTGGAAGATTCTATTGAGGTAAGCTTAGTTGGAAAAGTAGTTTTAACCTACTTTAAGGTTTATTTAAACATGCAGACATATTTAAAATGTCAAATTAAAAATTTATTAGTTTCATTTTTTTGTATTGAAAAATAGCATAGATACCAAGACTTGATCAAACAAAACAAAATCATGGTAAAAAAATTTATAAAAAGACCAAGAACAAACCAGAAAAAGAACGTTGGGCAACACAAATCTCAAACCTTACATGACAAACATGGCTGAAGAGTGAAGGTTTTCACTAGGTGCACCAGCCTCTCTCATCCACCAATAAAAATTAGATGACCTGATAGAGATGAAAATTTTTGAATTTGCTAAAATCCCCATTCAAATAAAGTAACAAATCCTGATATAAAAAATGGAATGCTGGCATTGAGTAAATTTATGTTTTTGCCTGTAAAATGCACTGCTGTTAACTGCAATAACCATTTCTCAGAGAAGAGTTACACAAAAACCAGTCTTAAAGTATTGATGAAAGCTGGAAAGAAAGATATACAGTGTGCTACACAAATATACAGAAATTACAGACACATGTACTAAAAGTCATCATCTGGCACTTGATTAGTCCAAAGTCGGCAACTTTGAAAGGGACTAAGGTTAACATACTGTTAGTCCATCACACAGGTTTAAAAGTTTTTCTAGATGCTTAGAGATTGTCAACAGTACTGAGTTATACATCAAGTTTTATTTTTGTTCTGGTTCAGTGATAACTGACAACATTTAAGGCTCTTTGACTTAAATTATTTCTTTAAAATAGAGGGGTTTTTTTGTTGTAAAGTGTTCCGTTCTAGGTTTCATTTGCAATCTTTTAAAAACTGAAGCCTAAAAAAATGTCCAATTTTTCCAGGCTAAGGATAGATCAGCAGGAACAGAAATTGATGGAAGACGAATCAGAGTAGATTATTCGATCACAGAACGAGCACATACACCCACACCTGGCATATACTTGGGGAAACCAACAACGTAAGTGTATCCATGGAATCTAACCAATTTAATTTAAAGTTAAGTTTCTGAAGATTATTTTCTTGGAAACATTAATTTGGTACACAAGAGTACGACTATCAAATTATTGTGAATCTACATGTATAGAAAAATCTAACAACCAGTGGGTATAAATAAAGAATTGAGCAATGTGCCTACTCTTTTTCAACATCTACAAAAGCGGTCTTGAATATGAAAGAAATATGCACCGCTTCACCCACTACGCTGCCAGGTTTTTTGAAAACCACAATGAATACAGCATCCCTGATCACTAAGAATGTGATATGCTGCTATGTGGATAATGCTGTGGGAAGTCCCAATACCCAGAAAATATGTACAGTTTGCTTCATTATACTGTTCTAGATCAATCGTAAGTTCTGCACATTGAAATTTAGCATTTAGTGCAATCCTTGCGCACAGTGTAACTGGGCATCTGCAATTCAAATTCTCATGATTATAAATACAATCGTAGCATTCAGTTTGGTACAATTTTTAAATAGTTGATATCTTAAGTATTCTTGTACAATAACATCAATGTTTTTTTTTCTAGGCCTCCAAGAGAAAGGTACAGTTAGATATGTTACTTAGTAGTGGTGATGGGTCTGTATTGTAAATGTTGGTCTGTTCAAATAAAACATACAAGTATTTTCAAATAAAGGCATTTATAACTACTTTATAAGAATCTACTCTTAGAATATAAAGTATAAATTCCTTTGTACAAAAATGAGGAATATGTTACATGTGTATGAATACAAAATAGTTGCAAATGTGTATGAATAATCTGAAGTTGTCATTCTTTGATTAATCTAATTATATAAATTTATGAATTATTTAATATAAATCAGTGTTCTGTCTAGCCCACACATTTGCATATTTCATGCCTAAAAGTATCATATCATGCAAAAGATTTACTCAATGGCGTAATTTTATGCATCAAAATCTGTACTATAGTGTTATTGTGTGCTGTTGTTTTTTACTGCTTTGAAAAATTCATCTACTTTTCTAAAATTTCGCGTACAAAAATTAACCACACGAGTGAGATTGAACCCTCGAATTGAAAAGCTAGGGAGAACACTGATAAATGAATAATTTTAAGTAGTACATGTAATTTTCATAAAAATTAAAAAGTTGTTTGTAATTGATGGGTCAAAATGCATTTTTATTTCAACTGGTTTTTATATAAAAAAAACAAACAGAAACCATTTAAATCTTCTTTACATCTGGCTGAAGCCATACTACAGGTCTCCCTAAAGTCAGTCTGAAATCAACAGCTGTAATATTTCAGGGGTTACAGTGGAAGTGAAAGAGGAAGGCCAAGGTCGCCGTCACCTTACTACAGTCGGAGAAGCAGCAGATATTCTAGATCTAGGTCAAGGTCATACTCACCTCGTAAGTAGTTATTTATATGAAGCAGTCTCAACTATTACATGGAAGATATCATTATCATCCTTCATATTTTTAAATCACTTGTGTCAATATTGTTTTTCGTTTCCACATCCAATGTTAAGATATTTACCTCGAAGCATATACCCTTAAGGCCGTTTTAATTTAATTTGTTGGTTTACAGACATCATCAGCCCCAAAAAATTAGGGTAGGATGGAGGGAAAAAAAAATTTAACTCCACTTTTCAGATTTTTTTTTTCAAATTTGAAGTAAATTGGGTAGGTGCCAAATTTTTAAAAAAACTATTGCATATACCATATTTGGTCTTCACAGACAGCATTTTTATCATATATACACATGATTATATGTATATTGACTCACCTTGGCTTTTAATAAATGATATATATTAAGTATAAAAAGGGGGTAAAACAAAATTACAGAATGAAATCGAGTACATTTTAATACAATTGTATTTAAAACAACCAGAAAGTTGAAACAGAATGGTGGGTTAAATCGATTTTATGACACCAAACCTCCCACTTTCATTGCCAATTGAAGGTTCGGTAGTTGCACAACAGCATTAATTGTGGGCTTTAATAAATCATGAAAGAATCAAGACATTGATATAAAAAAGATTCATTCAAAGGTGCATCTTTAAACCTAAAAGACCAATCTTTTTTTCACAGGATTTTATGTACCTTTCTCGTGGCAAACTCGCATATTTTGTTCTTGCATTGATAAGGATGGAGAAAGCATTCTTTGTATCCTGTGGAAGCAGTTTTCCACTAGTATTGCCATGCTGTTCATCAGTTTTGAGCTCATGATATGTGACCATTATAAATTTGGTACCAAAGCTTCCCAGAACATGGATTGGGGTGGTGTCAGGTGTTACAGTCCCATTGGTTACGTTTGTAGCTCCTGTTCTTATTTCGTCAATCGCCACTTTAAAGTTTTCTAAATGAGTGTTTATGACCTCTCCTACAGTGTCATTTGGATAACATTTAATAAATTATTTATCCGACATAAAAGTATTGTTTGTTACAGTTACTTCCAACTGTAAAAAGAAGGATTCCCCCATTTTCCATGCTATTTTAAGTATCTGTTTCCCAATAGTCTGTGTTCCTACAAAAAGGTTACGGTCAAATATTTAATTATGGGCAACCAGCAGATAAATGTAAACAATAAAATTATCGTTTATTTTTTCTGGGGAGAATGGTAAGAAAAGCGGTTGGCGGAAATAATTTACAGATGAAAAACCGCGTTTTTTTTTTTTTTTCACAATCTTAAAATTTCTGGTCGGAGGATCCGTAAACCAACAAAATAAATAATACCGGCCTAACTGAGTTCTCTTTTCATGTTTTCCATGTATTACTTTTGTAAAAGATAGAATAACCTTCAAATTGGAGTGATACACTCTACTAAATACTTTCATTCATCTCTAGATTGTCCATTATAAAATGATTGATTCTGATTCATAAAAGTAAATAAACTTTCTTAACTGTCTCTGCCCTAACAAAATAACTTGTGTTGTTGTCTAAATATGTAAACTTGTAATTTCTGGGAAAAAAAACCAAATTACTGAAACCTATGACAGGTGATGAAAGAAAAAAGGGTCTGGGTGGGAGTGACAGGTAGGATTCTATGCCTGATGGGAGACAAGCTCATATATTTGTTAAATATTGGGGAGACTTTTTTAGGAGGATTCTTAATACAAATGTTTTTACATTATGTTTTAATCATTGAGATGTTTTCTTTTCAAGTAGTTTGTGTTTTTAAAGAAACTTTTTAATCTGCTTCTGCTGTAAGAATTCAAACATCATTTCTCACAATTCATTATCAACATTTGTGTACTGTTAGTGTCCTTTCAATGTTGTGTTTCTTTTGCCAGGTCGATATTAATATCAACACAGAGGAGACCAGGATTATTATGATTAAAGATGCTCCAGATTATATCATGTATAGACATGATTTTCATTAACTGTAAAAAAAACTTTTTTTTTCATGCTGAATCAGTTGTACAGTTATTGTTTTTGTTGTATGAAAAACATTTTTTTGTCATTTTTAAATGATCTTCTAAGCCTCTTGTTGATTAAGAATTCACACATTCAGCAGTTTATTTGATGTTTCCCTGGAAATTACTTTAGTCAAATTTGTATTTCAGGCATAAACACAACAATATGTGTAATGTGTACATAGCTATTTGCTACATTAATATGAATGTTGTAGGCTTTAGAAGAATGAAATGTGTTTCTTTTTTTTTAAGTTTGTTACATTTTAATAAAATTTTTCTTGTTATTTTGTAAATTGTTTTTTTTTTAAAATGCAATGGCCATGAAAAGTACATACATATATATGCTGAATCAGCTTAAAGCCTGTGGCGAAATAAAAACAAAAATTATACAAATCTATTTTGTTAAAAATTGCAAAATTTTTAATTTTTTAGTCTGAATTACTCACATTATATGGTCATTATGGTTGAGACATATTGAAATGTAATAGCGAACAAAGGTTGGATATACAGTAGTCATTGACAAAGTGCTCACATTATTATTTTTGTTGTTGTATTTACTCATACATATTTTTGTGTTGTAAAAGGTTGAGAAGAAAGAAATTGGTGGAAAGGTAGTAAGAAAATTTGAAGAGTGAAATATGAAGAAAGAAAAATGAAAATTTTGAAGATAGAAAATAATGCTGATTGAATTATGAAAATGAAGATCTAAATTGAAGAGGGCAAATTAGAAAATGAAGAAAGAATAAATTGAGTTTTTTAGAAGTAATTTGAAGAGGAAATTTTGGCTTGAAGATTGAAATTATGTGAAGATTTAATTTAGAAGATAAAATAATAGGGAATGGAGATGAGAAGAAGTGGAGGCAGAAAATCTTTAGGTGAAATTTTGTTGAAGATAGGTTCTGGAATACTAGCAGGAAGATTATCTGTTTTCAAGATATATGATTGAAGTTTTGTAAGTGAAGTAAATATGGCCAATTTGAATTTAAAATTCTTTTTCTGATTATTTTTATTTCTGCGAATAATTTTTCAAAACAAGTTTTTTTTACTGAAGTCTATCTGAGATTTTCTGTTGTTTACAGAGTTTATTGTTTAAATATGAAAAACTCGTGTCAAAATCGATGAACAGCAGGATTTTTTTTTATTCCATGCCTAAAGCCTCTGGCAGGGAATCTGTGTTCAGTACATGCCTAGCATGCTGCATTTAAGTTTGATGGTTATTCAAGAATTAATGCAACCTGTTATTTTAGGCAATGAAGAAATGAAGCCTCTTCATGAAGAAAAAGGGGAGGTATGCCTTTATTCCACTTAATTTTTTTTTTTAATAAGCCGTACAAAAACACCTATTAGCCATGCATTTATTAGGTAAGTATGAGAATAGTTCAGCATAATTTATGCTTCTTTTAAATAATTTTTAAAATTTCATACAGGTTCAAAACACTAAAAAACAAATCAAACATGTATGAAATTGATAGGAATATTCGTTGATGGAGCTAAATGTGGATGGTTTGAGGTTTTTTAATACTTGTTATTGTTTATATGTATTTGTTAACATTAATTTGAGCTTCCACAGGAGAAGATAGGAGATCAATCAGTGAGTGGAATATTGGACAGTTTATGAAGAATGTGTCATCTGTGTACAGCATACTCTGTAAAGATTCAATTATTATATAAAAATTGAGTGTTAAAACTTGTTTTTTGTTTTTTTTTTGAGATTTATATTGAAAGTGAAAACTTTGAAGGTATATAAATTGAAAGGTATTACAGGGGTCACCACACTCTAAAAAAGTAGGGAGAAGTGACTTCTCCCTGGCAGCAAAACAGGGAGAAGTCAGGCCCTGATTGGGAGACTTCAGGAGACACTAGGGAGAAGTCAAGGGGACCGTACAAATAAGTAATTTCGCAGTAGTTACATACATTTTTCATTATTTACATCAATTTCCAGGATTATTTCTCTTGTGTTTTAAAACCATAACACACTTAGATTCAGTTTTTTTCTTTCTTTTTCATTATTATTCATGGTATGCAATATCAAACAGCACATAACCTTTATCATTTATCAAAGTTGTACTGATCCAAATTGCTTCACAGGGACACCCATCTACAGAACTTATCATGATGTCAATAATTACTATACATCTTTATTCTTTCAAGTAAAGCTCAAATACTTATCAAAGGAAATTTTTAAAGTACATTCTCTTTGAAAGAACTGAAGTTTGAAACCAATTAAAAGTGTTTGTTTATCAAAAATATTACGATTTTTAATTATGGGCCGTTGTACATTACTTTTCTTCGTAGTTCACTTCCGGTAATTAGTCACATCCGGTAAATAAACAAATGGCGCGTAATACATTTGAAAGACGTAAATCGTTTGAAAATATGTTAATTACGCATATTGTTTGCCGTTTTTTATTGGAATTACACATTCACTGATAAATTGGTAGTCAGAGTGAAGTATTTGGACCAGATTTACAAGTATCTTATGCGAACCATCGGGCGACTTAAGGGAAATGACAGGGCGACTTCGACTTCGCTTTTGTCGCCCACTTCGCCCAGTGTGGTGAGCCCTGGTATTAGTAGTTTGTTTTTGGCACCAATGTTAGAAGATTTCTGGAAACCTAATATCTATTATCAATAAAAGCACGAGTCTGAATTCATGTCTAATTGGATTGTAGTGTCTTTATAGCTCACATAACCCAAAAGTTCATGTGAGCAAGTTGTATCACTTAGTGTTGATCGTCATCCTCACAAGTCAGGGTTTCTGTGTACACAAGACCCTGACAAACGTAAATAGGAAATTCACGGTCTAGAAGTCACTATTTTGATTGGCTACATCATACATTAATGTAGCCAATCAAAAGTTCGCTTTCATTCACGACTTGGTTAAGGGATATCCCTATGTCGATTGTAAATAAACCAAACAGATGTGTTGCATAGACCATGTGAAAATCAGTGTATTTTGTACAGTCGTGTTAATAGTTTGTTTTTTTACTGCGTTATTTATTAGTTGCGTACGTTTTCTTCCTATTCAAGAATGAGTAAGAATGACTACTTCCAAACACTTGCTTCTTTCAAACAATTTAATTAGTTGATATTTTGAAGGTTTGACGTCATATGAAAATCTTGTAGCCCAGAAATTTTCTAGCTAAGTTTGTCAGGGTTTCGTGGTCACAGAAACACTGACCAAAGATCCTTGTGAGCTTTTGCGATCCCTTGTCGTCTGTCGTAAACTTTTCAAAATTCTTCTCCTCTGAAACCACTGGGCCAATTTTTTTCAAACTTGGCCACAATCATCCTTAGGGTTCCTAGTTTCAAGTTTGTACCCAGGGTGTTGATCAACAGACAAAGATGGCAGCTGTTACTAAAAATAGAACATGGATGTCAACACAGGTTTTTGATCATTATCTCAAAAATTATAATAGCTATAAAAAAACCGTTACAAAAAATTGATCAGCACATTAAGGTGTACAATAGTTGCTTGTAGTGTGAAGTTGTGTTTTGGCTTCTTGTAGGAGTTATTGCTCTTTATTGATGATTTTTGACAAAAAATTTTGGTATTTACAATATAACTTGAAAACTATAAAAGGTAGAGTGAAAATGTAAATGCCAAAAATGATCAACAATAAAAGCCCTACAATTCACTTGATTGGTCTGAAATTGTCAGATGACTCCTTATTAGCTCACCTGACCCAAAGGGTCAGGTGAGCTATTGTTATCACATTGCGTCCATTGGCGGCGGCGTTGTCGGCATCGGTGGCTGTAAACTTTTTACATTTTAATCTTCTTCTCTAAAACCACTTGTCCAATTGAAACCAAACTTGGCCATAATGTTCATTGGATGGACCTTTACAAAGTTGGTGTTTTTTATTTTGATTGGTAAACCAATATGGCTGCCACCTCAAGACTTAGTTTAACATAGGACCCTATGGGAAAAAAGTTTAAAAGGGCTTCTTTTCTGAAACCGTTTAACCAATCAAAACAAAACTTACTAGCAATATTGTTTGGATGGTCCTCTATAAAGTTTGTGTTTTTGATGGCAATTGGAAATTCAAAATGGCCACCACCGCAGGACTTAGTTTAACATAGGACCCTATGGGAAAAAAGTTTAAAAGGGCTTCTTCTCTGAAACCGTTTAACCAATCAAAACAAAACTTACTAGCAATATTGTTTGGATGGTCCTCTATAAAGTTTATGTTTTTTATGCAATTGGAAATTCAAAATGGCCACCACCGCCGCAGGACTTAGTTTAACATAGGATCCTATGGGCAAATAAAAAAAATCTTCTCTATACAACCGGTTAACCAATGGTAACAAAGCTTTCTAGTAATATGGTTATGGATGGTCCTATTTATTGAAAATTACAGGACTCACTTTAACATCAGGGAAATACCATCTTCATTGCCTATAAAATCAGGTGAGCGATACAGGCTCTTAAGAGCCTCTGGTATTAGTTATTGCCCTTAAATGACAATTTTTGTATGAAATTTTCCCTATTTGTCCCTTAACTTAAAAACTATAACAGCTAGAGTAAAACTGTAAATAGCAAAAATGATCAGCAATATAAGCCCTGCAATTCAATGTATTAGTCTGAAATTGTCAAATGACTCCTTATAGGAGTTATGGCCCTACAATTCACTTGATTGGTCTGAATTGGTAGACAACTTCTTATATTAGTTATTGCCCATAAATGGCAATTTTTTATGAAATTTTCCGTTTTTGTCCTGTTACTTAAAACCATAACAGCTAGAGTGAAATTATACATAGCAAAAATGATCAGCAATAAAAGCCCTACAATTAACGTAATTGGTCTGAAATTGTCAGATGACTCCTTTTAGGGGTTATTGCCCTTAAATGACTAATTTTGTCTCGCCTGCGACGAAAGTCGCTGGAGGCGAGACATATGTATGGGAATGCGGCGGCGGCGTAAACACTTGACATCTTGCTTCACATATTTGTAAGCCCAAGCCCTAGGTCCATCAAATTTGGTCCATAGGTAGCTTATGATGAGTACTTGCCAGTCTGTCACCTGACCTTGACCTCAATTTCACGGTCCAGCGACTACGTTAAGTTTTTGGGTTACGACAGTTCCTCTGTAAATACGCATGGTAGGATGACAATATTTGGTGTATAGGTTGCTGATGACTAGTACATGACTGTCTGTTAGGTGTCACCTGACCTTGACCTTAATTTCACGGTACAGTGACTACGTTAAAGTTTTTGGGTTACAGCAGTTACTCTGTTACCACGCATGGTAGGATGACAATATTTGGTATATAGGTTGCTGATGACTAATACATGACTGTCTGGTAGGTTCCACCTGACCTTGACCTCAATTTCACGGTCCAGCGACTACGTTAAAGGTTTTGGGTTACAGCTGTTCCCCTGTAACTATTCATGGTATGGTGACAATATTTCGTATACAGGCCGTTGCTGATATTTAATGCTATTTACGTAATGCTTATGACGAAATTTATTTTCGTTTCTGATGCGGAATGCAGGCGAGACGTTTTTCCGTGTCCACACTTGTTTTATGAATAGCTACACTAATTATGACATAATCAACTGTTATTTTGTCAGATTGACCTACCAGTCACTAATTGCTGTTGCCTCTTTAATGCTGGTTCTATATAACTTAATGTTAATTATTTTACTAGTTTGATTATTTCTCTTATTGACCTTTATTTCTTGCGTACCAGTTTATATCAAGAAATACATGTAGGTGTTCTAGTGCCAACGTTAGGAAAAAATTTCAAGACTTTAAAAATGAGGCAAGAAATCAATGGTGTTCGAAATACCGAAGTTATGCTCCAAGAAAGTAGGAAAACATTTTAGTTGCTGCTCCGTCCATCTGTTTGTCATGGTTTTGTTTTGAGCATATCTTCAAAACCTGTTTGTCATATTGATCCTAAATGGAGATTGGATAGATCGTGATACGTGCAGTGCGCAAGGACCTTAACATTGTTGAGTTATATCTCTTAGCGTGTATTTTCTTGTCTTGAAAACAACAAAACCTGTATTTACTTCGAAAGCCACATCTACATTGTAGATAGGCTCAAAAGTGCTGGTTAGTTGCAGCACGTCTTACTTTATTCCAGCAATCCTTATCAGCTACACTAAAACGTTGGAATGATCTAGACATATCTATACGAAATTCGCCTTCAGTAGACATTTCCAAGTGTTCATTGAGATAAGATATTGCCGCTACAAAAAACCAACGGCCTATTACTTCATTGGCAATAGACATTTGAACATTCTTCATACCAGACTACGCCAGTTCACTAAAACATGACATATTTAGAGCCAAACTTATTGAAAATTTAATCTGTTCATGTGGTACTGCATCTGAAACTGTAGAACACTTATTTTATGTCCTGCAACAACTACCATGTACCGAGACATAAATTACAAACACATTTACTATTTAATTTTCGTTTCGATCTGAACACACTGTTACTAGTATATGGAGTAGTTAATGACAACTATGAAAACAACTGCTTACTATTTCAGCACGTTAGGTTATATATCAAAGAAACCGGACGATTCACAAGTAATTAACTTTCATTGTAAAACGGAGTTGCATCAATTTCCCCCCCCCCCCCCAAACCCCTTTTGTTTTTGTTTCTTGTTTTGCTTCCTAAATACTTTGTACTATGTACTATGTGAATTGTACCACCCAAGTGAATGTTCATATGGATTTCTTAGGTCATGTTTATATCAATGTCTGTCATAGCTGATTGTAAAATGTACTTATACGATATCGGTAAATGTCAATACATGTATAATGTGTAAATCACGGAGAATGCGATTCTAAATTGTAAGAATTTGTGCCTGATCTGATTTTTCTGTTTCTGATCTTCTGTTTTTGACAATAAAATATGATTAAACTAAACTGGCACGTTTGGATCGGTACTCTGTTACCGAGTTGGTATGTAGGTACCTGGTAATGAGTAGATGTACAGTGTACAATAACTGTTTATTTTGTAGTTATCTCCCTTAATTGTAAAGCATTTAGTTTGTGACATAATCTTTTCCCTCAAATATAGTTGGACTTGTGGGTTGATAAGATCATTATGAGTAGGAGTGCAGTGCTCTTAACTCTGCCTATGTAAATTGTCTTGTTATCTTCCTTAATTAATTTTTCTTCTCCAGAAAATAATTTAAAATTGCCGGATATATTCACTTCATGCTTGATTTATAGCTACCTGGTATTAAGAATGTACTCAAAAATCGTTGAGCTAATTCAAAACCTAATATATGATGTTTAAAATTTACACGGTGATGTGATAACGGTTCATTCCTCCTATTCCTACTTTTTAAAATTCGGGTAAGAAAAGGTAACATTTTAAGTGGGAGTAGGTGGAAAACTTGTGTAAACAACGCATGATACTGAAAAAACATCAGCTCATTAACTTTTAATTAAATGTTGGTTAGGTTCAGGTAAATAAAGTTATTTTGTATGAATTTTGATTTTTGTGTAAAACTTCTTCACACAAAAACATCAGTTAATATTTTATTTCACAGCGCTAATGCAACAATAAAGTCAAGCAAATTAATATACACAATATAAGAGCATAAAATAGATGTAGCGGTCAAATTATACATGTCGCTACACATTAAGTGTTTGAAACCTAAAATACATGTAGCACAATTTACTATGGAAAAGTCTATGAATTAAATCGATGTGTAAAATGAGGGATGAACCATCACCAAACTGTACCGTTGTGATCTCCTTGTTACAGTGTCTAATCTTTTGGGTTTCTTTGTGTTGTTGATCTCAACATACCTTCTCTTTTGCACCGGTCGCTTAATTACCACAAACTGCATACTGGATCATGGTCATGTCATTGATGGCTATTTTCTACAAGCTGTTGAGTGTCATTGTCGCAGTCAACATTTCTTAGTTTCACTAATTCCTCTTTGTAAATAGAGGGAATAGGAGTAAGTTCATCTGTGTATCAAACATTTATTCTCTGGATGACCTCGTCTATCTTCAACTGGTTGTGGTTTGCTGAAACCTTGGTTGGTATGTTGTTTAATGTGTTGTGGCAGGACAGTCTGCAGTGGAGCATTTCCAGTAAGTTTTTGTTACCCCCCTCTGTTTTTTGCCGGAACTTGAAACCATTGTGGAAAAGGTTCTGGTTCTCAAAGAATTTTTGTAATAAACTTTAATGGTAATGGTGCATTAGCCATTGTTGATGGCCTGATTTTAAATGTGCCAGAATATATACCAAAACAGCTCATAAACAGTTCATAAAACATAAAACATAAACAGTTCATAAAGCTTAAGGTTCTCTGTTGACCACTATTTATGCCAGTTGACTGTTTTTTAGCTTGGAAGAAGCCAGTAAAAATTAATACAACTTATTTGTTGTAAGTTCATTTGTTCTATTTAGAGCAAAGTGAAGTTTTCACTATTTATTTCGAAGCTTACAGTACTCATTTGCAAATATCTAAAAAATTATTTTTTAAATCTTATTTAATCTTAATTTATAACAAAATTTTAAAAAAATACAGGTAAATCTCAGGTAAAATTTAATTAATCCTAACTGCTATGAAAACAATTTAGTTGTCGAAACATCTATTGTTATTTGCATGCGGGAATAGGAGGACTAGTGATTTTTTTTTTAAATGGGAGTAGGTGGAAGACACCGTGATAACGGTTTATTCCACTTCTGCCCACTTTTTAAATTTTATATTCTTGTTCTGCCCACTAGTCTTGTGTAATCTTAATTGGTGTGATTGTTGTTTTAGTGTTTATAGTCTGTTTCATACTTAGCATAATTAGTAAATAAATCAGTAATTAACTTCTGAAAAGTGTCAAAGCTGTAAAGCAGCCTAAATAAATCAGGTAAATATGATAACTGCTCAGTATCAAAGGAAAACTTATTAACTTCTGAACATTGTCAAGCTGTAAAGCAGCCTTAAAAGCAGTAAAACTCTAAGGTCAAATCAATTGTAATTGAGACACCATGGCACATGCACAAGTCCAAATACAATTTGTACGTAACAAGTATGGATCGCAGAACCTAGCATACCGCGGCTACATCTACAGCGTCAAAAACAACCGTGGAGAGAGAACCTACTGGAGATGTACAATTAAAGGCTGTCCAGCTACCCTCTCAACAAGGAACAACATACCCGTAGGATGACACCAGCACAACCATCAAACAAACCAAGCAGACATTGACGCAAAACCGGGTTTAAACACGATACGCAAGAGATGCATCAACGAAATACTACCAATAACGAGGAAGAGACTTCCAAACTTAGAGACTCCAACTGGACCGACCAAACCAGACAGACCATCCAGGCACTACCCAACTTCTACAAATGCAAAACCCAACTCTACAATGCCAGACGTACTGTGAGACCTAGACTACCTACAACTACTGCTGACATCAACCTCGAAGGAGAATATACTCAAACTACTACTGGTGACGAGTTCCTACTGTTTGACTTCGAGACAGCAGCATACAACGCGCCACGCACAGTATTCCCTGGGGTCACCATCAAGGGCTGCTTGTTCCACTACACGCAGGCCATATGGAGGAAAACCCAACACTGGACTCCAACTCCCTTACCAGAACAACGACAACATAAGACAACTGGTTCGACGTGCAGCTGTCCTCTCACTTGTACCAACAGACAGAGTTGAAGATGTATGGTTCAACGCCCTCACTGACTTGGAAGACATCGACACACCACCCGGTACCATACAGTTTACCGACTACGTAACAACGCAGTGGATAGAAAGAGACCAGCAGCTTTGGAACCACTTCAACACTGAGGTACCAAGAACTACAAACCACTTAGAGGGATGGCACAGTAAACTCAAGAAGAAAGTACAGCATGCCCACCCAAATATCTTTACCATCATCAGAGTTTTCAAGGAGATACAGGCAGCAAACGAGATTACCCGTAAACAGATCGACGGCGGACAAACTACAAGACAAAGGCAAAGAAATACAGAACCATTGACAGCAGACTAACCCAGCTTAAACAACGACTTGCAGATGGCAGCATTAATGTTATTCAATACTCGGATGCAGCTTCACATCTACTTCACCTAGAATAACTGTTATAATTAATTATTTGTAAATTTGTTATAAAAATATATATGTTTTATATTATCTAATGATGTTCTCTGTAATAAATGCTTTTTTTAAATATGTTTTATATTAAAGAACCGTAAGTATGTATTATTATTTATTGTTATTTAGATAACTATTAAAACCCCAAAAATAAATATGTTTTATATTATCTAATGATGTTCTCTGTAATAAATGTTTTTTTTTAAATATGTTTTATATTAAAGAACCTATGTATATGTATATATGTAAGATATATAAAAAATAAATACATATACATGTTTGATATTTATTTATATTTTGAAAAAGACTATAATTTTTAATCCTTTGTTCTCTAATTAGATCTAATTAATACAATTCCTGTTCTGCCCACTTACTTTTTTACCTGTATTTTCAAAAAGTGGGCAGAACAGGAACACACCGTGATAACTGATGTTCTGTGATATATTGGGAAACCCTATGTATTTTACCAATATTGTAAATCAAGGAGCATCTTTCTGTGTGCAAACTGGTGGATATTTTACCCATAGATACCTTGTTCTGTAGTCTGTCATAGGTCATATTTAGTTCACCTGACCCAATCACTTGGTGCCCGTCGTCGTCGTCGATAACTTTTCTAAAAACTCTCCAGAACCACTGTAGGGATTGCTTTGAAACTTTTCACATACCAGTAAAATGTCCTCTTCCAAGTTTTCACAAATCATGGCCGCAGACCAACCAACATGACCGCCTCGACTAAAAATAGAACGAACGGGGGGGGGGGGTCAAAATACAGTTTTTGCCTTACAGTTCAAAAAGTATAACAGATACAGGAAAACCTTCCCTTCTTCACGGTACCCAGGAGACTTCCCTTCTTCAGCATCAAAAGCTCTACAAAACTTTCTATTGAGTCTAACTTGTATGACGACTCGGGAGTTTTCCTCCTAAAACTGTCCTCTGCAACCCCTAAAAGGACTCCTTTGCAACTTTGTACGCATCATTGGTCAATTGTCCTCTACCAAGTTTGCACAAACCATGGCCACAGATTAAACAAAATGGCCACCTCGGCTTAAAATAGAACTGGGGGGTCAAAATACTGTTTTTGGCTTATAGTTCAAAAAGTATAGTAGATACATGTACAGGAAAACAGAAGAGACACTCAGTCTTCAGTATCAAAAGCTCTAAAAAAACTCTTCATTGAGTTGAAGTTGTAATACGACCCCTTTGTAGGAGTTATTGCCCCTTAATCGGCAAGATTGATGATTTTTCCCCAATTTTTCCAAAAAAATGTTGAAAATTATTAGAACGAGATATTCCCCATGAACTTTTTTATATCGATTTTAATTTATTAACAAAAATTCCTGTTAACTAATGAAAGGACAGCTTGCTTTAAAAATAGCACGCATCATCTTTTGGATGTCCTCCACCTATATTTCATTGACCATCAAAATGGCTATTGGATTAAACCAGTACAGGTGTAGAGGGGGAGGGGCTCATGATAGTTTTTACCTTATAGTTCAAATAGTATAACATATTCCGGAAATCTGAAGTGTGCCTCCTTCCTCAGCATCAAAAACTCTACAAGATTTCTAATGAGGTGAAGATGTGCGACAATGATTTAGAGGAGTTATTTCCCATAATTTCTAAAAATTGTCGATTTTTGTCATTTTTATACCGTGCCACACAAAGTGGCGGGGAATTGTATAATACCCTCCTATGGATATGAGTGTGTCCGTCATAGCGTCCGTCTGTCTGTGCTTCGGTGGTTTCCAGATGATAATTTGAAAACGCGTCAACGGATTTTTTTTTAACTTTCCGCAGCTATTTAATACCATTAAATGAAGATAAAGTTCGATTTTCAGCACAATATAATTTGTAGTTTTCGACTTAGGTCAACAGTTTGTGGTTTCCAGGTGATAACTTGAAATCGCGTCAACAGATTTTATTTAAATTTTGCACAGCTATTAAATTCTCTAAAATGACGATCAAGTTAAATTTTCAGCACAATCCAATTAGTAGTTTTTGACTTGGGCCAATTCAAGGGTTTTTTTGTCAACAATTGGCGGTTTCCAGATGATAACTTGAGCACGTGTTAACAGATTTTTTTTAAAACTTTGCACAGCTGTTAAGTACTATAAAATGAAGATCAGGTTGAGTTATCAGCACAGCACAATCCCATATGTAGCTTTTGAGTTGTGCCAATTTGAAGTAATTTGTATAGGTAAACATTTAGAACGAATAATCGTACCCTCGAATAATCCGACAAATTACAAAACTAACTACGGACTATTACGGCAGTTAAATTCGGCCTAGTAAAAAATGTGTTCAGAGATGGACTGTACTCATGCTCAGCTGTTCCTGTAGGCTGATATGTAATTCAGTAAAATGTATTCATGAATATTAAAAACAATGCAACGTGGCGGTTTATCGTTTAATGTTCCATTAAATGGCCCATTTTTCCTCAATATCTTAAAAGTATCATATGTGTTGGACAACTCTTTATAGGAGTTATTCCCCTCAGAAAGTCAAAATTAATGCTTGTTTTGGGAAGTATTGGATAAACGTATAGGAAAGAAAATCTATATAAAAAAGGAAGAATTGTCGGGTTCAAGTGAGCGATACAAACTCTTTGGGCGCCTCTTGTTTTTGCATTCGTGTAATGTTGTTTGTCTCGTCGGCATTGTATGTTTTAAGACGGTTTCATTTAATGGCCCAATATTTTTTATCAGGTTTCATATTGACACTGTTGTTAACAAGGCCACTGTTGGTATGGATGCTGGAAATAAATATCTGCATTTCAGACATGCGTAATGAGAATTCTGTAGGCGGGCTATGGTATAATCATGTTATATGAAACTTTCATGTTTCCTCAGTTTGTGGAAAATATTGCATACGGAAATATTTGCTGTATTCGTCACAAAATGATGCGAACAATTAAGTATATTAGTTATTTCCTATTGTGGTATCGCTGTTTCAATGGACGGTAAGGAATCATTAGTTTTCCACTTTTCAATTTTCAATAATATGGTTAGGTTTTACTTATTTTGTGAGTGTTCTCTGCGAAGATAATTTGACATTTAAAGGTTGAATATGTTCAACGTCTCGAAAGCATTTCTCTGAAAATGTTAAGGCGAGAACAAATTGGGCCCAAGGATTTCTAGAACTAAAAATAGTAGACTCGTCCTGTTAGCTCACCTGACCTGGCGTCCGTCGTCGTCGTCCATCTTCGTCGTTGATCGTTAACTTTTCTTTAAAAATCTTCTCCTCCAAAACCACTGAAGGGATTTGAAACTTTGCGCACATCATCAGTAAAATGTCCTTTACCAAGTTTGCACAAATCATGGCCTCAGACCAACCAACATGGCCGCCATGGCTAATAATAGAAAAGGGGGGGGGGGGCAAAATACATTTTGGCTTATAGTTCAAAAAGTATAACAGATACAGTAAAACTGAAGAGACTTTCCTTTTTTTAATTGTTCTGCTCTATGAGAGCTACAAAAATAGCTTAGGGTCAATTAAGATTGTCTGATTAACCGTTTAAGAGTTATTCTTCTTGAACTGTTTTTTTAATCGGTTTTAATTGATTTTAAAAAATCTTCTCCTCTGAAACCACTGAAAGTACTTCTTTAAATCTTTGTACACATCATCTGTCAAATGTCCTCAACCAAGTTTGCACCAACCATGGCCGCAGAGTAGCCAACATGGCCGCCACGTCTTAAAATAGAACCGGGGTGAGGGTCAAAATACAGTTTTTGGCTTATAGTTCAAAAGTATAACAGATACAGGAAAACCGAAGAGACATGCCTTCATCGGCATCGAAAGCTCTACCAAACACTACATTGGGTCGCAGTTGTATGATGACTCGTTATGACTGCTTTGAAACATTGCGCAAATCATCTTTAGCTATGTTGGCTTAAAATAGAAAAGTGGAGGGGGGGGTCAAGGGAGTTTTCGGCTGATAGTTAAAAAAGTATAACAGTTACAGCAAATTTGAAGTGAACCTCCCTTCTCCCTCTCAGCATCAAAAGCTCCTCCTTATAGGAGTTATTTCCCTTAAAAGGTCAAAATTAATGACTTTTGCAATTCCTTATAGGAAAGAAAAGCTGGATAAAAAGGGGTTGTTTGGTTTCAGGTTCAGGTGAGCGATACAGGCTCCCGGGAGCCTCTAGTTTATTTTGTCGTTATTCCGACATACAAACCTAAATTCGGATTGTTACAACTGTACAATTATAAAAAATAGTAGAATGTTGCCAGTGGCTCTGGATTCCTTTTCGGAAGGAATAGTTTAAACCTGTTTTATGTTAATATCTTTTGGACAATTAAATATTTGGGGCGTCGATGGCCGAGTCATTAAGGTAGTTCGTCTACTATGGATCACGTGGACTGTCAAAACAGGTTGTGGGTTCGAGTCTCACTGCGGGCAGTGTATTCGACTGCAATCTTAATTGACAATGATTGCTAGTTTTCCTACCGAAGGTCGGGGGTTCTCTCAGACTACTCCGGCTCCCCCCCCCCCCCCCCCTCCAATAAAAACTTGACGCCATGATATAGCTGACAAATTGCTGAAAGTGGCGTTAAAAATCATTAAAAAAAACCAATAACAATTAAATTGTATTTATTGCCGTTGTTTATGATCTAATCTGTTTACATGTTATGAACCGCTTTTGCATTAAAGTCCATAACTTGCCATCACATGGTCCTGATTATCTCTAAGTGCATTGACTGTCCTCGTCGAATACTTCATATGAATTATCCTCTGAAGCCACTAGGTTAATTTGCATTAATCATTTATAGGGCATATCATTGATTTATTAATTGAATGGTTGCTTTACGGCTAGCGGGCACTATTTCAACTATATGCCGAACATTAGCTTCTAGAACAGTAATTTATCAGAAGTACTTTTCCCTGAATCAGTACCATCTTTACCATCTGAGGTAGTCAACGCGTCAACTATAGCCTTATATGACTGAAAAATGTTAATGATGTTTTTTCGAACAACGTTTCAATGACTGAAGAATTCAAAACTATACTCTGTCAAAAATAGTTGAAACTACCCCCACTAATTGGACCAAAACTTGGCCTAAACCGCACAAATTGAAGCTTGTCGCTTTAGTATTAATCTACCAACATAGCTAATAGAGACCAAATTAAACTTTTATGAAAGATCTTGAGAAGGTCACTAAGACAACTACACCCTTCATCTATGATGTACAGCTTAAAGTAGAAAATCCCTGTATATCTGATTTTGCTGAATTTTTTTCATGAAATTCACCTAAAATTTAAATGTCCCATAAAGGCGAGTACATAAATATTTATTTCCTATTCTGAAAAATATATGAAAAGTTTGCTTAATATGCAGATTAAATATTTTGACCATAAAAAATATCGAAAAATCATCTCCACAGATGCCAATGGTCAATTTTTTACGAACGTGGTGCAGATAATATTGCAGACAACTATAGTGACTACCGAGTATTTTAAGTGTTATCTTATTGGAGAATGCTAGTTGTAAAAATATTTTGGTTTTGTGAAAAAGTATTGTGCATACTATGAAAATTAAGCTCATTTCTACTAAAAGAAAAATGCAAATCGTTTTCTCTGAAACTATTTGGCTAACATAGGCCATACAGTGTACGGATGATCAATGGAAGGTCCCGTGCATCACAAATATCTAATACACATGCTAACCAATCTAAATATGGCATCTGCTTATGTAGAAACGTCGGAAAATGACGGATTCTCGTTCATTTTTCAGCTCAAACGAACTAGTCTTAACAAAAATTTATATCAAATATTCCTTATAAGTTGCAGATGTGGTAAAATATACAAGTGAGGCTTAAATTGACAAAACTCGATTAAGAATCTTTCCGTCTGAATTTACTAGGTAATTAGAGCCAAGCTGGTTGGCATAGTAGTTTGATGAGGATGGCTACATTATTAAGCAAATGGAAATGCAACTAAATCCAATTGCATTTTATCAAGTTGAATTGATTTCGGCAAAAGCATTGTACCAGAATTGCTGTAATTTTGCAACGGTGAACGAGTTAAAAATAAAAACGTGTTTCAAAATATTTATTTAACGGGAAAAAAATGACGCGTGTAGACAGTAGCCGCGAGAATTTTAATAATCTTTACGTCTTCCATCTCGTATGTATACGACATTCTTTGCCGAGTCTAATGCATACTAATGTGATTAGAAATGCTGCGTACTAAGAATACCAATTCTAGAATGTCTTTGCAATTGGTTGGTTTAACCCAACACTACATATCATTGCGTAAATACAAATCGTGAAGCAGATAACACTTTACTTATTAAAATTGTCCCACATGATTTTACATTAATTTATAGCAATAAGGATGCACATTGTATTATGTATTACAGGAATAGAAGAAATTTCCCAACATTTATTCCAATATCTGAGCGAAAAGGTTATTGGATCTGAAAGCGTAGTTAAGTTTAGAAGAGATTTTTTCAAAAGTTTGGACAATATAAATAGCAATGAACATTTCGTTATTATAAGTAGTGGAAGTAAGGCTGAAGGGATGGACTTACCCGGTAGTGACTATGATATGATGGCAATTTTTAAAGGTGTACCAGTCTTTGAAAACGAAACACAACTAGAAACTGTCTTGTACAGAGGTTACATTAACATTGCCCAATTTATCCCTTTTATAATAGAGACGAAAGATGCTAGACCTGGGTTTGTTTTACTTCGCATTCATACCAACGTCGTGTGTCCGCCAGAAACTCCAGATTTTATAATATATAGAGGTCGATATTTGTCGGGAATTTCAATGAAGACGTTGCTCACATCAATGAGTAACGACCATGGCATATCTTTAAAAATACACGGACCTTGTGTAACTGATATGTTTGGTTCTATTGATACAGCTCCTACACTGAAGTGTGATACATGGCCAAGATTTCTAAAGCCTTGGTTTTCAAGAAGACGGTGGTCCGGATGGCCTTCTGCTTATATGATATCAAAGATTTGCAACCAAGGAGTATTGTTTGTCCCGATAGGAAGCAAGTCTTTTTTTGACGAAGAAAATCCAGTAGAATGGAGAATTTCGTTTTCTGAAGCAGAAAAATTATTAATTCATTCATGGAATCATACACAGTTTCTATGTTATGCTATGCTAAAAATATTAATCAAAGATGCCGTGAAGAACAATAAAGTTATATGTTCTTATTTCCTTAAAACGACAATGCTATGGTTGTGCGAAGAGTATAGTTATTCTGTTTGGACACCAAACAATCTTTTGAGGTGTTTATTGTCGTGTGTTGAACGTTTGATATTCTTTTACGAACAGAATTATATTCCAAACTACTTTATTCCAGAGCATAACATGATTAACAGGATAACTGACC
Source organism: Limnoperna fortunei (assembly GCA_944474755.1). Lineage (NCBI taxonomy): Eukaryota > Metazoa > Mollusca > Bivalvia > Mytilida > Modiolidae > Limnoperna > Limnoperna fortunei. Next base: position 60,435,859 of record OX104119.1, on the reverse strand, counting down.
AACAGTTACTTTCTGAACTTTTGGCTACATTGCATTCCTTACAAAGTATGGGGTGGCCATGCATATTTCACTGCGAATTTATCAAACAGTTAACAGATAGGCAACAATTTTTACAGTTAAATATATGTAGCTTCGAAAATTCATCAATTTCTTTACTCTCAGTATTTTTTAAATATGGATTGAATGATAGTTTACAAACTTTCTTAGCGGAGGCACAAAATATTCAAAACACGAAGAAAACCCGCAGTTTGTGCTCATTTTATGTAGCCCAAATATGCAGAAGTGTATCAAATGAAACGTTCTGTAGTCGCCATGTTGCATATAAAAATAAACAACATTATCAGCAGCAGAAGCGCTGGTTGTCGTATGCAGTAGTTGGAGCTTATACCGATTTATTTCAAGGCTGGCTTGCCGTAGCAGTGTTCTTCTACCAGAATCGCCAATACTACAAATCTATTCAAATATTGGACCACCTCGACTTTATGTTTTGTTGCAGAATATTAAATTTGTACCACATTTTAGCGCATATTCCTCACAAGCAATTACACGGTCAGACAACATTTTTAAGGAATATAAGGTTAGCTAACCCTCTAACGTTTCATCTGAAAATATCACCTGGTGACGTTTTTCTAGAGAATTCATTCCCAATAATGAAGTCCATGTTGATCTGCGAGCCAAGCGTGTTTCTCTATTATCTTAAATTTTTGTGTATGTACCAAATTAGAGACCCGGGACGGTGGCAAAAAAGTATTGAGAATTTAATATGGGTGGTAGAAAAAATATATCGCAACAGAGATCTGGAACAGTCTTTGAATGGATGTATATACATAGCAAAGGCATATTATATTATTCGCGACTATCAGAATGAACGCAAATGGATATCAATAGCAAAGTTAATTCAGGATGCAAAATAGAACGGCATTATACCTTTGAAAAATGTTCATTTATTAGTATCATTGATGCTATAATCCTGGACTTTTGACTCTGAATGAGTGATGGGGGCATTAAGAGTTGATAATGACATCTGAACTGTAGTGTTGAATTAACAATTATGGTTTATTTCAATAAGACAAGTTTATGGTGACACTTCTTTTTCTTACTTCATCAAAATATATTATATGTATTTAGAATAATAATTTAGTCACAAGATGTTTTGAATATATTTGAATATATGTAAATGTTGTTACTTTATTAAAGAAAGGTTGTAATATGTTACTATTTTTAGCATGATGTCAGTAGTTGATGAAAGGAATAGTTTTCTTATCTGTACACTAAACAACCACTGCCAACCCCGCCACCCACCATTGCTTGAATGTGTTTCAACCTGCACAAATAACCACTACTACCCCCTGTTGAATATGTACCCACATAATCTTACTTAGTAAATCTATGATGGGCAGACTCAGTAAGCCGTTTCATTATTGTTGGTTACAAGGTTAAAGCAAAATAATTACTCAATCCCCCAAAATATTGGGATATATTATTATACTTTATTAATTAGTTATATATGAAAAATGTGTTGATGGGAATATATATATTCAAGTCTAGAAGATTATGCAACGATACAAATGACGGTGCTTTTGTCAAGATTATTGATCTTGAACCTTCTCACTTTAACTGTTAAAACTACAAGTACTCTGTATATATACAAGTACTCTGTCTTCCGGCTCTTGTACCATCTACATCGAGTAGCATTCCTCAGCTTCCGGCTGTTGTAGTTCAGGTACATCGACTGGACAGGGATACAGGCTGGCTTCACTTAGTTTAATAGTATTCCTTATTAACATCGTTAGTCTGGCTCTTGTAGTTATTAACCACACTTAGCTACACTGAGTTGGGAAATGTTGGTAAGATTAAGAAAAGAAAGAAGAAAGAACAATTTCTGTGTATGCCCCTATGTCAAAATAAATAGATAATTAAAATGTATGCATTTTGTTTTTTTTTATTAGGCATGTATTATTAGTTTGTTGTTTGATATAATTATAGATTCATGTTGTAAATATGTTTTAAGTAGATTATAACAATAGATTTATATAAAAAAATTCATTTATGTGTTTTCTCTACTGTCATTTATTTTGGGTCAGATGCTTCACTTTCATACAGCACGCAAGTTGTATGAGTCTGCCGTATATGTGAGTGGTCATGTCCAAATGGTTAAAGTACACAATATATAAAGGATAGATAATGGCTTCTTATGCCTTGATTGAATACAGATATAGTATGCGTAGGAAGGAAACCTCTGCAATACAAGTCATATGTCATGATATATTTCATTGTGTTTAGTTACATATAAATACAACTTTCACACACGGCTGAGTGTGAGCTGTATGTGTGCTGAACTTTTTTCAGTTAAAGTGCTCACAAGTTGGGAGTTTCGATGGCTATAACTGACGCGCATAATCATCGGCTCGTTATAAAGTACTTTACAAATGAGTTGATGCCAACTATAATTTGTCAGAATGGGCAACATAAATTTCCATTAAATCAATCGTGTTAATACATAAAGGAAACCAGCGTATACATGTAAGGTACAGGAAAGGAGTAAGCAATAAGCCCTGTGTAGAGGGTACTAATATATGGAAGATATGTGTGTGCAATTGAATATTTTACACAATAAACATATAGTTTAATTACCCTCAATTAAAAAATACACTTACACATTCATGTAGAACATTTTAATGTTTGAAGGCTAAGAAAACTGGATGTAGTGGATATTTGGAGTGAAAAGGCATAACAATTTCTATAAATAATAAAACAAATACCTTTTCAACAGAAGCTTGACTTTGTTTACATAAAAGCTATTTTTGCTAGGCTTAGTTTTACTTATAATTATTTTAAAATCTTCTCCATTGAAAATATAAGGCCAGAATGAACCTAACTCATAATCCCTATTCAGAAGATTTTACTTCATTTTACAGCCAACCCAACTCAATTAAAATGTTTTATGAAGGCGAGTAGTATTTATTTCTTACTATGAAAATTAAAAGTTTGCTGAATTTGCAAATTAGACCTTTTGACAGAGAATAATTGAAAAATCAACTCCACAAAATATATCCTTGAAATAGCCGATTTCATTTCACTATTTGAACTGTTATGCTATTATAGGATTCTTCTTTTCAGAATAAAAATTTTCTTTTTGTAAAAATCTTTTTTTTGCCGAAATGCAAAAATAAGGATTATTATTTCTCAAATAAATGCAAACTTTTATAGTTGATTGGTCAGTGTTTATACTGTTAATTAAGATTAAGTTACAGCCTAGCTGTGCGTTTGTATGCGATCATTCTGCCAATTACAAATCAAAGTGTAAGGTACATGTTTTGATTTTACTGATTTTTCAATCTTATTGTGAAAAGTTTAAGAAGAACCCCTGACTTGGGAGGATGCCCATCGAACCTTTTGAAATTTCTTATAAATATTAATACTTTCTTGGTAGTTTATCGCGTTCCCTTTTATCCCTAAACATTAGGGTTTTGGATTTTAGTGCGGATCTACCAATGAAAACTAAATTAATTTTAATTTTTCACACAGCTCGAGTGGGAAGGACCATAAAGGCCCCCCCCCCCTTCGCATGATCAACTTAATTAATATATAAATTGCATTTGCTTATTATCAATAATAATCATAAATAAAAACATGTTCGCCTATTATATTGGCTGTTTTGCTCAAATCATGCTTGACTGTATTTTCTCTCTTATTGTTTTAATAATGCGAACATGATCGCTGTTTGAATGGGAATTGTGAAATTATATATACATGAAATACATTGGTTAATACCATTTTATTACTTAGCATATTGTTTACCCCCAACCTTTGCTTATGTTTCTTATTGTCATTTATTTCGCAACAAATTATTTATTTGCATGTTCATATATTATTCGTCATCTCTGAATAAATGACATTCTGCTCAACTTGAGTCTTTATTACTTCCAGTAACTAGCTCGGCCTCCCTTAAACCCTGGATTAGAAACCTTGGCTGTAAAAAAAATTTCCTGTCAGAATTTACTAGGGTAATTGGAACTAAGCTGGAATCTTCATTAGGTGGTCCCTTTCAACAATTGCCATATGCTCACCTTTGAGGAAGGCTACATTACGAGAAAAGAAATTGTACTAAAACCAATTGGATTTTCATCAAAATGTACCAAATTTGACTTGCAACTTGGTGGTAAAAAATTACGACTACTGTCTATAACGGACGTATTACGGTATACAAATGTCCATTCGTTGTCCACGTGTCTCACTGTATCTTGAAAACGCCTTCATAAATTTTCTTCAAACTGTGCAAGTTGTTGATTATGGTCTGAATACGTTTGATAAATTTCTTATTTTTTGTTATTGAGTTTATAACGTGTGTTCGTGAAAAAGGGGGATTTTGTTCTTTTGAAACTCAAACTCAATATCTCTTTCGTCAATTTCCTTAAATTTTTGTGCATTATTGGTATCGATAGATGTGATTTTATCTCATTTATACATTTAGAATATGCATCCATAAAGTTAATAGCTTTTGTCCTTATCTTCAGACTGGCGTATCATGGCTCTTGCCGAAACTGTTTATTGTTAAAAAGAATGATTCTTTTGCAACTATGAAACAGCCTGGTCATTTAGGAGATAGTTTAAACATATAAAAACATTGTTCAAAATTGTTATTCAGCTGGACATTTTAACCCCCATTAACCTTATCCCTTTTAACTCTCAGTGCAAAAACCACGGGGTATGCGATTACATGCTCCGAGAGCCTTTGTGGTACGCTGCCGCTATATCTACAGGACATCTCTACATGGTGTTTTATTTGTTAGCTTATAATTATGATACCCCGACACCTATAGTATGTTTCCCAGTAATTAAGGTAGTTTATCATCTACTATTGATCAATTGCCTGTCAACACGGAGGTTGTGTGTTCGATTTTTACAGCGGGCAGGGTGTGCTCGACTCCAACATCCATTTTACAGGGTTGTCCATTAAAACTGCCGGATATATATGAAATTGCTGAATGTGACGAGCCAACCTCCACACGACAGGGCATCCCACGAGAACGCACTGGAAAGCTTTCAGTATAGTATCATTCGAGTATCCCGTTTTTTTGTACAGCTTTCGTCTGCTCTGTACTCAATAAATACTTATTTTTGTTTATAATTATATTATAATGATACAGTTACCATATATATGAGAGTTAAAAGGGATATATATATATATGGAATTAACTTTAATCTATGTATTATATATACTTATTGCAATAGTACAAACTGTATCATGATTCACTTCTCTCACAGAGAACTCGGTATAGTGATGATTTACTGTGCTTAAAATTAACTTACATCTGAGTTTACAAAAGTTACATAGTGTCCCTATAATTATAGTACTGATGTAGTATAAATGATTGTTCTGTGACTGGACTGAAACAGGACTACTATTATAATTGTTGCCTGTAGAATATTTGTTATCTGATATTCGACAACGTTCCATCTTGTAATTTATGGTATAGGATTTATGTAGGCAATGCCTGTTATCCAATACCATTTTCATAAGCGGGCAATCAGTATATCAGACAAAAAGACTAAAACACAGCAAATTAAACATAACAAAAAGCCCAGAAATACCTTATAAACAGGAAGACGAGGTCCTGATTATATATATGCATCTCTCGAATCATATATTTCTCTAATGATTTCTAAATGTCTCCCGACATGACAGTTAAATCATTCCATTTTTAAAATGTTGAAATCAAACCATGTCAGCAAGTAGCTTAATAGAAATTTTCAATGACCAGACCTCTCGTGACTCGATCTAGGATGGTATAAATCTGAGGTGGATTTTGAACTTATTTAATTTCAAGGTCAACATGATACATAAAAAGAAGATGTTTACTGAAATATTGGTTATCTAGTGACCATGCATCATTTTATCGAAATGAGAAGTGAAACATAAGCCTCCTTATAAAGAAACAAGCAGGCATGTAAGGTGCACAATTTGTGCCTATTATGTTGTTTGTTTGCACAGGGATTAAACCCTTTCTGCAATTTTTCAGCTGGTTTCCAGTTTTTATTGGGGAGGAAGCCTAATTTCTTGGTGCTTCATCTGATTGTTACTAAGAAAATCATGATGCGTTGTCAATTCAGATTCTTACCCAAAGTGGGGTTTGAACTTGCCCTGTGATTAGTAGTAGATGGCCAACTACCTTGACCCTTGGACACCAAGGTCCGACAAAATAATGCATGATATATATTACATGTATATATATTTATAGGATAATTAATTGGGCAGAGTGAATATCCAAAATATGATCACGAGTGCCTCATAACGCATCTGATTAAACGAGTGCGCGGAACTTGCGCACGAGTTTAATCTGATGCTTTATGCGACACAAGTGATCATATTTTAGATATTTACGATGCCCAATTGATTATCCTATTTATTATATAGATCTAAATTGTTTTCGTAAAATTTTAATGCTTAATCCTAAATTTGATGAACGGCGGATGAATATCTGTAACCATTGTAACAATTGTGACATTTTGGCATTTTGGCAATGAAAAAACCCGAGGGTGAAAATAAACAAAAATTTTCACATGTGATTTACCGTGATATCTGTCACTCGGAAAATTCGATATTTCATCTCTATCTATATAATAAATATATATATATATAAGAGTCTAAAAGAATTCTGCTAACCAGTACACTTATTTAGTATCGGATCGACAAACATGACGATACAGCATAAACAAAAAATAATAATATACAAGTCTAGAAGATTATGCAACGATACAAATGACGGTGTTTCTTGTCATAAATTTAGACACAGACTGACCAACGAATGGCCTTAGTCATTGAGTGTCAATATAAATAAATAACGTAAACAATCATAACATATTAATCTTAAACTTTCTCATTTTAAATGAACCCAAAACTTTTTTCATAGTTTGCTTCTCAGTCCGCTAACCGGGGACGAGCCGTGCTGTTACTTGGCTTTGCTCAAATATTCCAACAAGATGTAATCAAAATTATCAAGGTGACAAATTCATTACGCCAGACGCGCGTTTCGTCTACTTAAGACTCATCAGTGGCGTTTAACTCTAAATGTTTAAGATATTCTTCATTGGGAGATGAAATAATTATAATATTTTTTTCATTGGGAGATGGAATAATATAAGTCCACTGTGATCGTGTAAATACACAATACAGGCAGTTCAAAATATTATATAAAGAGTAAAAGAATTCTGCTAACCAGTACACTTATTTAGTATCGGATCGACAAACATGACGATACAGCATAAACAAAAAATAATAATATACAAGTCTAGAAGATTATGCAACGATACAAATGACGGTGTTTCTTGTCATAAATTTAGACATATATATATATGTATATATATAACTAACTAGAACTCTATATTCGAAGCCAACCACTTCGAATTAAGTACAATTTGGATCAAGATTTGGAGGCAAGCATTATTCAGACAAAAACTAAATAAATAAGCTTTAAAGTATTTGAACACTTCAGACTGTGTACCATGATTATTATACTAATACATTTAACCAAGTAAACATAACACAATTTCAAATTTAACAGTTTAATCATAAGATTTAAAACATACAAATAACAATTATTCAAGTGAACTTCAGGTTCCCACAATGTCATCCATAGTAAAATAAATATCTAAACATAGTACTTGTAGGCTGATGACTGAGTAGATCTATCACAGTAGTAATACTTGCCATCTTATAAAATTTTTGACGTAAATAAACCACACGTGGCATATAATTTTTCTACTTTACTGTGTAAAAAATCTACAGCTAAATTGTTTTCTTTCATATAAAATTAGGCCCTTGGCAAGAATTGATAACTGGAGAGAACTACTCACTGACCAGTAGAGATAAATGACATATGTAGGCTGTACAAATTTAGCAATTTTAACCAATCTATTTCTTCTGTCCAGATTTTGAAATTTGAAATTTTTAGGAAAATATCTGAATAAAAGCAAAACAAAACTGGTTTGTTTCAACCTTCTGCCTACCAAAAAAGCAACAAAGATAAACATTTTATAAAGGATTTTCAGAAATATGTATTAAAAATTTGCATTTGTTAATTGTACATACTTTAAGACAGATACAAAGAAAAATATAAATATTAAAACATATTATTATTTCTATTAATTGAGAACTAATCTTCTCACTGACCCATTTCATTGCATCAAAATATGACTCCTCTAACAGTGTAACTGTCAAATTGTCACTTCATATACAACCAACTGCTCAACTAAACTGACACATTTTATTTCATTTATTGGGGTTTTTTGTAATCTTTTTTGCATATATTTTTTTAGAACTGAGAAATACAATTGTGGAGATCATAAAATAAAGAATAAATCTTCTTTCTGACCAGTCATGTTACATCATATATGACAATGAATTAAAAAAATATTACCAAACTAGAGGCTCCCAGGAGCCTGTAATCGCTCACCTGGAACCCAAATGACTTCAACTATATTTAAATTTTTAAAATTAACAGTTTCAGTCTAGTTGTTATAGCTTTTAAGTTACTGTGCAAAAACTAAACATTTCTTCAAAAATTTTAGTTAAGAACAGTAACTCCTATAAGGTGCCATCAGACAATTTCTGAAAATTAAATGGTTTTGTAGGCCTTGTCCTAAAGGGAAATTTAGAAATTTACAGTTGTACTCTAGGTGTGTTATAGACTTATTTATAATACAAAAACTGTTCATTTGTCCAAATTCATAATTAAAGGGCAATAACTCCTATAAAGAGTCATCTTGCAATTTTGGACTAAGCAATCATTTGTAGGGCTTTATTGCTGATCATTTGTGCAATTTACAGTTTCAATCTAGCTGCTACAGTTTTCAAGTTACAGGACGAAAATGGAAAATTTCATTAAAAAAAATTGTCATTTAAGGGCAATAATCCCTATAAGGAGTCATCTGACAATTTCAGACCAATTAAGTGAATTGTAGGGCTTTTATTGCTGATCATTTTTGCTAGTTATAATTTCATTCTAGCTGTTATGGTTACAGGACAAAAACAGAAAATTTCATAAAAAATTGCCATTTAAGGGCAATAACTCCTATAAGGAGTCATCTGACAATTTCAGACTTATATGGTGAATTGTAGGGGTTGTATTGCTGATCATTTTTTGCTTTTAACAGTTTCACTCTAGCTGTTACAATTTTTAAGTTACATTACAAAAACGGAAAATTTCATAAAAAATTGCCATTTATGGGCAATAACTAATATAAGGAGTTGTCTGACAATTTCAGACCAATCAAGTGAATTTTAGGGCTTTTATTGCTGATCATTTTTGCTATTTACAGTCTTACTCTAGCTGTTACAGTTTTTAAGTTACAGGATGAAAACAGAGAATTTCATAAAAAATTGCCATTTAAGAGGAATAACTCCTATAAGGAGTCATCTGTCAATTTCAGACTAATACAGTGAATTGTAGGGCTTGTATTGCTGATCATTTTTGCTATTTACAGTTTTACTCTACCTCTTATAGTTTTCAAGTTATATTGTAAATAACAAAAATTTTGTCAAAAATCGTCAATAAACTCATACAAGAAGCCAATACACAACTTCACACTAATAGCAACTGTTGTAGACCATAATGTGCTGAACAATTTGAAGTAACGGGTTTCTCTATAGCTATTATAATTTTTGAGATAATGATCAAAAACCTGTGTTGACACCCATGTTCTATTTTTAGTAACATCGGCCATCTTTGTCTGTTGATCAACACCCTGGGTACAAACTTGAAACTAGGAACCCTAAGGATGATTGTGGCCAAGTTTGAAAAAAATTGGCCCAGTGATTTCAGAGGAGAAGATTTTTGAAACAGTTTACGACAGACGACAGACGACGGATGCCAAGTGATAGCAAAAGCTCACATGGACCTTCGGTCCAGGTGAGCTAAAAAAAAACTGGTACTGTCATAATGTCATACACAACAACCTGTCCAATTTATACAAATCTAGATTCTTTTCAGAAATATGGTGGTTAAATACAGAACAAAATGATGTACCATAAGTTGCTGTGTATATTATACATTAGTGTATTGTATGAACGCACCACAATATTCTTACAACAAATGTGTTTATTGTGTAACACAATAAAATAATTTGTTGTAACCTGTTTGATATATACTTGTGTATAATACTCGCCCAACCTAAGCGGAAGATCTCTGAAGCAAAATAGTGTACTATACACAATGTATTACCGTCACATGTTGATTGGATTGAACAGAGTTCATAGTGGAAATGTGTCACTTTAAAACACAGATATCAGCAGTTTATCACAGATTATTGCAGTTGAGACAGGGATACAGGACAACTACTACTGATGTCTAGGAAGAAAGGTCCCTCCTGACCAGGCAGGAATGTACTCGGCATTATGTTGTAGATTCCTCCTGATATTCTGTTCAGTTCAAAAACACTGTAACCATTCCTGTCGAAATAAAAATAAAAGTTTAACATTTTCAGTACGATATGGATTAAAGATGTCACAATATTGTACAGTGGTGCATACTATAGATAAAAATAGCGATTTAAACAAGTATTTTATACCTGTCAAATTCAAACACATTGCTGTAAAAGTTTTTTTTTGTCTGAGTGGTGATTAATGCCACCTTCAGCAAATTTTCAGCTTTATCGTGGCGTCCAGTGTTAAAGGGAAGAAACTAGAGTAGCCAGAGAAAACACCCGACCTTTAGTAGGAAACCTGGCAATCCTTGTGAATTAAAAGTCTAGTACATCCTGCCTACAGTGAGACCAACCAGCAACCTCAATGTTGACAGACCACAAGATCAATAGTAGATGATCTACCATAATCATTTAGCAACTAAGGCAAAGGTAAATGGTCACCAACCATGTTGAGCAATACATCGCCTTGAAATGATCTACACACATGCCAAATATCAAAAGTATACCTCAAAAAAGAAAAAAGTAACAGCAATGATATTATTTTGGACAACACACTAACTGCTAACTATAGGGTGACCTAATAAACCATTACTGTCAGAAACTGGAAATAAGACAAAGGACAGGTACATATTAACCTCACAAACTAAAAATAGGACATAACATGTTTTTATTCAATCCATTTAATTTGTTTTATTATTTAGTCCCTGTGACTGACACATCAAGGTTTCAGTGTAGTGTTTTATAATCTCCTAAGGATGTCCTTTTACTTACATGTAATCCTCAAGGATGTCTTTTACTTGCCTATAATCCCCAGAGGATGTCTATTAACTTGCATATAATCCCCTAAGGCTAAGGAAGTCCTTTTACTTACCTATAATCCACCAAGGATGTCCATTTACTTACCTATAATCCACCGAGGAAATCCTTTAACATGCCTTTAATCCCTAGAGGATCACCTTTTCCTAACACATAATCCCCTGATGTTGTCTTTTTAATTACCTATAATCCCCAGAGGATGTCTATTTACTTACCTATAATCCCCTGATGTTGTCCTTTTACTTACCTATAATCCCCAGAGGATGTCTATTTACTTACATATAATCCTCACAGGATGTCTGTTTACTTACCTATACTCCCCTGAGGATGTCTATTTACTTACCAATAATCCTCAGAGGATGTCTATTTACTTACCTATACTCCCCTGAGGATGTCTATTTACTTACCTATAATCCCCTGAGGATGTCTATTTACTTACCAATAATCCTCAGAGGATGTCTATTTACTTACCTATAATCCTCAGAAGATGTCTACTTACATATAATCCCCTGAGGATGTCTATTTACTTACCTATAATCCCCAGATGATGTCTATTTACTTACCTATAATCCTCTGAGGATGTCTATTTACTTACCAATAATCCCCAGAGGATGTCTATTTACTTACCTATAATCCTCAGAGGATGTGTATTTACTTACCTATAATCCTCAGAAGATGTCTACTTACATATAATCCCTGAGGATGTCTATTTACTTACCTATAATCCCCAGATGATGTCTATTTACTTACCTATAATCCTCTGAGGATGTCTATTTACTTACCTATAATCCCCAGAGGATGTCCTTTTACTTACCTATAATTCCCTGAGGATGTCCTTTAACTTACCTATAATTCCCTGAGGATGTCCTTTTACTTACCTATAATCCCCTGAGGATGTCTATTTACTTACCTATAATCCCCTGAGGATGTCTATTTACTTACCTATAATCCCCAGATGATGTCTATTTACTTACCTATAATCCTCTGAGGATGTCTATTTACTTACCTATAATCCCCAGAGGATGTCCTTTTACTTACCTATAATTCCCTGAGGATGTCCTTTTACTTACCTATAATTCCCTGAGGATGTCCTTTTACTTACCTATAATCCCCTGAGGATGTCTATTTACTTACCTATAATCCTCAGAGGATGTCTATTTACTTACCTTTAATCCTCAAAGGATGTCCTTTTACTTACTTTTAATCCCCAGAGGATGTCTATTTACTTACCTATAATCCCCAGATGATGTCTATTTACTTACCTATAATCCCATGAGGATGTCTTTTTACTTACCTATTATCCCCTGGTGATGTCTTTTTACTCACCTATAATCCCCAGAGGATGTCTTGTAACTTACATATAAAACTCTTAGGATATTCTTTAATTTACCTTTAATCCACTGAGGATATCCTTTAACTTTCCTTTAATCCCATGAGGATGTCTATTTACTTACCTATAATCCCCTGAGGATGTCTTTTTACTTACCTATAATCCCTTGAGGATGTCTTTTTACCTACCTATAATCCCCAGAGATGTATTTTTTACTTACCTATAACCCAATGAGGATGTCTTTTTTCTTACCTATAATCCCCTGGTGATGTCTTTTTACTTACCTATAATCCCCTGGTGATGTCTTTTAACTTACCTATAAATCTCTTAGGATATTCTTTAATTTAACTTTAATCCACCGAGGATATCCTTTAACTTACCTTTAATCCCCTGAGGATGTCTTTTTACTTACCTATAATCCCAAGAGGATGTCTTTTTACTTACCTATAATCCCCTGAGGATGTCTTTTTACTTACCTATAATCCCTTGAGGATGTCGTTTTACTTGCCTATAATCCCCAGTGGATGTCCTTTTACCTACCTATAATCCCATGAGGATGTCTTTTTACTTGCTTATAAACAACTGGGATGTCTTTTTACTTACCTATAATCCCCTGAGGATGTCTTTTTAAAAGCTCCTGCTGCTCCTGGTGTTGACTCACTTACTGTGGTGATCTCAAATCCTACACTGTATTGTCTGAAATGAATAAAATAAAACTATAGGGTTGAGTTTTATGAAGCCATCTATTGCTGTTTGTATTGAACTGGTTCCTAATTAGTTTTATAAGGGATTCACATCAGTAATTTTCTTCAAACTTGCCATATAGTTGGGTTTTTTGTTGTTTTTTTAATACAAATATTCAGAATTATTAGTTTCTGAGCTTATTTTTGATGAGATAGGCAGAGCACCAAAATCTTCTAATATATTGTACCAAGAATAGAATTTTAAAAAAGAATTAAAATAACTGATTTACAAAATTCTGTCCAATGAAATTTTCAGAACTTTGTTATAATTCCAAAATACATTTTAATGATGGAAAGTGAAAAAGGGACTCTAAAATAAATTTTTGTCAATTCGCCGATTGCGAATTAAGTGGTGTTACCTCCCTTAAAGGGGTGGATAACTGCGATTTACATGTATGAATCGCACATGCAGTATATGCTTACCACTAAATTTCAGTGAGAAAATACTTATTTCCAATGCATTAAAAACCATAAAAAATGTTTTGCAACATATTTTGACCTCGTTGTTGTGACGTTCCAGTTTTATTTTTGGGTTCACACAATTGTTCATTTGACAGATAATATAATTGTATAGAAATTAAACAATAATCGGACGTGCACAATGCGAGTATTCAGTGTCAATTGTCATTCCTTTGAACGCCTGATGTGATTGACTTAATTGACATGTGGGTGGCCCCATGTATCAAAAGCAACACACCTATTACAATCCAATCAATAGATGTGACGGGAAAAACAACGATGGGAGGAGCATTCCTTCATAGACTTGAAATCACGTGTTAATACATCTCTACATTGCTGCAATAAAACGATGCTCCTTTCTGGGTTGCAATAATTTTCTTAAACAAAATAAAAAAAGGAAGGAAATAATCTTAAGCTATTTTATTTTCGACATATTGTACTAAACCTATGACTGCAATTTGGAAAATGCTTATCCTAAAACATGTGGGTTAAATATACCTTGGAAGGTCGTATCCGAAACAAACAAACATTTTCCCCAGGTAATTATTACTTAATTGCACGTGTACCAATTAACACCATTCACCTGTACAGGAAGCTTCTCAGTGGGACATTTTTTTATTATAGGTATATGTAATCACTAAATTATCCGTAACTGATAACTGTCAACCTATTGAAATCTGTGCTCACATACAACAAAGACTTGTAATTACATGTACAAGTAATACATTTATGTCATTTACATTGCACGATTCGTTGACACCACAATAAAAATCACCTTTATCTAACCGGCAGCCAGGTGTAGTATCTTGCATCCAGGTAATTAATTTCCTTGGGGCACAAAGTGGGAAAGTAATTTATACTAACAATTTATTAGCAGCTTATTAACCACAGTTCATGTGTTAACACTTTTTGTATATACTTATAAATTAAGAGCTTTTAAATACACACTTTTATTTGACAAAAGTTTACAAAGACTATATCTGATACATATTTTAATATCCCTTTTTATTTAATGGGGTTTTCACCTAGGTAGGTGCCAATTAATTGTTTATTGAAGGTATAGTTTGACAGATTTATGTTATGGCTTGTATACCAACTACAGTCTTACATGTAAACTAGAGTTACAGAACATGTTACCGGTAGGTGGCGCGCATATGGAAAGACGTGAATTGAGGAATAACTGGTCAAACAGTACTAATTGGCCTTTGATTGGTAAGAATTACCTCCCTTGTTCCAAAATTTAATTTAAATATTTTAAAAAAATACTGAACTAATTTTAAGCAAAAACTGTGTATTTAAACCATAAATAAATTGATGTGATAGACTATGCATAAGTAATTCATTATTTATCTTTAAAAATTCCTGGGTCTTTCTAAACAAGTGTGGACACAGAAAAATGACTCACCTGCAGTCTGCATCAGTATTGAAAAAATGATGTGTAAATAGCATTAAATTATCATTTAAAGTATACAATGCATAGTTACAGATTAACTGATCTAATCCAAAATTTTTAACGTAGTCATTGGACCGTGAAATTGAGGTCAAGTAAGGTGACACCTAGCAGACAGTCATGTACCTTCCATAAGCAACTTATATACCAAATATTGTCATCCTACCATTCATGGTTACAGAGGAACTGCCATTATCAAAAAACTTTAACATAGTCACTGGACCGTGACAATTTTACACTAAGTTTCAAATTAATTAGAAATCATTGTTTTTTAAGAGATTAGATTGTAAAATATATAACTATATTAATAGCGTCTGCACTGTTCTACTGACCATTGTAAAGATCTGATTGGTTGATATAAACAATTATTATAGGGGTCTTTCTCAGAATGTATGTTATAACACACGTGGCCGGATAACGTAAGAAATACATCAGCTGATTTCAAGATATGTATAACATTATAATTTAAACAAATAAACTTGTAAATTTGAAAGGAGCTTGGCTCATTTCAGTTTAGAGTCACAATCTTCTATATTTTTATTCTCCCATAATGCATTTTGAGAAGTTCCCCGCCTCCCCCCCCCCCCCTCATCATTATCATTTATATTGTTAAAGACAAAATCAATTGAAGTGACCATTCCACAGATATTGTCTTTAAAATAAAGATGGCAGACACTGTATCAGAAACATTTTGACAAACAACAAAGGGTGACAATAAAATTAAAGGGATTTATTATACTATTTCTTTGACAAAACCAAGTTTCAGTTACAATTAGTCCTTGGTGTCCTTACATGCATTTTCATGCAGGGGCTAATATTTTCCATGAAAATTTGTTCAAATTGTGTAAAAAACCCAATATTTGGGAATAACATGACCTCTGTCCCACATCTTCGGCTTTATGATAACTTAATGTGTATGTCACTTTTAGAATGTTTAATATAATGTCAAAACATTAAACATTATGTAGTAACACATTTTTGTTTGTATAACATTATGATAAATAAAAGTGTCTGTCATTTCACTTTAAGACTAGTTTAAGAACTTGCTATACAACACTGTGTAATAATCCTTTTTTTTTTGCATTACACTGCTTACAGCTTGATGACATGAAATTTTTTTAATGGTTCTAAATGCAGTCTGAGTATCAAACACAGTCTACTTACTTTGGTCCAAGCAGTTCTACCAGTATAAAGTTGTCTGTGCCACTACCATCCACACGGAGCTGATAGATAGGATTATTACTGTGGCTCTCTCTATAGTTGCCACATCCACCAGCTGATGATCCTTTCCACTGTCCACTCACCTAAACAAGATAATGTACTCTCTTAGCTATAGGTATGTCTGACCAGTCTAAAAGGGTCTGTAAATCATATGATAAAACAATGCATGACTAAGTAATTACACAACAGCTCTAGTACCGTCTAAGCAAATTTTATTAAGTTAAATTCTCAAATACATATTAATCATTTGAATTTATTATAAAAATAAATACAATAAATGTGTGGACTGTGAGCTAATGCTCACTAGTGATACACCCGCTGTCACAAAAATTTTTGCATGTATGTCAACTATGTGTAAAATCTAAGTATTTGGTGAACAGGAAGTAGATAACCAAGGAGCATTAAATCACTTTACACCATATGGTGCTATAATATGCAAAATATCAGGCTTCTGTAATTTATAGTTGCTTAGAAAACTGTGATGGAAATTTTGCATTTATATCAACTATGTGTAAAAATCTTATTATTCGGTAAACAGGAAGTAGATGACCAAGGAGCATGAAATCGCTATACATCATATGGGACTATAGGATAAAGTAATATACTAAATATCAGTCTTCTACATACTATAGTTGCTTAGAAAACTGGGACAGAAATATTTGTTACAGACGGACGGACAAAAAAACAGTATACCTCCCTTCTTTGAAAGGGGGTATAATAACAAAAACTTTGACATATGATAGCATTTACGTTGATGGATACAAAGTAATTACATTCAGGAAGTGCTCCAAAATAAATAATAGCCATTCTATATTTATATATATATTAACTATATTTTAAAAGTACCGTTACATTTAAACCATGACTTTTTGCATTTGTATCTATCATGATCCATTTATCTACATGTACTGTATTTGTATTTTTGCATGTCAGTGCATGTTGTCAATATTTATGATCTTTGGGCTCATTGCTTTTTTGGGACTATAACTATTGATGTAAAACATTTACAAGCAAATTAATTGTGATCTAATTTCACATTTTTATACCTTAAAAAATTAATACAACACATTATAGACAGTGTACATGTAGATATAACTGAAATTCTAACAAGCCACCTGTAATCTTGACTAAAATTAATTTAACATTTATTGTCAAACTAATGAAACATGAATATGACCTTAATAAGAATGAATATCTCTTCACTGTATGAATGGCATGTAAAAGCATTCCAATGTTTTAGTACATTAAATTTGCAATTCGAGCTTGTGCTAATGGCAATGTGTAGACTAGCACATTGACAAAGAAACCAACATGATAACCTATCAAATTTAAATGAACTTACCCTTTTCTCATATTCCTTTTTGTAAGGATCTGTGATTTTACTGAGAGAGAATTCACATGAAGAGTAGATCCTGAGTGTATAGCTTATGGTATTGTTCTTCTCGTACTGAGAGATCACTAAGGTATATTTTGAGATTCCTTTGGGCTCCACCATTTTACAGAGGTAATGAGGACTATTGATACGAATTCCATCCTTGTATGGAGCTGGGCTGTCTGCAAAGGGAAAATACTTAAACTAATCAAAAAGTGTGGGTGTTCCAGCTGCATCAGTAAGCATGATGGATAAGCCTGTTTTTCTTTATTACAGTATTTGTTTTGTTTATTTGTTTGAGGTTTTATGCTAATTTGTTTATTTGTTTGAGGTTTTATGCTAATTTGTTTATTAGTTTGAGGTTTTATGCTAATTTGTTTATTTGTTTGAGGTTTTATGCTAATTTGTTTATTTGTTTGAGGTTTTATGCTAATTTGTTTATTTGTTTGAGGTTTTATGCTAATTCCTACAGAATCTTACAACTGAGGAGATCTTATCCTGTTGTACCAAGGTTTATGATGATGTGAAGTATTGGGTACAGCCCTACAGAATCTTACAACTGAGGAGATCTCATCCTGTTGTACCAAGGTTTATGATGATGTGAAGTATTGGGTACAGCCCCACAGAATCTTACAACTGAGGAGATCTCATCCTGTTGTACCAAGGTTTATGATGATGTGAAGTATTGGGTACAGCCCTACAGAATCTTACAACTGAGGAGATCTCATCCTGTTGTACCAAGGTTTATGATGATGTGAAGTATTGGGTACAGCCCTACAGAATCTTACAACTGAGGAGATCTCATCATGTTGTACCAAGGTTTATGATGATGTGAAGTATTGGGTACAGCCCTACAGAATCTTACAACTGAGGAGATCTCATCATGTTGTACCCAGGTTTATGATGATGTGAAGTATTGGGTGCAGCCCTACAGAATCTTACAACTGAGGAGATCTCATCATGTTGTACCAAGGTTTATGATGATGTGAAGTATTGGGTACAGCCCTACAGAATCTTACAACTGAGGAGATCTCATCCTGTTGTACCAAGGTTTATGATGATGTGAAGTATTGGGTACAGCCCTACAGAATCTTACAACTGAGGAGATCTCATCATGTTGTACCAAGGTTTATGATGATGTGAAGTATTGGGTACAGCCCTACAGAATCTTACAACTGAGGAGATCTTATCATGTTGTACCAAGGTTTATGAAGATGTGAAGTATTGGGTGCAGACCTACAGAATCTTACAACTGAGGAGATCTCATCATGTTGTACCAAGGTTTATGATGATGTGAAGTATTGGGTGCAGCCCTACAGAATCTTACAACTGAGGAGATCTCATCATGTTGTACCAAGGTTTATGATGATGTGAAGTATTGGGTACAGCCCTACAGAATCTTACAACTGAGGAGATCTCATCATGTTGTACCAAGGTTTATGATGATGTGAAGTATTGGGTACAGCCCTACAGAATCTTACAACTGAGGAGATCTCATCCTGTTGTACCTAGGTTTATGATGATGTGAAGTATTGGGTACAGCCCTACAGAATCTTACAACTGAGGAGATCTCATCCTGTTGTACCAAGGTTTATGATGATGTGAAGTATTGGGTACAGCCCTACAGAATCTTACAACTGAGGAGATCTCATCATGTTGTACCAAGGTTTATGATGATGTGAAGTATTGGGTACAGCCCTACAGAATCTTACAACTGAGGAGATCTTATCATGTTGTACCAAGGTTTATGATGATGTGAAGTATTGGGTACAGCCCTACAGAATCTAACAACTGAGGAGATCTCATCATGTTGTACCAAGGTTTATGAAGATGTGAAGTATTGGGTACAGCCCTACAGAATCTTACAACTGAGGAGATCTCATCATGTTGTACCAAGGTTTATGATGATGTGAAGTATTGGGTACAGCCCTACAGAATCTTACAACTGAGGAGATCTCATCCTGTTGTACCAAGGTTTATGATGATGTGAAGTATTGGGTACAGCCCTACAGAATCTTACAACTGAGGAGATCTCATCCTGTTGTACCAAGGTTTATGATGATGTGAAGTATTGGGTACAGCCCTACAGAATCTTACAACTGAGGAGATCTCATCATGTTGTACCAAGGTTTATGATGATGTGAAGTATTGGGTACAGCCCTACAGAATCTTACAACTGAGGAGATCTCATCATGTTGTACCAAGGTTTATGATGATGTGAAGTATTGGGTACAGCCCTACAGAATCTTACACCTGAGGAGATCTCATCATGTTGTACCAAGGTTTATGATGATGTGAAGTATTGGGTACAGCCCTACAGAATCTTACAACTGAGGAGATCTCATCCTGTTGTACCAAGGTTTATGATGATGTGAAGTATTGGGTACAGCCCTACAGAATCTTACAACTGAGGAGATCTCATCCTGTTGTACCAAGGTTTATGATGATGTGAAGTATTGGGTACAGCCCTACAGAATCTTACAACTGAGGAGATCTCATCCTGTTGTACCAAGGTTTATGATGATGTGAAGTATTGGGTACAGCCCTACAGAATCTTACAACTGAGGAGATCTCATCATGTTGTACCAAGGTTTATGATGATGTGAAGTATTGGGTACAGCCCTACAGAATCTTACAACTGAGGAGATCTCATCCTGTTGTACCAAGGTTTATGATGATGTGAAGTATTGGGTACAGCCCTACAGAATCTTACAACTGAGGAGATCTCATCATGTTGTACCAAGGTTTATGATTATGTGAAGCATTGGGTGCAGCCCTACAGAATCTTACAACTGAGGAGATCTCATCATGTTGTACCAAGGTTTATGAAGATGTGAAGTATTGGGTACAGCCCTACAGAATCTTACAACTGAGGAGATCTCATCATGTTGTACCAAGGTTTATGATGATGTGAAGTATTGGGTACAGCCCTACAGAATCTTACAACTGAGGAGATCTCATCGTGTTGTACCAAGGTTTATGATGATGTGAAGTATTGGGTGCAGCCCAATACAGAATCTTACAACTGAGGAGATCTCATCATGTTGGACCAAGGTTTATGAAGATGTGAAGTATTGGGTACAGCCCTACAGAATCTTACAACTGAGGAGATCTCATCATGTTGTACCAAGGTTTATGAAGATGTGAAGTATTGGGTGCAGCCCTACAGAATCTTACAACTGAGGAGATCTCATCGTGTTGTACCAAGGTTTATGAAGATGTGAAGTATTGGGTACAGCCCTACAGAATCTTACAACTGAGGAGATCTCATCCTGTTGTACCAAGGTTTATGATGATGTGAAGTATTGGGTACAGCCCTGCAGAATCTTACACCTGAGGAGATCTCATCCTGTTGTACCAAGGTTTATGATGATGTGAAGTATTGGGTACAGCCCTACAGAATCTTACAACTCAGGAGATCTCATCATGTTGTACCAAGGTTTATGAAGATGTGAAGTATTGGGTGCAGCCCTACAGAATCTTACAACTGAGGAGATCTCATCCTGTTGTACCAAGGTTTATGATGATGTGAAGTATTGGGTGCAGCCCTACAGAATCTTACAACTGAGGAGATCTCATCCTGTTGTACCAAGGTTTATGATGATGTGATGTATTGGGTACAGCCCTACAGAATCTTACAACTGAGGAGATCTCATCATGTTGTACCAAGGTTTATGATGATGTGAAGTATTGGGTACAGCCCTACAGAATCTTACAACTGAGGAGATCTCATCATGTTGTACCAAGGTTTATGATGATGTGAAGTATTGGGTGCAGCCCAATACAGAATCTTACAACTGAGGAGATCTCATCATGTTGTACCAAGGTTTATGATGATGTGAAGTATTGGGTACAGCCCTACAGAATCTTACAACTGAGGAGATCTCATCATGTTGTACCAAGGTTTATGATGATGTGAAGTATTGGGTGCAGCCCTACAGAATCCTACAACTGAGGAGATCTCATCATGTTGTACCAAGGTTTATGATGATGTGAAGTCATTGGGTGTAGCCCTACAGAATCTTACAACTGAGGAGATCTCATCATGTTGTACCAAGGTTTATGATGATGTGAAGTATTGGGTGCAGCCCTACAGAATCTTACAACTGAGGAGATCTCATCCTGTTGTACCAAGGTTTATGATGATTTGAAGTATTGGGTGCAGCCCTACAGAATCTTACAACTGAGGAGATATCATCATGTTGTACCAAGGTTTATGAAGATGTGAAGTATTGAGTGCAGCCCTACAGAATCCTACAACTGAGGAGATCTCATCATGTTGTACCAAGGTTTATGATTATGTGAAGTATTGGGTACAGCCCTACAGAATCTTACAACTGAGGAGATCTCATCATGTTGTACCAAGGTTTATGATGATGTGAAGTATTGGGTACAGCCCTACAGAATCTTACAACTGAGGAGATCTCATCATGTTGTACCAAGGTTTATGATGATGTGAAGTATTGGGTACAGCCCTACAGAATCTTACAACTGAGGAGATCTCATCCTGTTGTACCAAGGTTTATGATTATGTGAAGTATTGAGTGCAGCCCTACAGAATCTTACAACTGAGGAGATCTCATCCTGTTGTACCAAGGTTTATTATGATGTGAAGTATTGGGTACAGCCCTACAGAATCTTACAACTGAGGAGATCTCATCATGTTGTACCAAGGTTTATGATGATGTGAAGTATTGGGTACAGCCCTACAGAATCTTACAACTGAGGAGATCTCATCATGTTGTACCAAGGTTTATGATGATGTGAAGTATTGGGTACAGCCCTACAGAATCTTACAACTGAGGAGATCTCATCATGTTGTACCAAGGTTTATGAAGATGTGAAGTATTGAGTGCAGCCCTACAGAATCTTACAACTGAGGAGATCTCATCATGTTGTACCAAGGTTTATGATGATGTGAAGTATTGAGTGCAGCCCTACAGAATCTTACAACTGAGGAGATCTCATCATGTTGTACCAAGGTTTATGATGATGTGAAGTATTGGGTACAGCCCTACAGAATCTTACAACTGAGGAGATCTCATCCTGTTGTACCAAGGTTTATGATGATGTGAAGTATTGGGTACAGCCCTACAGAATCTTACAACTGAGGAGATCTTATCATGTTGTACCAAGGTTTATGATGATGTGAAGTATTGGGTACAGCCCTACAGAATCTTACAACTGAGGAGATCTCATCCTGTTGTACCAAGGTTTATGAAGATGTGAAGTATTGGGTGCAGCCCTACAGAATCTTACAACTGAGGAGATCTCATCATGTTGTACCAAGGTTTATGATGATGTGAAGTATTGGGTGCAGCCCTACAGAATCTTACACCTGAGGAGATCTCATCATGTTGTACCAAGGTTTATGATGATGTGAAGTATTGGGTGTAGCCCTACAGAATCTTACAACTGAGGAGATCTCATCATGTTGTACGAAGGTTTATGATGATGTGAAGTATTGGGTGCAGCCCTACAGAATCTTACAACTGAGGAGATCTCATCATGTTGTACCAAGGTTAATGATGATGTGAAGTATTGAGTGCAGCCCTACAGAATCTTACACCTGAGGAGATCTCATCATGTTGTACCAAGGTTTATGAAGATGTGAAGTATTGGGTGTAGCCCTACAGAATCTTACAACTGAGGAGATCTCATCATGTTGTACCAAGGTTTATGATGATGTGAAGTATTGGGTGCAGCCCTACAGAATCTTACAACTGAGGAGATCTCATCATGTTGTACCAAGGTTTATGATGATGTGAAGTATTGGGTGCAGCCCTACAGAATCTTACAACTGAGGAGATCTCATCCTGTTGTACCAAGGTTTATGATGATGTGAAGTATTGGGTACAGCCCTACAAAATCTTACACCTGAGGAGATCTCATCATGTTGTACCAAGGTTTATGATGATGTGAAGTATTGGGTACAGCCCTACAGAATCTTACAACTGAGGAGATCTCATCCTGTTGTACCAAGGTTTATGATGATGTGAAGTATTGGGTACAGCCCTACAAAATCTTACACCTGAGGAGATCTCATCATGTTGTACCAAGGTTTATGATGATGTGAAGTATTGGGTACAGCCCTACAGAATCTTACAACTGAGGAGATCTCATCATGTTGTACCAAGGTTTATGATGATGTGAAGTATTGGGTGCAGCCCTACAGAATCTTACAACTGAGGAGATCTCATCATGTTGTACCAAGGTTTATGATGATGTGAAGTATTGGGTGCAGCCCTACAGAATCTTACAACTGAGGAGATCTCATCATGTTGTACCAAGGTTTATGATGATGTGAAGTATTGGGTACAGCCCTACAGAATCTTACAACTGAGGAGATCTCATCATGTTGTACCAAGGTTTATGATGATGTGAAGTATTGGGTACAGCCCTACAGAATCTTACAACTGAGGAGATCTCATCATGTTGTACCCAGGTTTATGATGATGTGAAGTATTGGGTGCAGCCCTACAGAATTTTACAACTGAGGAGATCTTATCATGTTGTACCAAGGTTTATGATGATGTGAAGTATTGGGTGCAGCCCTACAGAATCTTACAACTGAGGAGATCTCATCATGTTGTACCAAGGTTTATGATGATATGAAGTATTGAGTGCAGCCCTACAGAATCTTACAACTGAGGAGATCTTATCATGTTGTACCAAGGTTTATGATGATGTGAAGTATTGGGTGCAGCCCTACAGAATCTTACAACTGAGGAGATCTCATCATGTTGTACCAAGGTTTATGAAGATGTGAAGTATTGGGTGCAGCCCTACAGAATCTTACAACTGAGGAGATCTCATCATGTTGTACCAAGGTTTATGATGATGTGAAGTATTGGGTACAGCCCTACAGAATCTTACAACTGAGGAGATCTCATCATGTTGTACCAAGGTTTATGAAGATGTGAAGTATTGGGTACAGCCCCACAGAATCTTACAACTGAGGAGATCTCATCATGTTGTACCAAGGTTTATGATGATGTGAAGTATTGGGTACAGCCCCACAGAATCTTACAACTGAGGAGATCTTATCATGTTGTACCAAGGTTTATGATGATGTGAAGTATTGGGTACAGCCCTACAGAATTTTACAACTGAGGAGATCTCATCATGTTGTACCAAGGTTTATGATGATGTGAAGTATTGGGTACAGCCCTACAGAATCTTACAACTGAGGAGATCTCATCATGTTGTACCAAGGTTTATGATGATGTGAAGTATTGGGTGCAGCCCTACAGAATCTTACAACTGAGGAGATCTCATCATGTTGTACCAAGGTTTATGAAGATGTGAAGTATTGGGTGCAGCCCTACAGAATCTTACAACTGAGGAGATCTCATCATGTTGTACCAAGGTTTATGATGATGTGAAGTATTGGGTGCAGCCCTACAGAATCTTACAACTGAGGAGATCTCATCATGTTGTACCAAGGTTTATGATGATGTGAAGTATTTAGTGCAGCCCTACAGAATCTTACAACTGAGGAGATCTTATCATGTTGTACCCAGGTTTATGATGATGTGAAGTATTGGGTGCAGCCCTACAGAATCTTACAACTGAGGAGATCTCATCATGTTGTACCAAGGTTTATGAAGATGTGAAGT
Source organism: Limnoperna fortunei (assembly GCA_944474755.1). NCBI lineage: Eukaryota > Metazoa > Mollusca > Bivalvia > Mytilida > Modiolidae > Limnoperna > Limnoperna fortunei. The sequence continues at coordinate 60,410,424 of OX104119.1, read as the reverse complement.
ATTGGGTACAGCCCTACAGAATCTTACAACTGAGGAGATCTCATCGTGTTGTACCAAGGTTTATGATGATGTTAAGTATTGGGTACAGCCCTACAGAATCTTACAACTGAGGAGATCTCATCATGTTGTACCAAGGTTTATGATGATGTGAAGTATTGGGTACAGCCCTACAGAATCTTACAACTGAGGAGATCTCATCATGTTGTACCAAGGTTTATGATGATGTGAAGTATTGGGTGCAGCCCTACAGAATCTTACAACTGAGGAGATCTCATCATGTTGTACCAAGGTTTATGATGATGTGAAGTATTGGGTACACCCCTACAGAATCTTACAACTGAGGAGATCTCATCATGTTGTACCAAGGTTTATGATGATGTGAAGTATTGGGTACAGCCCTACAGAATCTTACAACTGAGGAGATCTCATCATGTTGTACCAAGGTTTATGATGATGTGAAGTATTGGGTGCAGCCCTACAGAATCTTACAACTGAGGAGATCATATCATGTTGTACCAAGGTTTATGAAGATGTGAAGTATTGGGTACAGCCCTACAGAATCTTACAACTGAGGAGATCTCATCATGTTGTACCAAGGTTTATGATGATGTGAAGTATTGGGTACAGCCCTACAGAATCTTACAACTGAGGAGATCTCATCATGTTGTACCCAGGTTTATGATGATGTGAAGTATTGGGTGCAGCCCTACAGAATCTTACAACTGAGGAGATCTCATCATGTTGTACCAAGGTTTATGAAGATGTGAAGTATTGGGTGCAGCCCTACAGAATCTTACAACTGAGGAGATCTTATCATGTTGTACCAAGGTTTATGATGATGTGAAGTATTGGGTACAGCCCTACAGAATTTTACAACTGAGGAGATCTTATCATGTTGTACCAAGGTTTATGAAGATGTGAAGTATTGGGTGCAGCCCTACAGAATTTTACAACTGAGAAGATCTTATCATGTTGTACCCAGGTTTATGATGATGTGAAGTATTGGGTGCAGCCCTACAGAATCTTACAACTGAGGAGATCTCATCATGTTGTACCCAGGTTTATGATGATGTGAAGTATTGGGTGCAGCCCTACAGAATTTTACAACTGAGGAGATCTTATCATGTTGTACCCAGGTTTATGATGATGTGAAGTATTGGGTGCAGCCCTACAGAATCTTACAACTGAGGAGATCTTATCATGTTGTACCAAGGTTTATGATGATGTGAAGTATTGAGTGCAGCCCTACAGAATCTTACAACTGAGGAGATCTCATCATGTTGTACCAAGGTTTATGATGATGTGAAGTATTGGGTACAGCCCTACAGAATCTTACAACTGAGGAGATCTCATCCTGTTGTACCAAGGTTTATGATGATGTGAAGTATTGGGTGCAGCCCTACAGAATCTTACAACTGAGGAGATCTCATCATGTTGTACCAAGGTTTATGATGATGTGAAGTATTGGGTGCAGCCCTACAGAATCTTACAACTGAGGAGATCTCATCATGTTGTACCAAGGTTTATGATGATGTGAAGTATTGGGTACAGCCCTACAGAATCTTACAACTGAGGAGATCTCATCATGTTGTACCAAGGTTTATGATGATGTGAAGTATTGGGTGCAGCCCTACAGAATCTTACAACTGAGGAGATCTCATGATGTTGTACCAAGGTTTATGATGATGTGAAGTATTGGGTGCAGCCCTACAGAATCTTACCACTGAGGAGATCTCATCATGTTGTACCAAGGTTTATGATGATGTGAAGTATTGGGTGCAGCCCTACAGAATCTTACAACTGAGGAGATCTCATCATGTTGTACCAAGGTTTATGAAGATGTGAAGTATTGGGTACAGCCCTACAGAATCTTACAACTGAGGAGATCTCATCATGTTGTACCAAGGTTTATGATGATGTGAAGTATTGGGTGCAGCCCTACAGAATCTTACAACTGAGGAGATCTCATCATGTTGTACCAAGGTTTATGAAGATGTGAAGTATTGGGTACAGCCCTACAGAATCTTACAACTGAGGAGATCTCATCATGTTGTACCAAGGTTTATGATGATGTGAAGTATTGGGTGCAGCCCTACAGAATCTTACAACTGAGGAGATCTCATCATGTTGTACCAAGGTTTATGATGATGTGAAGTATTGGGTACAGCCCTACAGAATCTTACAACTGAGGAGATCTCATCATGTTGTACCAAGGTTTATGATGATGTGAAGTCATTTTCATAAAAATTAAAGCTTCAACGCAAAAGTAAATTTGAGGTGGAAAGAACAAATGAACGAAGGGGTAAAGGAATGGATAGACAAACTGTCCAAAAATCTACATGTCCTCCAACTTTAGTGTGAGCAGGATATTAAAACTGCAATCTGTCAAACTGATCAACTGAGGTTGGAGTTGAGCCAACTTTGCCTGAAGTAGGGGATGAACATAAACATATAAATAATATAACTGATTATCCTTACATGGGTAGTATAGTTAATTAAAATAATGTCTCCTTACATGGATAGTATAGTTAATTAAAATAATGTCCCCTTACATGGGTAGTATAGTTAATTAAAATAATGTCTCCTTACATGGGGAGTATAGTTTATTAAAATAATGTCCCCTTACATGGGTAGTCCCCTTACATGGGTAGTATAGTTAATTAAAATAATGTCTCCTTACATGGATAGTATACTTTCTGTCCATTGTTCTTGTAAACCAACATTGTAATAAATTCTCTGTTATCTGCAAAGTCATCCTGTAAAGACATTAACAAATTAAAAACTGTAACTACATGGATTGAAGCACCAAGCATGCTCAGCAGTTCACTTCTGTGTTGATGTACAGTACCCATGTCTAGTCATAATAAAAAAATTGTATGAGCTAACATTAAACCATGTCCAATAAGCCATGTCTAAAAAAATGTCCAATAAACTACCCCCATTTAACTGTATATCTAAAAATCATGTTTATTAAACCATAATTATGGCCAATAAACAATGTCTAGTAATGATTAAACATTAACCATCAAATAAACCATGAATGTGCAAAAAGACTACAAAACCAATGGATTCTATTGTGCTGTATGCAGTATTTGAACATTAGTACATTTCAGTCCAATAATCATTCATTATATAAGATGTTTGCATATAAATTCAAGAAATATTAATTTCCACATTGCTAATGAAATCAAATGACTGCAGCTTAGCACTAAGGTAATTTTGTAAGACTCTCCTTATCTGCAGCTTAGAACTAACGGTCATTTTGTTAGACTCTGCCTATCTGCAGCTTAGCACTAACTGTCATTTTGTTAGACTCTGCCTATCTGCAGCTTAGCACTAACGGTCATTTTGTTAGACTCTGCCTATCTGCAGCTTAGCACTAACGGTCATTTTGTTAGACTCTGCCTATCTGCAGCTTAGCACTAACGGTCATTTTGTTAGACTCTGCCTATCTGCAGCTTAGCACTAACGGTCATTTTGTTAGACTCTGCCTATCTGCAGCTTAGCACTAACGGTCATTTTGTTAGACTGCACCTATTTTAATTATATTAACCTAATCTTTTAGCAATAGTATAATTCCAACAATGGATACATGTGAGTGGTATAAAAAAAGTTATTTGAACAATAACACTCAACACAGAATAACTTGAGCTTTGCAAAGAGGTCGTTTAGTTAGACTCCGCCTATTTTAATGATGCTAGCTCCACCTGTTGGCAATAGGATGATTCCATCAATGGTTACATGCAAGTAGCATGAAAACCATGATGCTATTTATTCTATGTAAAACTACGTTTCTGTAAAATGGGGGCACTTATGATGAAACTGTTTCACATGACCAATAATAACATATAACAGTCATAAAACTTACCTGCACATAAGTTATAACTTTTAGTGCAGTGTATTTACAAAAGCATTATATGGAAGACATCTAATTGTCAAGGTTTACCTGACCTTCCAGTAATCTAAAGTTAACAGTTGTCCAGAATACATAGGAACAAGTACAATGCTTAACTTGTAACAGGAACTACATATTAATTAGATATATTAATGTTGTCTCTTTGGTCTTCTATTGAAATTGGTTGATAAAAAGATGTACATTTTACATGAATATGGACAAGACAAATTTACAAAATTTTAAATTACCTGTAGTCTGTCTTTTAATGAATTTGATATTCTTACACATTTGTTTTTATTAAAAGAATTACAGATCATATTTACATGTTTGTATGGTGTTTAATGCCCCTTTCAGCCATTTTTCAGCCATATCGTGGCATCCAGTTTTTATTGGGGCTATCAGGGTGCTCAATGGAAGCCAGGGTACCAGGAGAAAACTCAGACCTTCAGCAATCCTTGTCAATTAAAATTTAGGTCAAGCATACCGTGCCCAGAGAAAAACTTCAACCTGCAGCCTCAGTGTTGACAGGTACCATATGTACATGAATACAGACAAAGCAATGGAACCAAATGTTGACAGTAGTCTGAGTCTCTTAAAGAGGAGATGGTTGATTAAAATTATTACAGCTTATATGGGAAATAAATTAATGAAATTTTAAATCAGTCTCTTAAAAAAGTATTGTTGACAAAAAACATCACATTGGCCAGTCGTTACTATGCCAACCATCACCATGGCAGTCATACCTTATCAGTGATATGTCTGGTTAGCAGTATCCACACTGCAGAAGGCTGTGACGCTCGTAATTCTAACCTGAACTGTGGATTGTCACTAATGTTGTATGCATCTCTTTTTGGTCCTTCTTTGGCTGACCACACACTGAATTAGAATGCACAGACTAAAAACAATTGTTCACAGTTTGTCTTCACATAAAATATATCTAACAATGTATTCATAATATTTTATTTATCATTTATATGTTCAGCAAATTAACAATCAGGACAATTTCTTTAATACTGCCCAGGGGAGAGCACCTATTTGTTATTAAATATGTTTGGTTTTTAGTTTTGAGGATTTCATGTAGTTGATGGTAATTACTGATAATGATATTTTTAATGTGAAAATATCATGATAGCTGTTTAACAATATATTTGTACAATTGTCATTAGTGGGTGGGGGTGGGTGGTGTGACTATTTCTTAATAAATAAATGTCATGTTTTAATATTTTCATATAACTTAAACAATATATTTCATAACTTTATAAAATGAAATTCCTTATAATCAGTAATTCCATTTCTAACTAAATAACAGCCTTCTTAATATACATGTAGCAATACCGTGAAACTACGTAAAACCAGACCCTTAGAAAACTGGCTCTCCCTTCAATCTGCCTTTTTTAAAAAGTCTTGTAAATGTAAATTATCTTTACAAAACTGGCCACCTCTACAAACCAAGTAAATTTTACTTAACCCACCACCTATGTTAACCGGCCATTTATCTCTGTCTCAGTGGTGGCGGGAATAGAGAAGTAGTTTTTTTGTAATAGTATCAGAAATAGTTATTATTTGTGGAGTAAGCTGGTGTACCTAATAAGAAGTCTGACAGCCAATAGGAAAAGATGAAACAAAAACTCAACTAAAAATTGGAAGAAAATCATCTCTCTTACACTGTGGCATTAGCTCTTTATAATAAACTAGGATTAACAACTAGTGACTTCAGGCAAAATTGTTTTACAGGCATTAACTTTGAGTCACCTTGCTTATATTAAGTTAAACAATTATTAAAATAGTCTACTATATAATACCTGTGTATACAGTGAGTATACTTAAACAGTTCTGGATTCCAGTTTATATATATAACATCATAAAATCTACACAGGGAATCATAGTCTATCCAAAATACACCTGTAAAAGAAACATGCATGTTTTAGGTGATTTGACATCGAGTGTCCAAAATATATCATGTTGTTTATTGTGTGCATGTTTTAAAGTGTTTTATCCTATTACACAAAGTTTTGACTACATCATAGAATCCAGTTATCATGGGGAAGAAGTCAAGAACTCCTGTAAGTAAATTGGCAAGCCATCTTAATTAAGGCTTCAGTCAACCACAAATTGGGCTAAAAACTGGGGCTGACAAGGTGATGACAATTCAACAATTAGCAGAAAATATTACTAACTACCAATTCAGTCAATAAGAGCCCAAAATATTTCAAACATAATTTATGGAGGCATGAATATATAATGATTTACAACAAGTTGGCTCTTAATGCCAAACATTTCATCCTGAGCATAAGCGATGAAAGACCAACCCATGGAAAAATCAGTATATATTCATGCCCCATGGAATTATTTCTATTAAAAAAAACAAAAATTAAATAAAAAGGATTTTTAATGAGATGAGTTCCTACGATATATGAATAGTGTAAAAAAGAAAATATATGTAGGAAGACATTGTCCTGCTTAAAACTTCTTTATTATAAGGTGACATGTTGTCTATGCAACAAAGTAAAGGCAAACAATGTTGATTTGATAAACATCCATGGAAGTGACATTTTTATTAACCAGAAAGTAGGAAATTGTTTCAAAATTACCACAAATTCAGAACAGATTTGAATTTTTACGGTAGACATCGCTTTTCATAAGTATTTATTTGTATAACAACATGATCATTTTTGTTGTGATCAATTTAACAGAATTTTATTTGAATTTGTTTTCTCCAGATTTATGTATGTCTGTTGCACATGTGTATTGTACAATTTTGACTGCACATGTTTTTCATTAAGTTGTTATATTTTCTTGGCAATATAACATACAAACAATTCAATCTTTATTGATTCAAAATGTTGTTGAAATATTATGTTCTACAAAATGGCTGAAACAGATCTGTACTTATAAGAAATGGATCTATACTTATAATGAGATTGCCAACTGTTGACCTTATTATGTAATAAAACTGACTGGTGTGAACGCGAACTCAATAAACACATGTGTCAGTGACAGTAATAGCATTAGGGTTGATCTTTTAATAAAAAATATTGCTATCTAGTGGAAATTAAAGGTATTCAAACCAACAAAATGATTTTTTATAGTACTATGTAAAATGTGACTTTTTTAGATGTCCAATTACAGCAAACCTTAGTCGGACATTTTATTGTAAATTTTGGTCATGTCCGGCCAATATGACCATTTCCAGACCCTTGATATGTACTTATCTATCAATGTAAAATTTAACTTGACCTAAATACATTTAGAACAGTATTCTGATTTCTAGATGATAAGTCTTTATCTAAATCCAAAACATCTAATAACCTTTTTAAAAAGATGGTTAGTACCGTAACGAAAAAATGTTTTAGTACGAAAACTTACCATTGTCAAATTGTTGAGCACTTTTGGGGTCATAGTTCAAGGCCTTCTGCATTTCAGGAGTCCAGTTTGTTGTGTCATTTTCACTAAAATTTCCTTTCCATCTTAAATGATTCCATGGATTTTTTAACATTAATAACTTGCGTCCCTAAAAATAAAGCAGACATGTACTACATATCCTTAAAATATAACAAGCCATGTATTTTCATTCAATATACAAGTATAAGATATAAATGTACAGTGACAGTGGTGCCCCAAATATATATCTACTGGTATTCCAAGTTCATTTTCTTTGAGCATATTTTGCTATTCTTTTTTAACATAAGAAAATCTGCTATGAACCAAAGTATGTCTTAAACAAATTAATTAATAGCTGTTTCTGTTAAGTGGAATCTGAAGAAATAAATACCATTTTGTATAAGTTTATTGATAGGTTAACTAAGTATTTCAAACTCAAAGATTTAAATACAAACAAGTTTCCATGAGCTAATGATCCCTGACGATTACCCCTGCTCTAAAAAAATAAATCCAACTATATGGCATGATCATATAAAGATATTGCATATTTTTAAGATATAGTCATATTTTTCATACAAATTACCATAGTAGTGTCACTGGTATTTTGCACAATGGCAAAGCATGATTTCATCAGAAAAAAGAAAAGTAACTTTGATTGGCTCTTTGACTTCAATGCACTTTTAGTACCAGTGGCAATTAGGTCATTTTTATAAAATAGTAAACAGTAGTGTTTCTTTACAACATCAATGCATACTGACTCACCATAACTGGCAAACTTCCAAGGAACATGTAGTCATGTTTACAACATTGATAATAATTCAAATGTTTTAAATATAAAATACCTTAATTTCTCGAATATCGAGCATTGCATAGGCATGAGTAGGAACAAGGCCTGCTCTGTCTGCCTCAGTTTCTGATATCTCTCCTGTTGCTACGGTGATAAGGCAATGTCCCTGATGAAATCTGTCATAGATGCGTTTAAATTCTTTGTCTTTATTGAATTCATCAGAATTATTGCGAATGGCCACACGTTCAGGTATCCAGCCTGTTAAAGCATTCAGATCTATGTTCTAAAAAATTAAAAAGTAAACAATAAATTTATGCAAAATAGAGCTACCAGAAATAGATGCATAAATTCAATCAAATATTAAAATGCATAACAAAAAAGAGATTATTTCAAATAGATATCCTGTTGATTACTTCTTTTATCCCCCAGACCATTGTATTATGGAATCAACTACCAACCACCATCATTCTTCAGTCTGATCATCTCAGACAGGTTTTGAACAATCTAACCATTGCCTAGGTAGCAAAACACTGTTTTTATCCTGATTTTAACTCTATAACAATTAACTTCTAATTTTAATTAAATTTTCCTGACTTTTTATTCATCAACAATAGTCCCTATTTGATGTCTTCCTGTCATCTTAAACTTTCATCTTTACAGTGACACACAATACCATTAATACCCGAAAGGGGAGTCTAGCAGTATATACATGTATAGATAGATACTTACACTTTAACATATTAAATTAAAACTATCAAGTGTGTATAATGATTATTTGTAATAGTGGGCATCATAAGATGCAAGCTTTACAACAACATGTGTGTGGAAGACAGAAATATACACTACTAACTGATGGAGATATATAGGTCACATTCAGCTAGAGAAACAAATAGTAACATCAGGATAGCACTAACCTGGTCGCCTGAAGGTACATGTAAAAGAAAAGCTGGAAGACCAAAGAATACCTGGAGAAGAACTGTTGAAAAAGAGAGAAACGAAAATGGATGGAATACATGGCAAAGAGCATAAACAGCAGCAAGTGACAGACAGGGGTGGCGTAGAATGCTAAACAGCCTCACGAGTCCTTGAACACCCAGAGAGAATTAGGAGATAACTGTATTGTATTTGAAGATTTGCCGACATCAATTGGTGATTTGATGGTCAGAAATTGAGTTTATTGGCGATGCGTAAGCGGAGCCAGTAAACAGATATTTCCGACCATCAAATCCCCAATTGATGCCGGCGAATCTTCAAATACAATACAGTTATCTCCATTCTAATGCTACCGCAATAAAAAACTAAATTAACTGATTAAAATTGGAATTTTTTATTTGCCGGAAATAATGTCTGCTCTTGGGTTAAAATCTGACGGCATCAATTGTGGAATTGATGCCATGAAATTATTCATTTTATCCAATCAGAATTGACATTACATCAAGAACTGCATTAGAATATGAGATATGAACCAGAAGTGGCAATTGTTGCAAGATTGCATTTAAGCTTTATTAAAAACTTTTGTATTTGTAACACAATCAATTTTTATTTGAAAGATTTTAAAAATGTGTTAAAAAAAAAACAATAACAACTTCTTACATGATGCATCACTTATTTTTTAATTTCTGCAATGCTTTTGCATTATCATGATCAACTAGGTCACAGCTGCAGGTTAATCAAGGAACTTACAGGATATCCTGATAGTTTCTGGTTTAGAATCTCATATAAATGTCAAAACTTTGCCTTGGCTTGCAGGCTATGTCTAGTTCATATTAGTTTTGTCAATAATATAATCAAGCTTCTCCAAAACGTAAAACTAAAGTTTGAAGCAATCAACACAATATGTTTATTATCTTCAGAGTTTAGAATTAAAGATCAGATTGCCATGACAATTTGAATAGATGTCAATGTGGCTATTTCGATTTTATTACCATTTGAGTTGGAAATCGATTTATTTAGGGTTTAATGACTATTCGTTTTAGACAGGTTTTCATGATGAAAACGAACGAAAAACGTTGCAGTTAGTGGAGTAAGACAGGAAGTCTTTATATAAAGCAAAAAATCAATAGTAAAATGCTGGGGAAGAATAAATATGGTAAGATAACAGATGAGTTCATTATATTGACTGTAAGTGAATGCTCCTATCATAGCAAGACATTAACATTATAACGAATATAAATTATATGTGTCAAAAGGTTAAAAGTAGTTGATCACACATGAAAATGGGCCGGATGTATATATAAACAGGACAGACAAGGGCCATACAGAATACCCACCACTGGGGGGTAATGTACCAAGAACAACAGAAGTTATATTTTCTTATTGATTACAGAGTTTTAACCACTACTGTACTTACAGAATTAGAACCGGGGAAGTCATAACCTCCCATCACCTTCATATAAGCTTTCTCCAGCAGTGAGACCCACAACTCATTTTTATTGTTTGAAAAGGAACACAACAATTCACCATCTTTTCCCATTGGTAGGTAATCATCAACAATGACCTGGAAACAAAAGAATTAAACTTGAAACAATTTAAGATCTGATCTGTGTATCATAAGTATGTTCTTACATGAAAACATCTATTTATTTTACTGTCATATATTTCAGTGACTATACTCATTTTTATAGCTTATCATTAAATGATAAAAATGCTAAATAAAAATAATACTTCCTTCAATTTAACTGCTATTTTTTTTCAAAAGTTTGGGGAAGCTGGTTTTATTTAAATGTTAATTGAATAAATTTTTTCAAGAACTGATAAAAGGATCTCTGTGAATCTGGCAACCTCAAGGGCAAATTTCAGATATTTTAAATCTAGTCAAAAACACCAATAGTATACACTTTCAGAAGTTTTAAGCTAATCTGTCAGATGTGGTCTACATGAAACTTTCATGCCAAAAGTTATAATCAAATAATTCAATAACATTAAGATTTCACCATGGTTAATAGTAAATCATGGGCTGTTATCAATCATGTGCTAATACAGTTAAATAAGACATTTTTTGCATTTATATTTAATACTTATACAATTCTGATGCTGTGTGTTATTCATTTACTTTTTATTGCCAAATGGGAGGGTTTTTCTCCAGGCACTGTGTAAAAACTGGACACCATCAATGGCTGAAAAACTGCTGAAATTTGTATTAAAATACATTCAAACACTTGGTTACATGTCTTACTGATAAAAGCAGTACAGTTTGATAACAGCATTTTTGTTTCAATTAGTAATAAATAAGTGTTAACTACAAACTGTAATATAAACCTATTTCATTAAAAAAAATCAGACATTATGCAAGTGTTTCAACATGTTTATCGCTATATTGTTCAATTTTCCTTTGATTGTGCAAGCTGAGAAAAATAGTATCAATCACAAGACTTGTGACAAGTGGCTAGACAAGAAAATCTCAAACCCAAGGACAAAGATAACTTAATAGAGAAATGTCATTGAATTAGGGCTTACAAACACTCAAAAATACATGCTCACAAAGGTATACCCCCCCCCCCTTTTTCGCTTTCAAGTCCAATTATCTCCCCTTTATGATATCCAAGGTCAATACAAATCCTTTATGCACATCTACATATATTGTACTTCCTTTATGCTAAGTTGCATTAAATTTCATCAAGTGGTTTAGGAGGAGTTGTGCTTACAAGGGATGTGGACAGACAGACAGACAGACAGACAGACAGGGTGATTCCTATATACCCCCCCCAAAACAAGTTTGTGTGTGGGGGGGTATAAAAACTCTAAACATCTGTGATTGCAATCAGAATACAAGAATAACTGTCTGATCTTGTTTCAAAACTTCAAAAACTTTCTTCCTGACAGTACATTTATTTGGTGTGATTGAACAAGGTTAAAACACAATTCCATTAATTATCTAATCTACCTAATGGCATTGTTTTAGTTTGGGTAGTAAACCAGAATACCCAGTAAAATCCAGCAACCATCTACTGGAAAAAACCCCTTGTCAAGGTTGAATCGAGCACACATTTCGTGAAGTAAGAATGGAACTCGCAACCATGGTGATAACACACCAGTGATTAATAGTCCATGAATAACTACCTAGATGTCTCAACCACCAGGGATAAGGGCTATTCCAGAAAAAAATATACCCCAGGGGCAGGACCCAGTCGATTAAATAATGTGTAGGTGGGGGTAAAAATGCACATTGAAATCTGTTTGGTGGGGTGTCAAAAAAAACAAAATAATAATAATTTGATATAAGAAAATTGTAGGTGGGGGGGTTAAATTTTAATTTAAATCTATCGGTGGTACCCCTTAATTTCAAGTGTGTTCTGCCCACAGGAGACATTTTTTTCTGGAATAGCCCTAAAATCACTGTTTGATCTTTAAAAATTACCTTTCTATAAACACCGTTAATGTGTAACTTGATCATGTATTTACCACAGGGATTGAACACTGGATCACCATTTTTGTTCTGTGGATAAATTATTCTGAAAGACAAATTATTACAGGAAATTACATTAACTTTATGGATATTTTTGTGTCATACTTTAAAGCATATATTGATGAAAAATGTCTCGTGCAAAATTTGACAGCTTTTTATACATCTGTAATTTGCACAAGTTTGGCAGTCAAACGAAATTGTTTCACTGAAGTACAAAGCAATTTCTATTATGTGTGTTGTGTGTCCTAAATAGATAGAAACCCATTAACCATGCGTCACTTCCTGAAAAAGCAATACAACTTTTGTAGGTTATTGTTTTCTTTTTGTGTGGATTGCCTTTTATTTATACATTATACACATCTCACAACATTATCTATATGGCCTACTTGTACAGAGCACCACACTTATATTGCTTCCTCCGAAGGTCGGGGGTTTTCTCCGGGTACTCCGGCTTCCTCCCCCAATAAAAACTGGACGCCATGATATAGCTGAAAAATTGCTGAAAGTGGCGGTAAACAACATTCGAAACAAACAAACAAACTATATTGCTTCCTTGGACAATATAAAATTATAGCAAAAAAATGTGAATGAGAACGACAATGAGCTAAAGATGTGTGGTTACATGCCTGTGTTTCGTTTGTTAAACAATCCATGAGGATTTAACCAAATGTTTTGATCAATATTCCCTAGGGTACTACTTAGAACTGCAGATTATTTTAAAAAAACAATTTAAAAGGGAGGGGGCCACAGTGGACGAGTAGTTAAGGTAGTTCGTCTACTATTGAACCATGGGTATGTCAACACTGAGATTGCTGGTTGGAGTATCACTGCGGACAGGTTGTACTCGACTCCAGTCTTAATTGACAAGAATTGCCAGTTTTCCTACTGAAGGTTGGGTTTTATTACAATAAATACGTTACCATCATAAATTTAGATATTTTCCCTATTCGCAGCATGTGAACCGGAAACACAAACAAATACCCTTTGAGACAACCCCCATTCCCACCTGGCGCATGTGCAACCATAATCTCCATCATTTTTTCCGGTTCTTTGAACCAAGCAGCACGTGAATTATTTTGTTGACGGTCCAAAGCCTGTTACATAGGAAACTTATTTTTTAAGAATTGTGTTTATTTTAGGAGTGAAAACTGTAATATTATTGCTTTTGTTTCATTTTGTTACTTTGTTCAGGTTGCACATGAACAAAGTCAAAGTCTCGACTTACTATACAGTACACTTACTCTATCAGTCTACACGGCGGACGGTTATCCCTTTAGCTTTCTATTATTACATAGGAAGAGTTTTGGGATAAATGTTGCATAGTTAAAACGAAACGTCTTCGAACCAACAGACATTAGTATGTTTGTTTCCGGTCAAACGTGTTTGTTTCCGGTTGCGGTTCTTTATTTACGTAAAGAACTTCCATTTCCGTTAGAAAATATTTTTGTTTTCTTCTGTCTGGTAAAGTTACCAGACTGAAGTTCATGTAAGTATTACACTTCTCAATCACTACATAAAATATTTATTGTTTTCTTTGGTCGGGTAAAGTTACCGGACTGAATTTCATGTAAGTAATTTTACATTTCCACTTAGCCTACCATGTGCTGTCAGAGGCAAACAGTCTACACGTACAATGTCAATGGTTGACACTGTGGTAAGGTCTGTGTGGTATAAATTTTTTCCCATTGGCATGAGGAATAATTCTTTTGCCAGGGTAACCTACTTTGTTTCAGGGCCATTATTTAAATTTATTTTGTTTTTAAATTTAATAGTGGTATGTTATAATAAAATAATTATAAGTATTGATAATATAATTATTTGTTATAAATTTATTAATCAATTTAATAAATTATATGAAATAATATATTGGTAGGTATTTTGATCTTTCTCTTCTTAATGGTTGGTTTCATCTCTAGTCCTTCCCAGGTAAGTATTTAACCAGAGGATATCAATATCCATGGTTTCTTTTTGGGAAGGATAAAGCTTATTTGGCTTTATAAGGTTTGAAACCATTTGATTCCTTCTCAAAGTCTTGCTTTCAGTCAGGAAAATCTCATGACTGTTGTCCTCAGTTTCTACATATGGCTGAACATTGTATGGCAGCTAGTAGTAATTGACTGAAGGACAAAGGCGAGTAATTCTTTGAGTTTTCTGGTCACATTTTCTGCAAGTTAATGGTAAGCTAAGGGCCTCGCTTATATTTTTGTTAGGAACCCTTGCTTACTTTTCATTCTCCGAGATTTTGTAAATACTCAGTCTTGGATGTCTTGCATATTTCTAGGGAAGAGATTTTTTCTGTTGATCATTGATCTTAATGGACTCTGTCATATAATTGGCTTTGACGTTTGTCCTCTGTGCTCCTTATTGCAAGTTGATGGTAGTCTAGGGGCCTTACAGTGTCTGTTGTTAGGCACCCTTCTATTTATCAAGAGATTTGAGAATTTTGATAATCCTCCGTCTCTAGGCTTGTAGGAGTTCTTGTTATGACTAGAGGAAGGTTAGATACATATACCTCCTCTAACATTCCTCAGGGTTCAGTACCTAGTTCCTATTGTGGAAAGAGGTCAGCTAATCCTAGTTCTACTTTTTGGGTTTCCTTGGTAAACTTCAAATAGAAGGAAACAAGGTCCACCCAATGAAGTCTTGTGTTGTTTCTTGGGATGGTAGGAGAAAATTGTCCACTTCTAAGTGAGTCATGTTCCTCCTCTAGCATTCCTCAGGGTTCAGTACCTAGTTCCTATTGTGGAAATAGGTCAGCTAATCCTAGTTCTTCTTTTTGGGTTTCCTTGGTAAACTTCAAATAGAAGGAAACAAGGTCCACCCAATGATGAAGTCTTGTGTTTCTTTGGATGGTAGGAGAAAATTGTCCACTTTTAAGTGAGTCATGTTCCTCCTCTGCCATTTCTCAGGGTTCGGTACCTCGTTCTTATTGGAAAGAGGTCAGCTAACCCTACTTCTTCTGTTTGGGTTCCCTTGGTAAACTTCAAATAGAAGGAAACAAGGTCCACCCAATTGTGAAGTCTTATTTTGTTTTTTTGGATAGGAGGAGAAAATTGTCCACTTCTCAGTGAGTCATGTTCCTCCTCTGCCATTTCTCAGGGTTCAATACCTCATTCCTATGGTGGAAAGAGGTCAACTGATCCTAGTTCTTCAGTTTGGGTTCCCTTGGTAAACTTCAAATAAAAGGAAACAAGGTCCACCCAATGCTTCTTTGTGTGGTAGGAGGAAATTGTCCACTTCTTAGTGAGTCATGTTCCTCCTCTGCCATTTTTCAGGGTTTAGTACCTCGTTCTTATTAGATAGAGGTCAGTTAATCCTAGTTCTTCAGTTTGGGTTCCCTTGGTAAACTTCAAATAGAAGGAAACAAGATCCACCCAATGTTTCTTTGTGTGGTAGGAGAAAATTGTCCACTTCTTAGTGAGTCATGTTCCTCCTCTGCCATTTCTAAGGGTTCAGTACCTCGTTCCTAATGTGGAAAGAGGTCAACTAATCCTAGTTCTTCTCTTTGGGTCCCCTTGGTAAACTTCAAATAGAAGGAAACAAGGTCCACCCAGTGGTGAAGCCTTTTATTGTTTCTTTAGATGGTAGGAGAAATCTGTCCACTTCTCAGTGAGTCATGTTCCTCCTCTGTCTTTTCTCAGGGTTCAGTACCTCATTCCTTTTGTGGAAAGAGGTCAGCTAATCCTGCTTCTTCTTCAGTTTGGTAAACTTCGTTAAGGACTAAACAAGGTATATGCAATGGGGACGTTGTATGTTCAGTCTGTTCTTTGGATAGTAGGAGAAACTTGTCCACTTTTCAGTGAGTCATGTTCCTTCTTTGCCTATCCTCGGTTTTCAATATCTCATTCTCTTTTTGGGAAAGAGATAGTGATTCCTACTTCTTCTGTTTGAGTGCCCTTGGACAATCTTCATACAGAAGTTTTCGAGGTTCACCCATTGCTGAAGTTTTTAATCTGCAATCTATTTTATATTAAGAGGAATATGTCCACATCTTGGTGAGTCACTTTCCTCTTCTGCCAATCCCTGGGGTTCAGTACCTCCTTTTTGGTATAGAAAGGTTAACTGTTCCTAGTTTTTCTCGATCTTCATCTACTGGCATTAAGCCCTTAGTTGTGAAGTGTGAGATACCTTGGAAATTATGTGCCCCTCCTTCAGTACTATCCCTTTGGAATAGGTCTGGTTTACCACTCCTCTTCCTGGGTTTTAGGGGGGGGGGGGGCAGGCTGTCCCACTTTCTCCCTTAGTGGAAACTAGTTAGGAAGACTACTTGTTTCTATCAGTACTATGGAGGGCACAGGAACTATTTTTTCTGTCTTTAGTTCCTCTGTTTTCTTCCAAGACAGAAGATTCTTTCTAGAATCAACTGTTTTAGGATAATACTGGGATTTGGCATCAAAAAGGTGTGTTGTAGTACTAAGTTCCACCAATCTCTGCAGGTTTTTTATTCCCTTCAGTTTTGGTTCTCAAAACAATGAGAAGATGAGACCTATTCTGGACCTTTTGGTCCTGAATCAGGTTTATCAGATTATCTTTTCTCCCTGGGTTGTGGACTGTTTCAAACCTGTATTGCTGTATCAGTTTTGCTCAGTTTTTGCAAGACTTTCAGACTTTGGTGGTTCTTCTGCACACCTAGTTTATTCAGGTTCACTGTTTCTTATAGTCATGTAGAGTACCACTGTAGTGACTTATTATAAGAATCGACGTTTGAACTTTTTCTCCTTTGTAGGGAAAGATCTTTTTTGCAAGAGTATTGGACAGTCCACAGAAGTCCTTCTAAGACTCTAAAATGGATTATCTGTTGTTCTTGGGTTGAATCCAAACTATTTGTTTATTTATCAACCCTTTTCTTACAGATATATGATTTTTCATGTATATTGTTCATGAAAAATCTTTTTGTACCCTCCTCTATTAAGAGTTGAATTTCAGCAATTGCTGATGTATTGACTTGGTTTGAGGTCGGGTTCTTTGAAGAAACAGTTTTTTTGCCGCTGTTATAAACTGTTTCGTGTAATGTTCCAAACAAGGACTACTGGTACATGTGTACCTCCTTGGGATTTGGATTATTTTAGTGGCCTTAACTTTTGTTTGTAGAAGTCATTTTCATTTGCATTTTTTGTTTCTCTGAATCTTGTATGTGAATTACATCATACAAGTCGAGAATTACAATAACAGACTCCTTTTCCTAGCCAAGATTCAACTTGCAGGAAAAGTCTATGACACTGTCACCTTTCTGACCTTACCTCAGAGGTAAAATTGTATGTAGGTGATAAGAGTTTTTTCCAATTAGAATCTAGCTGAAGTATTTGTCTAGGTTTTCTAGCTTGAGAAAACCTAGCTTTTACCCGTCTTTATCCCATTTAAGAAGGGAATTCGGGTTTATTTCTGCTAAAGGTTTTCTACTTGGATTTGTTAAAACTTTCATAGTTTTTTAAGTCTGCTTCTCAAACTTTCTCAAGCTTCTAGTTAAGGTTCATTGAACTTAGAGCGTTAACCTCCTCCTGGTATATTGCTAATCTTCCATATTTGAGGTTTTGTAGGTTGGTTAATGACGGTCAGTTAGTACGTTTTAACCACTTCTTACGCTCTATACCCTGTTTTGTGACAACCTTTTGCTTGGGACCAGTACCAGCAGGTAATGCACATGGTTCCCCAATTTTCAGGGGTATTCAGCAATACGTTAAATTCAGTTTATATCTAAATTTATGATGGTAACGTATTTATTGTAATAAAAACTCAATTTTTAGAAT
Source organism: Limnoperna fortunei (assembly GCA_944474755.1). Lineage (NCBI taxonomy): Eukaryota > Metazoa > Mollusca > Bivalvia > Mytilida > Modiolidae > Limnoperna > Limnoperna fortunei. The sequence goes on along the minus strand of OX104119.1, from coordinate 60,392,209 downwards.
TAAAATTTGGTTTTGTAAAATAAATACTTACCATCATAAATTAAAGGTCCCTCCCACCTCCCCTTCATCCCCCTCTGGGAACTGTCTGCTCGGTTCACAGAAAAATGATGGAGATTATGGTTGCACATGCGCCAGGTGGGAATGGGGGTTGTCTCAAAGGGTATTTGTTTGTGTTTCCGGTTCACAAGCTGCGAATAGGGAAAATATCTAAATTTATGATGGTAAGTATTTATTTTACAAAACCAAATTTTAATTCTAAAAATTGAGTTTTCATGATGGACGCCATGATATAGCTGAAAAATTGCTGAAAGTGGCGTTAAACATTTAAACAAACAAACAAATCTATAAAAGGGACAATAACAATCTGTTGCACTAAAGGAGTTTTCACTACTGAATTTGTTTCTCTTTAAGTTTTATGGGAAACTGCAGATAAGAGAAGCCTTTCTTTTAAGTTTGCCATATAATACAAAAAGTTATTTTCCATATTATTTCTGTACTGGGAAAAAATAACTTATGCACATCAAAAGTTCATAATAATGAATTTGCGGAAGTCTGATTTAATTCTCTTATGTACATGTATGCATGGAGAAGTGGTGAAAAACAGAAGCCATAATTCATTACCTCATCCTTCCTCAGTTGAAAACCTACCATTTTATTTCAGTAACAAAGATGACCCTGCAAGGCAATGGACAGAGATCCCTATGCGTCGACTCAGCTATGCATGTAACACCAATATTGCTTATAGGTTGTTAAACCACAATCGATCAATAATTTCAATTAGAATTGTTTTCCTGCCAATACATACAGAATTTGACATTCAATACTAAATTGCATTAACCGTACAGTACCTTGTAATGAGCTTCTTATTAAATCTTCTTTCGTACTGAGCACTTATAGCTAAGGAGGCTACAAAACTACAATCACTGACTATGGTCTGAAAAATAAAACATTAATTATAAATAAATATAATACCGAGTTAGACTCCATTCTGACACATTTTTTCCGAGGCCTTCATGTCATTCATAAAGGGTGGGCAATTTTATAGACATTTAAAAGAAAAGATTTCTAGCATGATGTCTCAAAAGTTAGAATTATTTACACCATAACCTTTCCGTCAATTTTTACCTATGTCTATTTCGGTCTGAATTTTAAAACATTTTTATTTGCACACAAATCGTGTTTTTTAAATGAAACTTAATGTTTATTTATTACTGGTTCTGTTACGTTAAAGCCAAATGTAAATATGCATTTATTTATCTTTGACCCTGGTGGGCCTTTACATTAGTATATAGATATAACTCATGGTTGATATGGTAATGTATTTATTTACACTTGTGATGGGCCTATGGTTTATATTAGTATTTTTTACCTACCTAATTATTTCTTATAGATTTCATTTTATAAATACAACCAAACCAATAAACTGAAATTACCTGTTTGATACTAAAACAAGAAACTGCATAAATAAGTTGTGGGTTATCACAGAAATCTTCTGGTCTGACCCATCGGGCAAACTTCTGTTTCTGTTTTGGTGACAGGGCTAATTTGCCTTCTTTGTCGCTGTAATTTAAAACCATATAACAATAAAATAGATTATAAACAATTCCATTGATGAAATGATTCTCCTACTTTCCCTTAACAGTTAGGCTTTTAAACAGGGTAGAATTTATATCAGTTATCTGAGATTTCAGAAATATATGTATCGTGGGTCACATGGCATTTCTGATTTTTACTCTAGTATGCACACAACTTTAACTTTAGTGCAACACTTTCTATAATGTTGACCTTGATTGGACAAAGTGAATTATGTCATGGCAGCAATTCCAGCTGATCTATAAATAGAATAAAGCTACTACCTGAATGATTAGGTTTTCAAATTTATCATGCAGATTACTAAAAACAAACACCACTCATAGATTGAATTGGATTAACATAATCAATCAACTTTGAAAAAAAGATAAACAAGTTTAAGTTAAAAAAAAAATTACATCGAGCAATAGGAACAGCAGAAAAAAATTAATCTGTGTTTCTTATTTAAACGAAATATTTTGTTTGTTTGTTTGTTTGAATGTTGTTCAACGCCACTTTCAGCTATACCATGGCATCCAGTTTTTATTGGGGGAGGAAGTCCGGGTAACTGAGGAAAACCCCTGACCTTCGGTAGGAAAACTGGCAATCCTTGCAATTAAGATTGGAGTCGAGCGCATCCTGCCCGCAGTGAGACTCGGACCCGTGATCTCAGTGTTGACAGACCATGTGATCAATAGTAGACGAACTACCTTAACCACTCAACCACCAAGGCCCTTTTAAACAAAAAGATTTTATACCTATATGTCACAGGGAAGGCAAATCTTTCTTTCATATCAACACTCATAAAAGGCACATATTCTCTCCCATTGATAAAGGAAGTCTTCCTGAGAACAGCAATCTCCTCCTTAGAATAATCAAAAGGTCCCAGATTAATTAAACCAGTCCTTGTGTTAGCAGCTTTTCTTTGATTTTGTTGTGGAGTAGTCTCCTCTTCATCTAGAAATGCCCCATGACCTAAAGGTGGCATTTTCTTAGAATCTGGAGATTTAGGTGCATTTTCTTTTTTTGTCAGCAGTTTCTTTAATTCTTCTGCTCTGGAAAAATTATTTTATTCATTATAAGAGGAATATGGAGATATTCCGTTTAGTTTAATTACTGTATGAAGAACAAATGGAATGGACATCCAAACAGTAATATTATATAATTATAATATAAATAGACTAGATGAAGCAATTAAATAATACAAGACGAAGAAATGTAAACAGATGATGAATGTCAAACATACAAATAGAAGGAATGGAATATATAAGGTATAAAGAGTGCATGTAGTTGATTTTGTTTGTTTGTTTGAATGTTGTTTCAGCAATTTTTCAGCTATATCATGGCATCCAGTTTTTATTAGGGAGGAAGCCGGAGTACCCGGAAAATAAAACCCCCGACCTACGGTAGGAAAACTGACAATCCTTGTCAATTAAGATTAGAGTCGAATGCACTCTGCTGTCAGTGAGGCTCGAACCCCCAATCTCAGTGTTGACAGACCACGTGATCAATAGTAGATGAACTACCTTAACCACTCGGCCACTGAGGCCCGTGCATGTAGCTGAAGATTATATGATATATATATATATATATATATATATATATACAAGTCTAGAAGATTATGCAACGATACATATGACGGTGTTTCTTGTCATAAATTTAGACACAGACTGACCAACGAATGGCCTTAGTCATTGAGTGTCAATATAAATAAATAACGTAAACAATCATAACATATTCATCTTAAACTTTCTCATTTTAAATGAACCCAAAACTTTTTTAATAGTTGCTTCTCAGTCCGCTAACCGGGGACGTGCCGTGCTGTTACTTGGCTTTGCTCAAATATTCCAACAAGATGTAATCAAAATTATCAAGGTGACAAATTCATTACGCCAGACGCGCGTTTCGTCTGCACAAGACTCATCAGTGGCGTTTAACTATAAATGTTTAAGATATTCTTCATTGGGAGATGGAATAATATTTTTTTTCATTCGGAGATGGAATAATATAAGTCCACTGGGATCGTGTAAATACACAATACAGGTAGTTCAAAATATTATATATAGGGTCTAAAAGAATGCTGCTGAACCAGTACACTTATTTAGTATCGGATCGACAAACATGACGATACAGCATAAACAAAAAATAATAATATACAAGTCTAGAAGATTATGCAACGATACATATGACGGTGTTTCTTGTCATAAATTTAGACACAGACTGACCAACGAATGGCCTTAGTCATTGAGTGTCAATATAAATAAATAACGTAAACAATCATAACATATTCATCTTAAACTTTCTCATTTTAAATGAACCCAAAACTTTTTTAATAGTTGCTTCTCAGTCCGCTAACCGGGGACGTGCCGTGCTGTTACTTGGCTTTGCTCAAATATTCCAACAAGATGTAATCAAAATTATCAAGGTGACAAATTCATTACGCCAGACGCGCGTTTCGTCTGCACAAGACTCATCAGTGGCGTTTAACTATAAATGTTTAAGATATTCTTCATTGGGAGATGGAATAATATTTTTTTTCATTCGGAGATGGAATAATATAAGTCCACTGGGATCGTGTAAATACACAATACAGGTAGTTCAAAATATTATATATAGGGTCTAAAAGAATGCTGCTGAACCAGTACACTTATTTAGTATCGGATCGACAAACATGACGATACAGCATAAACAAAAAATAATAATATACAAGTCTAGAAGATTATGCAACGATATATATATATATATATATATATGTGACAAAAAATATTTTTCAGAAAATAGTTTTTTTTTTTAAATGAAGCTATTAACGTGGATAAAAAACAACTTATTACGTTCATTACTAAGTAATGATGATCAGAATAAAATTACTTCAATTGATATTGTGATCAGGTTTTTGGTGTGATATGTTTTGGCATGTCTGTATTGTTAGGATATTACAAAGTGGTGCTTAAGATCTATTCTTCTGGTTTAAATCCACAAGTCACATTATGTTTATGCCCCTGTTTTGTCCATTCTGTTTTTTTTATCAATTTCTGGCTATCTGCTAATTTTGTTTGTTTTTCATTAATTCCGGCAAAAACTACTATTTTGTTCTTTATTAATTTTTTGCTATCTCCTATTAATATACTACCATTCCACGACATAAAGAGTTACCTGTCTAAGGCACTTTTTGCCATCTTTTCTACCTTGGCTTGTAAAGCTTTGTCAGAGGTATTGCTTCTCTGAAATGAAAAATTGAAAGTTGAAACACAATTTGTTTGGAGAGATCTCTTAAAATAAAACAATAGTGTATTAACATTCTAGCAATATTTCAAAAATAGGGCAGAGTGATTCTAGAAATGAAATTAAAGAAAGGGTATTTTCATTTCATTTTAATTATTGGTTTTATATTAATAGGTACAACCAAGTGAGAGGGGCAAGTTTCATACAAAGTACTTACAATCTTCAAAAACAACTCAACAGCTTCAGAATAGAGTTCTACTGCTTCTTTGTGGTTTTCAGACTCGTCTTCATCAAAAGCCTGATTTAGCAAGAACGTTGCTCTTTCAAGAATCAACTAAAACACACAAAGTAAAACCTAAAATTTTTATTGGTTTTGGACTATTTTTTATAGTAATAAATTTGAGCTTATTTTTAAATAATAATAACATGTGTCAAGAGCGATTTTTGATTATTGTATATAACAAACTGGAAGGTTACAAATTAATAATAGATTATTGTCAGTTCTTAACACTAGAGGGTGTTACTTAGCTAAAATTTTATAAAAGAAATAATTGCCCTGAGATGAGATGTAGTCAAGAAACTCCTTTCAGTCTGAAAACCATAGATAATCTCTTTATTAGAATTTTTCCTTGGCAACGTCAATGAAGTTGTGCTTATGAAGTCATTGAATTGTCACTGTAATCAACAAACAAAATACCCAACTCAGTTGAGAAGCATGAGTTTGAAAATAAATGAAAAAAATTACAATTTATAGAAAGTTCACAATTTTCAAATTCCATACTGTTGTACATTTAAAATACTTACAACACACAAACTGCCACAACGACTGTGAAGTTATTTTTAAGTATAGGTGATAAAGAATCAATGTTTATGTTTCTTATATCTGCAAATTTGGTTCTAAAAATTGGTAAAACAGAACATATTTACTAATTAAATGAAGAAAAATTAAAAAAAAGATCTTAGTCTATTTACCAGTTATTTTTCAAAAACTGTAAAGGATATTATAAATCTCTTAATATCACGATAAAAGATTTTCCTTGCAAGTTATTTATAGTACAGCTGTAACATTTACCTTTTCTTCAGACTTTGGTTGTTGTTGATGTTGTTGCACTTGTGATGCTGCAAACATATATGTAAATAGACATAATTTAGCGTCAGTTGTCATAATTAAATAAATGTCAACATGAATATACTAAATATTTAAGTTTATACATATATTTAAAAAATTTTCTTTATCTTATATGAAATTATTCTTAAGAAAAGTTTATCAAAACTTGTACAAACAAAGTAATTTGTTTATTTACAGGCAGTAAAGGTGAAAGCGCTCAATGACAAATCAAATTGGTGACATCAAATCTGCAGTCACTAAAGAATTATTTTTATGTTTTGTGACAATTAGGTTTTACAAAAGTACAAACATGAACAAAACGAACCTACAAAGATAAAAACATACTATCACTGGTGGATATTTTTAACCTACATTACATGTAGTTTCATTAATTTAAAAACATAGTGTTGAATCATCTTTTCTATTAACTTTAGAAGGGTAAAAATATCTGTACTTGTTATTTTTTTAATAGTCAAATATTTCAAAGTTTAATAGAGTTTATTCTAGGTTCGCATACAACTTCTAGAGGTTTCTGGAGAGAAAATATAATATTTGATTAACAAATATCTAAAATAATTGTGTTAAAATATAGTTACAAATTTACAAAAACAACAGAAACAATTGACTTTTAGTTGCTCATCTCAAATATTATTTGTATTCTTATCTTTAAATCTTCATTTTCATGGCTATTTCTGTGCTAAGTTTATGATTATAAAAAAGCTTTAATACACTTTTCTGGAAGTACATGTATAGTATAAAACCAAATTACAACACATAACTTACCTGCTAATTTCAATTGCTCAGCTCTAATTATATAGTCATTAGCCCTCTGAACAATGTTAGGTAGTTGTGACCCTCCTAATGCAGCACTCAGTAATGCTTGGGCTGCTTCCTGGTAACAAAAAATAATTTATTATATAGTCATTAGCCCTCTGAAAAATGTTAGGTAGTTGTGACCCTCCTAATGCAGCACTCAGTAATGCCTGGGCTGCTTCCTGCTAACAAAAAATAATTTATTATATAGTCATTAGCCCTCTGAAAAATGTTAGGTAGTTGTGACCCTCCTAATGCAGCACTCAGCAATGCCTGGGCCGATTCCTGGTAACAAAAAATAATTATATAGTCATTAGCCCTCTGAACAATGTTAGATAGTTGTGACCCTCCTAATGCAGCACTCAGCAATGCATGGGCCGATTCCTGGTAACAAAAAAAATTGTTCATGTACTATTTCCAACTGGACAGGTATTTTTTTTATGGGTCCATATTTCACTGCTGTAAAGTTGGGAAAGAGTAATCCCAACAGCAAAGAAGTTTTTAGTGAACATTTCAAATATAAAATAATCATCCCTTTTTCATTGAAATATTTTAATAAAAAGGCTATAACTCAATTTTTTTAACTATGGGAAGTGCCATTTGCTTTGGTGTCATGAAGTTCAGACAGCAGATTGTTATATTCAAACATTTGATGATGCTGCATTAGCATTATTGAATTGTATATTAATCTTCAAGATACTTACAAAATGTAAAGTGGTCACATTTTACCAGAAGATTAAAAGTTGCAGAAAATATGATGAATAAAGTTTAAGAAGAAGCATGAAAGGTGAAATGAATCCACTATAGATGGATTGTTTGTATGTTTGTTTAAATAGTGTTTAACACCACTTTTCAGCAATTTTTCAGCTATTTCATGCATATATATGGCATCCAGTTTTTATTAGGGGAGGAAGCAAGAGTAACCTGAGAAAACCCCTGACCTTCGGTAGGAAAACTGGCAATCCTTGTCAACTAAGATTGAAGTCAAGTACACCCTGCCCGCAATGAGACTTGAACCCACAACCTCAGTGCTGACTGTCCATGTGATCAAAATTAGACAAACTACATTAAACGGATTGGGGTAATATATGTATGTCTGTGTGATTGTATTACAATAAATTATAATGACAACTGTAACATTACATTGTAATAAAAAATTGCCATCTGGTAGTTTCCACTTTCATCATGCTTGACTGCCTGCTGAGCAAAGGCTTTTCCGTCAACTTCTAATGCTGTAGTGTCAATGGCATAATCATCAGAGTTTGGATCCATGTCTAATGACAATAATTATTCTATATCCATTATATCTGTAAAAATAATATAAATTTAAGATGAGTTGTTTAGTTTATTGTGAAGCTTAAATGATTATGAGAGAAATATTGTCAACAAAGAATCATAAACAAACAATACATGCAACTGTAAGGAAAACTATAAATGAGTTTAAATAACCAAGGATGATAAAAAGGACATCGCAAGGGGTCCTACTAAATGCAGAGAAGTACAGAGAATTGCAGAGAAGTGAAGAGAAATAATTAAAAAATGATTTATTCGATTAAATAAAGGTTTCTTATATATCCAATTATTATATTTTGTATAAATTGATCAAAATTTACTAAAATACAACCTTATTTCTCTATAATTCCAGGGGTCACCACACTCTAAAAAGTAGGGATAAGTGACTTCTCCCTGGCAGCCAAACAGGGAGAAGTCAGGCCCTGATAAGGAGACTTCAGGGAGACACTAGAGAGAAGTCAGTAGGACCGTACAAATAATTAATTTCGTAGTAGTTACATACATTTTTCATTATTTACATCAATTTCCAGGATTATTTCTCTTGTGTTTTTAAACCATTACACATTTAGATTCAGTTTTTTTTTCTTTCTTTTTCATTATTATTCATGGTATGCAATATCAAACAGCACATAACCTTTATCATTAATCAATTTGAAGTTTCAATGTTTATTTGTAATTGTTTATTTGTATGCTTTCAACCCTTAGGGGTATAATTATGCATTATTGAATAAAGTAATTAATCAATGAAAAAAGCACCAGATATAGGGACTATTTTTCTATCTATTTCAGTCCTTGTAGCCATACAAGGTATTTTCTTTATGGGCCGTTGTACATTACTTTTCTTTGTTGTTCACTTCCGGTAATTAGTCACATCCGGTAAATAAACAAATGGGGGGTAATATGTTTGAAAGACGTAAATCGTTTGAAAATATGTTAAATACGCATATAGTTTCCCGTTTTTTATTGGAATTAAACATTTACATTACAAGGGAACTCTTTAAACTGTCAGTTGTGCGTGTGTGTGTGTGCGATTCTCCCATCTTGCAGGCGAAACACCATAAATTAAAACATTAATTTACATCTTATTCTTTAAAATATTATTTCAATTGACGACTTTCCAGTTTAAAAATCGCCACCTAGTGTCCACTTCCGGTACTAAAAACTGCGGCTACAGCCTCAGTTTGTTCTGTTGAAAACTTATGAAATGGACAATTACCTTTGATAAATTTTAACACTTTATGTTAATTACAGGTGTCAAAATCTAATCGAAGATGTTATTAAAACCCCATGCTTGTGTAAACATGATTGTTAATAAATTATCCATAATGTTTATTACCCCATTTACCTGATGCTGATCAAAGGTAGAACCCCAGCTGTTTTATAGCTTAATTAAACAAACCTTACCAGTGACATACATGTTCCAATATTCAAACTCACCTGTTGCCTAACATCTACTAATGAGGATAATTATATAATTTAATTGGCATAGACGAACGGGTCCGTAGAAATACCGCAAAGGACCTCCTTTGTGCACTAAGGACCCTGAATTGCACTAAGGACTTGATAACATAACTAAAAGAGCACAATGAACATGTTCCAACAAAAAGAATAACATAAATAGTCAGAATACCAAATATTATTGATTTATCTTTATTAGTAAAGAAGTTATTACAATTTTAAGCGGCACGTGCCATTCACGCAGATATAATTAGTTAAACACATTGTTTATTGTGGTAAATCAACCATGACAAAACAATAATTTAATTACAGTAATTAATTTTATAAATAATAGATAAATAAGCAAAGAGTTCAACGTTTATTTATACACACAAATTGTACAAATTTTATTCAAAGAAGGACCATATGCCATCATAATTGTCCAGTTCTTTAGTGTCTTTTATTGTATGACAGAACGAGACGGTGAAGCCATATAATTCGCATTTAAATTCTAATTTCAAAAATTTTGGTTCATTGCGATGTATCAATGTTAGAAAATTAAAGTTTGACAATAAAACTATATAATTGAACATTAACAAATTTTGATATTTGATAACATCGCTGTTAATATTAATAATTATAGATGGAGGCGAGTCCAAGAAAATTGTCTTGAAACAGGGACAGTCTATACAGTTAGTATAGACTGTCCCTGCTTGAAACAACAAAACCTTTCCAAGATTAGGGCCTATCACTCCATTCTTGTAATACCTGTATAAGCGTTAAAATCCTTGCAATGGGGAAGCCATCAGCACCTGACTGGCGAGCTAGAAGCTCCGTCATGCCATGCCTACATGCATTGATGCTACCAAACCCAAACAAAACATTTCTATTGAAGTAAATTTTGGGTTTATGTAACATTTATTTGTTTCCTTTATAATTATTCATGACTGACTCTGATTGAAATATTAAAGATTAATAAACAAATAATTATACTGTACGCCCAGAGTGTGTGGTCACTCAAACACTCAAATAAGAGAAATTTCTCGGTGTTACACGGTGTATCACCGAAATTTTCTCGGAGAATCACAGTGTTTCAGAGTGTTGTTATCTATCACCACCTTAAAATTAATCCCCTTGATGTACCGACTTTCGGGTGTAACACGGTGTAACACTGTGTTTTTCGGATTTTCAGGGTGTAGAAAATATATTGTATCGATTGTTCATTGCAAGCAAAGAACCAACTAATGTCTTGCTTTTCTCATTACTACAAAATTAAAATGTTCAATCTTCGAACTTCACGATTTTTCTTTTGTTTTGCGCATGCAGAAATAACTTGTCGGTCTTCTTTTTTATATGTCTATCTATATTTAAAAATTAATTATGAATAATTAGCGTCTTTAGTGGTTTCAACAACGTTAACAATTTGATTTATTGCAATCCTGGAAGTCTGAGAGTGAGCTGTGCTAGTACAATTCACAGTTCAGCTTCTTTCACTTTGTGAATTTATGCAATAATGCGCATGCCTGGAAACCTCTTTTTATTTATTTCTATTTCGGTCAGCATAATTTTTTTTTCAAAACTATTTTACATGAATAAGAATTTTTTTCAAACAGAATTTACATTTTTTTGAAATTTCGGCAATACTGAAGTTAAATGTAAAGCTTTTATCCCGAATTATACTTTGTGCAAAGCAAGCGGTTTAACAGGTCAGTTGTGTATTTATGTACATGTTACACGTGGCTTTAGTCTAGAGTAGGGAGAAAAATATTTTAAGTTTATGCCTATTGTCAATTTATTGGACAAACGAAACTAATTATTTCCGTGAAAACATAATGAAATCAGAACGATAAAAACAACAATCATCGTTTTACCGGTAACAGTTACTTGGCACATAAACCAATCCATCTATTTTTATCTCTAATATGGGTCAATTTCAGAGTATAAAAAAATTGACATTTTTAATGTGTGTACGGATAATGTTTTTTAAATGAAACTTCCATATTTTTATTTCATGGTTTTGGTACATTAAAGAAAGCTGTAAATGTATATTTGACCTTGATTACTTTCTGCTGACCGCGTGGTTAAACAGTTGTGTATTTATTTATGTCATGTGCACCTTGTCTAGAGAAAACCTTAACATTTGTGTATTGCGGCAAAAAAACGAATTGATATAGTGTATATCATCACTGGTATACCGTTTGTTGTTTTATTTAATTACGATATATCAAGTAGTTCTTAAAAAAATATGTTCTAGTGCAAGTTCCGATTTATTTACGAAAATTATTAAAAATTTTAAAGTTCTAAATTTCCTCGTATCGACATGACTTTACCAGTCTATAGCTACATATAGGCTGTTGGTAATGCAAGAGTGACTAACAACAAATTGAATAAACAATTATTTTTTGCAATTTGGGGTAGAGATAATTTGTGGGTGATTTTGAGTGTCTACACTCAAAATTTTCGGTGTAACACCGTGAAACACTCTACACTGTGTAGAGTGTTTGAGTGACCATACACTCTGGGCGTACTGTAGCAATTAACATGTTTATTGTGTCCGGAGTGGCTTCCCGCAGCGCTTGGGAGTTTTATTGTTATGGCGCGTGCCAATAAAATAATCAATATTTCACTTATTTTGAAAGATTCCTTTTCAAAAATTAGTATTCTTATTCATTGTAATAAGTTCTTTGATACAACATGTTCATTGTGCTCTTTTAGTGACGTTATCATGTCCTTAGTGCAATTCAGAGTCCTTAGTGCACAAAGGAGGTCCTTTGCTGTATTTCTACGGACCGTAGACGAACAATACAAAAAACAAAGCAAAATCTTTATTTTAATATCATAGTCTTTTAGTGATGATAGCCGTAGTTTTTTAAACTGGAAGTAAAAAGGGAGATAAATCATGTAAAACTGGAAATGGGTCAATTATGGGTTTGAAAATAATGAACTTAAATTACACATTTATAACATATTTGACTTAAAATTTAATTGTTTTGTTATTAAAATTGAACTGCCAAAGCTAAACTGTAATTTTGAGAAAATTAAATTATGTTGAGTTCTGCTCAAATATCTTGACATGTTGTTTTAAATAAATGCAACGGTCGATTGATCCACCTTGATACTACAGTGACTACAAGTATCGCAACTGAGACATAATTTTTTGCGGAACTGAATAGAACAGCACATATTCGAGTCAGCAGACAACAAACTGTAATCTTCAACTTTGTTTAACAAAGACATCAGTATTCCTCTAATCACCTCAATTTTCTAAAAATGCGATAATGAATGGATAAAACCTATCATACAGCGGTTGCACTTTATGATACAAGTTTATTTTCGTTTTCTGGCTCATCAAATAACTCTTCTTTGTGGAGATAAATTTAGTATCGTTATTAATATTAAACCAAAGCAGGAACGACCCGAATAATCTGTAATCAAGACGATGGTGTCGAAAAAAGCCAGACAGTTTACGTGGCTGCTACTTTTGTCAAATTTTTGGATAGCAGAAAGCTGGGATACAGATGATTTAGAACTGTTTGATCTTGTCGAAGAAGTTAATCAAAACTTCTATGAAGTTCTGGGTTTAGACCAGGTAACCACAATCTAGACTAGTTTCTAAAAAAATAGAAAATAAACTGCCAATAAAAGACAGACACAATAAGACGAGAAAATGTAAATTTATATTATGCTTTTATACGAAATGTGTTATGAATAACAATGTTACAAAAATCAGTTTAAAATGCAATAGGAAAGAGTGAGAAAAATAAATCTCTTTATAATAAAAGAAAGTCACAAAGATATGGATTTTTTGCAAATTAAATATTTTAACATTTTAATGTAAAAACTTAAAACTAGTTACATTTAGATTCTTATAGAATGAGTTTAACTTACAGAAGTCGTTCATGGTATCGTAATGACTCGACCCACTCAGCTGACTCTGGAGTCGCCCCATCACGATTAGCCCCACATGACATTTAATAACGATTCACCACACAATACAAACAATACAAAAGCTTTATTTAGTGTCAATGTTATCATAAAACAGACAAATTTAAGTTCCTTGAAGCTTTTAAAATCGACATAAAATAAATATTTTAACATACAACGACATGCACATAAAAACACAATAATTTAAGTTCGATTAAAAATCATATTTGCATACAACATTGGGAGCACGATGAAGCAGCAAAATAGATAAATAAAAAGCACAAAGCAAATAAGCAAAGTAGAGCTTTCAGACATATACATTTAGCATGCATATACCAGTACAGAGACATACACAATCTACATATAAAATAACGACTGGCCCCACATATATGTAAAATATATAAATTTAATACTTTATAATATAAATAAATATACATGTATTGATAAAAAAATTTTAAATTTTCATATATTTTACTGCTACTAGTAGGAGTTTTAACATGAACTCATGTTTTTAATTATTATGATAATTATAATTGAATGTTTTCTTGCTTACAATCGTGGTTAACTTGATAGGATTAATAGTTTGAAATAATTTATAATTAATTATTTGTCTTTATTTGAATGTTTGTTCCCAGTAACAGCTTGTTCCTATTTCTGCTACTTTGCAGTATTTTCCCTCATACATGTATATAAAATATAAGAAACAAGATTGTAATGTTTTAATCAATTTATTATCTATATTTACAGAATATGATGAGATGCACAAACACACATTCAATTAAAGACAATTAATTACTTCATTATAATATTAACTACAGCAGTTAACTTTTCATTCTTTAAAACTGGTAATCCCATCAAAGTTAATTACGATTGTAAACAAGCAAACATTCAATTATAATTATCCCAATTAAAGAAGTGAACTCGAGTTCACTTTAATCTCAAGAGATCCACCGCCAATTAAAACACCTAGCAAGAAAATATATATGCCAAAATTTATACTATAAATTTAATTAAATATATTTTAAAATATTATATTCATAAACTTAAATTATCTATGTTACAGATGTGGGCAAGTCGTTATTGAGTGGGCAAATAGTTATTAAATGTGTGGCAATACCTTGATGGGGCGAGTCGTTATATAACCATTAAACTAACATGTACATAAAAAAGTAAAAGAAAATTAGAAAAATATATATAACAATATAATAACACGTAACATAATTATTCAGTTACATTAGAATAAATGCCATTAATATTTTATATAGTTTAGAATAAAATTGACCAATTAAATTGTTTTATAAATTTGTTTTACCAACATACATGTATGGCTCTTCTTACTACATATTCTCTATGTTCATTTTAAATACTGAAAATGTAATTGTTAACTATAACATCAATTATCATTCCGGAAAAAAAATAAAGGTACTTTGATGTTTGAAATACATGTACCTTTAATATTCTTTGTGTGGAATTTTTAACATGATATTTTATATGAGGCCTTGGTGGTCTAGGTAGTTAGTTATATTTACTATATATCACTAGGGTTGTTGGAAGTTTCAATTCCAAATTTAGAACAAGGTGTGCTCTGTTCCAACCATAACTGACAAGGATGGTCAGTTTTCAAGTCAAATAAGAATGTTCTCTCTGCTGACTTTGTCTTTATGTGATAATATATAAACATGATCCATCATATACATATAAATATGAATTATTGCTTCAAGTAGCATATGGAGGCCTTAATGACAGAATGTTAAGGTTGTTTGTCTACTGTTGATTACAGTGTCTGTCAACACTGAGATTTCTTGTTCGAGTCTCACTGCAGGAATGTCAGTTTTCCTACCAAAGTTTGGATGTTTTCTTTGAGTACTCTGGCCTCCCCCACCCTCTCCCACATACACATAAAATACAACTGGATGCCTTATATAGCTGAAAAATTGCTGATAGTTATGGTTACATGTGACACCATTCAATCAAGTGGCATAATACAATTTACCTCATAATGATACTAGTACACTGCATTTTCAGGATGCTACATACAGTGTTTTTTTGGTTTTTTTTTGTTTTTTTTAACGTGACTTGCAGCAATTTTCAGCTACGGTATATCATGCAAGGCATCCAGTTTTTATTGGAGGAGGAATCCGGACTACCTGGAGATAACCCCGACCTGTATGGAAAACTGGCAATCCTTGTCTACATGCAATGCTCCTTGTGTAATGATACACTGTATTTTCAGGGTGCTACAAATGCAGATATAAGGAAAGCATACAGAAAACTTTCGTTACAGCTACATCCTGATAAAAATAAAGAAGCTAATGCTGACTTAAAATTTAGACAGGTAAACATCTGTATATGGTACAATTAAGGTAAATAAATTCTAAATGTGCATCTCCAAGGCAATTTATTGTTAAAGATATTAGTCACTGATATTATTTTTTTGTCAAGTGTATGAATTTTCTCTTATGCTTCTGAAGGAACTATCCTGCACTTTGAAATTACTGGTTTCTGCATTGAGTGCAACCTTCTCTATTACTTAGTTAATCATAGAATTATTTGGTTAAGACAGATGCATGAATGTAGAAAACTACAGAAATATACAATGAAACAATAAATGTATATTTCTTTTATGATTTGGCCTTGCTTTCTTTGTCTCACATGTACAGTTAATTTATATTTTGTTATCCATTGTCAATTCAGGTTTACTTCAGAATTCATCCATTGTACACATATGGTATATTTGTTCTCTATTTAAAAAAATAGCAGGTCTAAGTAGTGGATATAATTGGGCTATCCAATGCATGTGTGGACAGTGTAAACATTCATCAGTGCTACTAGTATATCTATATGGTGTATTATCAGATGACAACAAATGTTTATTTTCGATACAAATGACTTTGGAAGTCTGGATTTTTTATCAACTCAGTCTCTGAAGAAAATTATGATGGAAATCATAAATATATTCAAATGTGGATTGAAGTACATGTGTTCTGTTGTATATATCCTCATCCTTAACTTTACAAATTAAGTCAAGATCAAATAGAAAATGTCATTGTTCTGTTTATGTTTTACATGTAGCTTGTTGGCGTCTATGAAGTATTGAAAGATGAAGAAAAACGTAAGAGGTAAATCTAGTAGATTGATTTCACATATGTTCATACTTGTAATGTTGTCTGGGGCAACATCAAAAGATGATGTCTATTAAAAATGATATGCGTACATGTAATAAACTTGTTTGGGGGGTATATAGGAATCACCCTGTCTGTCTGTCTGTCTGTCTGTCCACATCCCTTTTAAGCGCAACTCCTCCTATACAGATTGATGAAATTTAATGAAACTTAGCATAAAGGAAGTACATTATATGTAGATGTGCATGAAGGATTTTTATTGACCTAGATATCATTAAGGGGAGATAATTGGCGAAACAGGGGGTATCCCATTGTGAGCGTGCTCACAGTCCACACTTGTTATATTTTATAATTATTGTAATAATACTAATAATACCATAGTTTTCTGACTATAGGTCAAGACTGTTTTAACTGTACATTGCTGTATTTTCCATAAGTTAAAACATATTTTATTTGTATAAATATATGCAAAAATGTATTGGACACAAGTAAGACATACTTATGAAGTCCTCTCTGATTAAAGTTTGGAACTATAATATTTAGGCATGCTTAATATTAAATTAATAAACATTATATAGCTTTTATTAAGAACAAAATGTTAATAAAAACAAAATAAACTGTTACTGGTATGGTGTGTGTGTGATTTAAGGGGCGGGTTTTGCTCACTAAACTATGTGGAATGGATTTGTTTTCTTAATACATGTATAATCAAACATGTGATGTAAAACTGTTTTTTACAAAAATGCTTCACTTATCCCAAAAGAAGGTTATGGTCTATATTGCAGAATTTTTCAACCCAAGCTAGGTTACTCAGTAATATATTTCCCATTATACTAGTAAGCATATGTAGAAAGGGCAAATTAGACCTCTAGTCCAAATGAACTTATCGTAGAGAAAATACTGTTATGATAAAGTAATAATAATAATCATAATAATGTTTGTAATTTTATTTTAATAATGGGGTCTCTTTGGCTGAGTGGTTAAGGTAGTTCATCTACTCTTGATCACGTGGTCTGTCAACACTGAGGTTGCGGGTTCATGTCTCACTGCGGGCAGGGCGTACTCAACTCCAATCTTAATTGACAAGGATTGCCATTTTTCCTACCGAAGGTCCGGGGGTTCACTCTCAGTACTCCGGCTTCCTCCCCCATTAGAAACTTGATGCCATGATATACATGTAGCTGAAAGTGACGTTAAAACATCATTCAAAACAAAAAATTTAAAACAAATATAATTTAAATGAGTGTGACTCAAGAAGCTCTAACTTTCTACATAGAACATGTATCTACATTCACAATTTTAGCAGAGTTTATTAAACACATTAAACAGCATTCATGCTAAATGAACAAAAGAAGAAAATTATACAATAAACACAATAAAAAACATATGAGAGAGTAACTAAACAGTTGGATGTTTACTACACGTTTTCTTTTAAAAGTGTCCAGATTTTCAGGTTTTTGTTTCCAACACCATTGTGTGAGGCCTCACAACAACTACAATTAATGTTTATATACATGTACAATCTTTATTTCTCCTATTCAGGTTTGTTAAGATTAATTAGTTTTTATTTTTTGAGAATTTTCTGAATAATCATATAATGTAAAAATCCTAGATTTAAAAATTATGTAAAAAAACATACATTTTATGTCAGGTATCATCTTGTACTGGAAAATGGGTTACCAGATTGGAGACAGCCTATCTATTACTACAGGCGAGCTAGAAAAATGGGAACACTGGAGTTACTGGCCCTGCTGTGCCTCATTTTTACAGTTGGACAGTACATCGTTCTCTGGGCTATATATGCTGAAAGAAAATTTACAGTGGCAAGTAAATTATTATGTATATTATAATTGTAGAAAAAACATGTTAGTCTTGCTGCAAGACAGGATATATGTTTCTGTAAAACAAGTACAAATAAGTCAAATATTTGATTGGAAAAAAATTCTTTTCTGTGTACATGTATTTGTTGCTTTTGGTTGTTTTTTTTCTTCTATAACTGACTTCAATTTGTTTGTTTGTTTGTTTGTTTGAATGATGTTTAAACAGCAATGTTTCAGCAATTTTTAAGCTATTACATGGCACCCAGTTTTTATTGGGGGGGGGGGAAGTCGGAGTACAGGGAGAGAACCCCCGACCTTTGGTAGGAAAACTGGCAATCCTTGTCAAATAAGATTGGAGTTGAGTACACACTGCCCGCAGTGAGACTTGAAACCCACAACCTCAGTGTTGACAGACCACGTGATTATCGGTAGACCTACTACCCTAACCCTCGGCCACCAAGGCCCAGACTACAATTTGTAATTCTAGTCATAAGATCTGACAATTTTTGTCATTATTAAGTAAAGGCTACTATATTGTCCTCCTGTTAATGGTTTAACCCCTTGGGGAAGGGGGTACATGTACATGTATATATATGTATAGTGTGTTGAGTCTGTGTAAATGTGTGTGTCCGTTCATAACCATTTTTCATCATAAATGAAACAAGTTTTGTCAGAAGCTTTACATTGTATAGGGTCATGACATTTTTTATCCTGGGATTTATATATTCCTCTCTGAAGTTATTGAACCAGGGATCATCAGGGTGCATTAGCTCACAGTAATACTCATTCAGTATACATGGTATATGCTTATCTAATTTCAATTTTAATCTCTCCTAATCAATTGTTTTGTGAAGAAAACAAATCAGTGATAAAAGACATAGGCTTTACAATGAAAACTTCCCACTAAATAAACTCCACTAAAATATAGCTATTTTTAAACACATTGTCATTGAGATTTTAAAATATCTTTTACAACAACAAATGGTACACAGTGAAGGTTTCATTTTCTCTTCAATAAAGAGTTTTTGAATAATACATTGTATGTGTTACTGGAAAAAAATGTAAATACCTTTTTAATTTAATTTTGAAATTATAAATTTAAAATTGTGAACTTTTTCTCAATATGCATAAATTTTTATTTTGTAATTAATTTTAGTCAGAAAATTATTCTGAAAAAATAAAAAGAACAGAATCAAAGAACAGAAAAATTAGGGGGAAATTAGAAGAACAGATTGAGGAAGAGATGGAAATGGCTCTCAGTGCTATTAAACCACCAACACTGTCTAAACTATGGCCAGTAAGACTTATTCTAGGAGTGATCTCCCTTTCAATGAACTCTCCTGACTACATAAAGCAGGTGACAGAATACATGAGGAGAAAAAAGGAAGAAGAAATTGTTAAGGAAGAAGACGAGGAAGAAGATGGTACAGAAGGTTCGTGAAATAATTATCTCCCTTTGTTAGACCATAGTAATGTTACTTTTATGTTTAACTGATTTTCATTATTTTGTAGAACTATTTTGTCAAAATTGAGCAATAGCATTTCAATATTTATAATGTTTTGAGGCCCAGTAAATTTTTCAGTAACTTTTTATCATAATCCTGAAATCCTAAGTAGAAATTTGAAGAAAACCCATAGTTTCAATCTAGCAAGAAATTAATATAAGATTTCCCATACTTTCCAAATACTGTATTTGTCCTGTAATAATACAAAATATGTTATGGAACCCCGGCATTGACAAATTAAAAAGCTTAGTGGTGTTCCAGGAAAGGACCTCAGTAGCAGATGGTTAAGACAATCATCTTTTATAATGAACACACCTGTCAACACTTAGACTTACTATGGTTAGGATGTGCTAAATTCTGACCTTATTTGACAAGGACTGATAGTTTTCATGTTAAAGTTTTCATTGGGTACTCCAGCTTCCCCCCCCCCCCCCAACTAAAATTAAATGACATGATACAGCTAAAATATCACTCAAAGAGGCATTAGACCACACCATACAGTAGAAAAAGGGTTGACCTATAGTCACACAACTACAGTTGATTGATTGGATAGTTTTTATGTCCAGGGAGCAGTATTTCATCTATATTCAGGATGAAAACAATTAAAAAACTGTAAATCAATTCAGGACAGATGGACCAAAGGGCAAAAATGTTGAATACACCTTAAAAAAGCAAAGAGTATGGGTAGGAGTAGAAATTTTAACCTTTTGTGGCTATAACGAGCCTACTCTTATCAACATCTGTCGACCAAGGAGAGTGGCACTCTCCAAACATGTTACAGTACCAGCTGTGGTCCTTGGTAAGGTTTACAGTACTATTATGACCTTACAATCCCCTATCATCTATCACGAGGGTATCTTCTGTGCTCCAACTTAGAGACATGCTGGACAGCTCTGTTGGACCAGCAGTGTGAACAATCACGGTATTTTCCCAGGTGAACAAGTAAGTGTACATGTATTAGTAGCAAAAATTTTGGACAAATGCTTTGGAAAAAGTATGACTCCACCTATGTTAGATTCTGTACTGGTATGTATGACTTTACATACATGTAATAACTTTGTATAATGCAAATTACTGAATTTAACATTGAATTAACGTAAGTAGGTCCCCTGATGGTGACTTTATTAAATTCTTGTTTATGTGATGACGCATCAAATCATATACTAGTACATTTAGTGTCATTAGACATTGTACATACACAAAAATCCACATCAAATTGATAAGTGTCAGTCATTGATAGTAAGTTTGTTTTCTTTAGTTTGACTGTGGTATGAAAACTGATTCAATACAAAAACAATAAGATTTTAATTTCTTTTTCAGAAGTTGTCAAAAAGGTAAAAAGAAAAGTAAAACCAGAGTTCCCAGAATACAATCCAAAACAGTCTGAGGCCCAGGTGGTTTATACACCTGTGGGGTGTGACGAGGATGTACACAATGTACAAGTCATAGAGAAGAAGGTATATTATATAGTGTAAAACCTGCTTAAATGATGACCTGTATTTAGCACAACCCTGTCATAAAAGACCATTATTTTTCTACCTTTATATAAACTAAACCTGTTTATGTACATGTATTAAAAAACTAATATGTTCTTTCATATGTTTTAGGGCAAGACTTTCTAGGAGTGATAGAAAAAAGACATGAAATATTTCTTTGAGTAGATAACACTGGCTTTTCCAAAAACACATGAAAGTACCTATTTCTACCATAAAGGAATAACTTTCATATTTTATAGTCAAAATACAATGACCTGTCAGGTGTTTTCTACCTATTGGTCAACCAATTCTTAATACAGATAACAGCTGTTTAGAAAACTGCTTCATTCTGTTTTCCTTAAAGCTCTTCATCAGTGATAGCTTGGACATTTAAATTGCAGCTACTCATGTGTGACTCAGGTAACTATTAAACTTCTAACTTTCTTTATACTCTATGGCAATCTCTCCAGTAAAGTTACCTGAGTCATGCATGAATAGCTGTAATTTAAATGTCCAGCTCTTTCTTTTTAAGAGCTTTAAAGAAAACAGATTGAAGCACTTAGCAGTTTTCTAAACAGCTGTTATCTACTTTTGAAATTGATTGAGCAATAGGTAGAAAATACCTGACAGGTCATAGTATTTTGACTATAACTGAACCTGTTTATGTACATGGATTAAAAAACTAATATGTTCTTTCGTATGTTTTGGGGTTAGACTTTCTAGGAGTAATAGAAAAAAGACATGAAATATTTCTTTGAGTAGATGATAACACTGGCTTTTCCAAAATGCATGAAAGTACCTATTTCTACCATAAAGCAACAACTTTCATATTTTAATATCCTATAGACTCTACACTGTTTAATATTTGACATCTGATCAGAACATCTGAAACAAGAATGTTAAACAAAGAACCTGTTACCATGGCAACATTCTTGTCTCATGCATTCTTATCAGATAGTGCAATTGATCAATATGTGTTTTATTTGACTATTTGACAAGGATTGCCAGTTTTCATGGGCCATGTCAAACAGCTTCCTACCAGTTAATACATGATATAGCTGTACAAAGGCTGAAAGTGGAACAACATTGTCCTATCAAAAGCAAGTGTTACAAAAGGTTTGTTTGAGATGAAATTTGTTATATATCAAACACATTTCTGAGACAGTAAAGACCAAGAGCTCAGATTTCAATTAGATTGTCAGACATTTCAGTTATAATTGAATAACTTTAGTACAAAAAACATCAACAAAAGTATGCATCTTGTTACAGGGAGACTGGGATGATGAAGAGCTAGCATTATTGGCTAAGGCAGTCAGTAAATTTCCAGGAGGGACACCAGGCAGATGGGAGAAAATCGCTGCAATGATGGAGCGACCTGTTACTGAGGTACATATTGTGTACTGTATTCACTGGGCATAGTCGAATCAAGTAAAAAATGCATGGTCATTTTTAAGAAAATTAAAAGTGTTTGTTCATGAATGTTACACCTCTGTATTGGGCACAATCTGAATTTACTAGAGACTACTGTAATGACAAAATAGGTCAGCCTCTATTTACAGTGACTTCCAGTTTTCTTACAAGAAGTCTGGGGTTTTCTCCTGGTACTCTGGCTTCCTCCCCAATAAAAACTGGATACTACAGTATAGCTAAATAATTGTTGAAAGTGGCATTAAACACCAATGAAACAAGAACAAGAACAAAAACACTAAACAAAATATGTGTTTGTTCACTGGAAAATTTAATTTATCATTTTAACACCTTTATATAATTTAAATTTTTTTCTTATTTAAACAAAATAATGCAGATTTTGTGAGATGTCAGGTTTTTAATTATTTTATTATATTGCCAGAGTCTTATATTGACAACACCATATATCAATTAATCACATCTAGGTGGCCAACCAATCAGTTTGAGACTTTTATCTATTGGTCCCTCTGTTTCAAACAGCACATTACTTCTTAAACATCAAAACTAAGTCAAAGACATAAACCAGGTCAGTTCACATAATTTTTCCTCCAGTTAGTATATTTACACTTAAAATTAGATTTAAAATTGACTGAACGTATTTATGAGAAATAGAGTGCAGCTGGTAAGAATGGTCTGTAAGTTTATAAAATATGTGGATTAAGATTTTAAAATCTTTATATTTTAATGATTCAATACAGTTTTGCTATATTGTTATCAGTGTTTAACAGAGATATAGTCAAACAGATTACAATAGATAATCGGTTGATTGCAGTGGATTGTAATAGATAATCAGTTTTTACCGATTGCACAATACTATCATTTACCCTTATAGCAAGCTGTAGCTCTTTACTCTCATGAACCAGTTCCTGCCTCCATTCTCTCCCCCCACCCCCCTTGCCACCCAAAAGCTTAGTTTCTCTAATTATAAGTCACTTTTTGACATATAACATAATAAGTTTACTGGATGATTTTGCAAAAAACATCTTAATTTTGAACATTGTCTGTGTCAGATATATAGCACGTTGGAACCACGAAAATCAATCTCAGATGTCAGTAAATGTTGAAGCATTTTTTTGGCAGAAAATTACATAGCTTTTTGATTTAGAATCTTGTTTAGCAATTTTTCAGCTGTATCATGGCATCCAGTTTTTATTTGAGGAGGAAATCCAGAGAACCAGCAGAAAACATCAGACCTTTGGTACGCAAACTGGCAATCCTTGTTAATTAAAATTAGAATCAAGTGCACCCAGCTGCCCAAAGGGAGATTCTAATCCACAACCTCAGTGTTGACAGTCCACGTGATCAATAGTAGATGAACTACCTTAACCACTCAAACACAATGGCACCCATTACATGGCAAATGTTATTTGCTTGCTTCATAACATGCTAGTATTTGTATACTCAATGTTTTATTGCTTGAAATATTTGCAGTTTTGAAGCAATAAAACATTTTTCTTATTGTATTTACTTGTGTACTATTCATGGGTAATTGATCACAGATTATTAACTAGAGTCCTTAAGCGGTTAAGGTAGTTAGTCATCTAATATTGATTACATGCCAGTCAATGCCAGTCGACAAGATGCTAGTTTTCTTGCAGAAGCTATAGTTTTATTATCTAGTACTCTGGATTCCTCCCCCAATAAAAACTGGATGCCATGATATACATGGAAAAATTGTCGAAAATGTCAAACAAAATACAAACATCAATGCTGATTACAGAATTACAGATAATTACCAATAGATTCACTGTAATTAATTAATAATATTATAATAATAATAACAATAATAATAATAATAATAATAATAATAATAATAATAATAATAATAATAATACTTTATTTTATGAGGGTAAACTCAGTTAGCTACACTAATCTTCCCTGAGGCCCTCAGATTAAGCCAAAAGAAAATAATGTAGTACAGCATAAATTGATCAAATTGTGAGACTATTATAAACATTGCATATATAGAAAATATACAAGTATACAGAAAGTAACATACAAACTGGTGAAAAGTTATACATTGTCCTGATGGTCTGAAGAATATAATAAGTAGTTTTTAATATTTGTCTCGAATACATTGGTGCTAATAGATTCACGCACTGAAGATGGTAAGTTATTCCATAGCAAGGGGGCTGAATACACAACAGATATTTTGAATTGTTCAGTTTTTAGTTTAGGGACATTAAGATTTCCTTTTAAGGCATTTCTTAGAGGGTATGGGTTTGTTTCAGAAATATATGAAAATTTTTTATTGAGGTAATCTGGAGCCTCATTTTTTAACCATTTGAAAGTAAGTAGACATTTGTGATATTTAATTCTTTCTACAATTTTCATCCAGCCAAGATATTTAAATAAAGGTTCTGAAGGTGTTAATGGATCAGCATCCATAATAAGTCATGCTGCTCTTTTTTGCAGTTTTAAAATTCTGTTTAGTCCTTCATTATTACAGCTGCCCCATATTATACAACAGTAATCTATTAGGGGTAGAATATATCCATTGTAAAATAATTTTCTTAATTCAAGATTTAAATATTGTTTGATTTTTGAAAGAAGATAAATTCTAGATGAAATTGTGGAACAGACTATGTCTACCTGACTGGACCAACTTAGTTGTTGGTCTATTTTGATTCCTTATAATTTTTCACATTTTTTCTCAAATTTTGTAGTTTATTGGAAGAAATTGTAAGGCAAAGTTCATTCTCTTGTGAAGAAAGTTTTTGTCTAGTTCCAATTATCATACATTTTGTTTTATTTGAATTTATGAACATGTTATTTTCATGACACCATTGTTCTACACAATTTAAATCTTGTTGTACTTTAACCTGTAGCTCTTTGATATTTGAACCTGATGTGTGTATAGTTGAATGATCAGCGTACATGTCAGTTTGACAATTTTTAATACCCGGTATATATAGGGAGATCATTTATATATATTATGAATAAAAGAGGGCCTAGTATGAAACCCTGAGGTACACCAACATTTATGGGAAGTTAATCTGATTTGGTATTTCCAATTTGGACTTGCTGTGTTCTGCCATGGAGAAATGATTTGAAAAGTGCAATACTATTTTTATCAAATCCATATATTTTCAGTTTACTACATAAAATTTCATGATCAACAACATCAAATGCTTTTTGAAAATCTAAAAGAACAGCCAGATTTATGTTTCCAATTGAAGCCATCATCATTTATGGCTTTGTACCAACAAAGACAGAGGCAAATAACACTGATCAAGAAGTAAAGATATCCAAATCTTCTTGTAATACACTTATTTCATTAGAGATTTTCTATATAAGTTCCCTATTTTTACACTTGTCAATGACAGACATATAATGCTATACAAATGTCTATCTGTGGTCGACAGTTTTGCACTGTATATTAAGATTGTTTTCAAACTATACATGGTCTGTATACTCTGTGATAAATTACTGATTTAATTATAGAGTTATGGGACTTCTGACAGTTTTTGTTTGAGAGTATGAAAAATTACCCCCCCCCCCCCCCTTTGCCTCTGATAAGGCTATAACTATTTTAGGTAACTGCTATAAAGGCTAAAACATTGAATGGATCTGTGACAATTCAGTATAAAGTAATAATTTCTTCTTGTTCATTTTAGGTAGCTGCTAATGTTAAAACATTGAAAGGATCTGTAACAATTCATTATGAAGTAATAATTTCTCCTTGTTTATTTTAGGTAACTGCTAAGGCTGAAACATTGAACGGATCTGTGACAGTTCAGTATAAAGTAATAATTTCTTCCTGTTCATTTTAGATAACTGCTAAGGCTAAAACATTGAATGGATCTGTAACAATTCAGTATAAAGTAATAATTTCTTTCTGTTCATTTTAGGTAACTGCTAAGGCTAAAACATTGAAAGGATCTGTAACAATTAAGTGTAAAATAATAATTTATCTCTTCCTGTTCATTTTAGGTAACTGCTAAGGCTAAAACATTGATTGGATCTGTAACAATTCAGTATAAAGTAATAATTTCTTTCTGTTCATTTTAGGTAACTGCTAAGGCTAAAACATTGAAAGGATCTGTGACAATTCAGTATAAAGTAATAATTTCTTCCTGTTCATTTTAGGTAACTGCTAAGGCTAAAAACATTGATTGGATCTGTAACAATTAAGTGTAAAATAATAATTTCTTTCTGTTTATTTTAGGTAGCTGCTAAGGCTAAAACATTGAATCGATCTGTAACAATTTAGTGTAAAGTAATAATTTCTTCCTGTTCATTTTAGGTAACTGCTAAGGCTAAAACATTGAAAGGATCTTACAACATAACAGTAAACGCAGCACTACAAGGTGAGTATGTCCATACATGTTGCTGTAGAAATGTAGGTTTTATTATAATGCAGGTGGCAGAAAGGGGCATCTTTCTTATTGTGAGATGTCATAACATGGAAACCATGGCAGCAGACCATAGTGGGTGACCTGTGAGGAGAGCGCCACACTTTTTGCATGGTAAAGGGTCCTTTTGTAGATTTGGAAAAGAGTAAGCTCATCATGGCTACCAAATAAAGCTGAATTCTCCATCCCTACACAATTCTTCATATGTATGCAGTGTCAGTCAAATATTTTTTTTTATTGGTGCATCCTTTTTCCCCTTGATTTATTTTTTGTTAACTTGTTCTGGTCTTGAATATAGCTAATTATAATATGACATACCTAAATCGTTTTGAGTGCACACCAGTGTTAAAATGAGTATGTACTCCTAATCAACATTATAAACTATCAACACGCTTTACATCAACATCATAGTAAGATTTTTCACATATTTTAACAACGTCACAATCAACTTTGTGTTCTAAATTGCAGACAAGTCCTTCAACTCATAGGTTGCTAATTAAAGCTAATTTACCCTATTAGAATCATAAAAAAAATTATTTTGGATAAGAATATATACTGATTTTACCATGGGTTTGCCCTTAATGCCCACATTTTACCCCTTGTTAATGTTCAGGTTAAAATATTTGGCATAAAGGGTCAGCCCATAATAAAATGAGTATATATTCATGCCACAAATGAATTATTTCTTAAATAATTGCTTACTGGACATTAAGCAAACAATCAATCAATCTACAATTTGCAACATTAAAATATAACTTTTCAAACACAAAGCATTTCTACAAAGTTGGTGCAATTATATATTATTATAGAAATTATTTTCCTACCATTTTATATTTGCAATTAAAAAATATTACTCTTACACTAAGTATTTTAATGGTTTGTCAAATTTACTTGCCTTAAAGTAAATCTAAATATAACAAGGAAAGCATATCCTGCTTCACTGGTAACCATGGTGATCAAGGGATAGGAGACATCTTGGATGTTCATAAACACTGATTATTGATCTTGTTATTTGGGATTAGACTTAACCTTACTACATGGAATATAACCTATTAGCTGAACTCTGATTGCCTTGAATATAACGCCATTCTTTTAAGTTAGATTGCTGTTTTTAATCACAATTTGAGAAGTAATTACACAGTTTGGGTGGGGTTTTTTTCTAAAATTCCAAAATGTCTGTTTTTGTAGTAAACACATGTTAAAAATAGTAATAAAATGTTATTTGAAAAATGCTAAATAAAATGTTGAGTAAATTATGCCTGTCAAATTTCACTGAATTCATATGAGACTCTTGTGCATTTTTCAGCCAGTTTGTTGGTAAATTCTTTTAAGTTTTTTCTTTTTTTTTTCATCTTTTAATTTTTATCAAATCTGGCCCATTTTGATCAGCAAATGTTAACAGCAGTGGTAAAAGTTTTCAAATTTTGGGGTCAATTAGATAACAGGAAACATTTGGTCCTATTCTGTATTTAATGATACCTGAACAACTGCTAAAATTAAACCTCAATGAAATAGACAAACAATTATTTATAGTCAAAATACAATGACCTGTCAGGTATTTTCTACCTATTGCTCAATCAATTTCAAAAGTAGATAACAGCTGTTTAGAAAACTGCTGTTTTCTTTAAAGCTCTTACTCAGAAAGAGCTGGACTGTTAACACTGTTAGAAGTTAAGTTACCTGAGTCACACATGAGTAGCTGCAATTTAAATGTCCAAGCTATCACTGATGAAGAGCTTTAAAGAAAACAGATTGAAGCAGTTTTCTAAACAGCTGTTATCTGTATTAAGAATTGGTTGGCCAATAGGTAAAAATACCTGACAGGTCATTGTATTTTGAATATAATAAATTTGTTTCCTTGAGAATGGGAAGCAACATGCATGGTTATTGACGTTGATATGTTTAGTGTGATACTCACATTTGTACTCAAAAGATCTGATGATTGGCCATGGTGGGTATTACATACCAAAAGTCTAAAGTTAAAGTTCAAGCTATTAAGTGAATGTGTGATTTTGTGTGACATACATCCATGTGTATTATACACAATCCATTTATGGTACAATGAATTCAACAAAATTGCATATCTGTGTATTGAATATATCTCCTAATTGAATAAAACTTCAAAACTTTAAACCATTTCCTATTCTTTGTATGTACCAGGTAACAAAAAATCAGTTATTTGCATGGAAAATATTAAGGAAATTCTTTTAATGGAATAACAATTTCCAGAAATAAACTGAATAAAAACTTAACATTTTCCTATCAAGGACATAAAGGTACCTTTCACTAGACTGATCAAACCTTCTTTGTATTATATATTTCTGTTAATTGCATAATTTTATCTGTCAAGTTTGTTATGCAGTTAAGCTGAATTCCTTGTATAGATTTAGATCTATGTACAAGTTTGAACAAGTTTGTTTACATAATTTATCATATTTGTATACTTCCAGGGGGGTTATTAAAACAGGCAAAGAAATCTCAGTTGATCACTGACGATATGATATCAAAAAATGAGGAGTTATCTTCTCTTGATGATAATTCAGAACCTGGTGACAATCAGCTTAGAAGGAGACACAAAAATAAAACACAGAAAACTGCAGATAGAACATTGTTAATATCTGAAACTCAACCTGCCAAAGACAAAACTGAAAATAGAGGAACAATCTCAGATAATAGACAAAGCTCGGAATTAAATTCCAATAAAACCTTATCAAATGGAAAAAGTGCAATACTGAGCGATACTAAAGTAGAAAATGACTCAAAAATAACTGATGATTCTGAAGGATGGAATAAGCATTTACAGACAATTTTTGAATGGGGACTAAGACAGTATCCCAAAGGAACAGATCAAAGATGGGAGAAGATAGCCAATCATATACCTGGAAAGTCTAAGGTATACATGTTAAAATTATATCCATCTTCTATAACATTAGTAAGTTATTGTATGTCTGTTGTTTGAATGGGGTTTAACATCACTTTGGCTTTATCATGGTGTCCTGTTAGGGAGGAAGCTGTAAAATCCCAGATGTTTGGGGAAGAAAAATAGCAATCTATCAGTTAAGGTTGGAGTTGAGCACACCCTGCCTGCAGTAAGGCTTGAACTCACAACCTCAGTGTTAATAGACACATGATCAGTATTAGAGGACTAACAACCTTAAACACTTTTTCAAAGATTCCACTAGGCACTAAGTGTAAATATTAGTTTTATGCTATATCTTTGAAGGGAATATGTTACTCGTGTGTCTTTGCCCAATATTCTTCACCCCCACATTGAATTAATTATACCCCTGCTCTCCATAGGGTGTCAGTGTGTGTGTCTGTCTATGTGTCAGTGTGCGTGTCTGTCTGTGTGTCAGTGTGTGTGTCTGTCTTTGCATCAATGTGAGTGTCTGTCTGTGTGTCAGTGTGTGTGTCAGTGTGTGTGTGTCTGTCTACATGTACCGGTATGTGTCAGTGTTAGTGTCCATCTGTGTGTCAGTGTGTGTGTCTGTCTGTGTGTCAGTGTGTGTGTGTCTGTCTGTGTCAGTGTGCATGTCTGTGTGTCAGTGTGCATGTCCGGGTATGTGTAAGTGTGTGTCTGTCTGTGTGTCAGTGTGTGTGTCCATCTGTAACCATTTTTGGTCACATTTTTTCAGCAATGACAAATGAAGCAATAGTGGAATTTTTTGAACAGACCTTTCTGAATTATATAGTTTAGGTTAGAACATTCAG
The DNA here is from genome assembly GCA_944474755.1 of Limnoperna fortunei. Taxonomy (NCBI): domain Eukaryota; kingdom Metazoa; phylum Mollusca; class Bivalvia; order Mytilida; family Modiolidae; genus Limnoperna; species Limnoperna fortunei. The sequence goes on along the minus strand of OX104119.1, from coordinate 60,361,388 downwards.
CCAGCTATGAACAAAGGATTAGAACATTTAGCCAGTTATGAACAAACAGTTAGAACATTTAGCCAGCTATGAACAAAGGGTTAGAACATTTAGCCAGCTATGAACAAAGGGTTAGAATATTTAGCCAGCTATGAACAAAGGGTTAGAACATTTAGCCAGCTATGAACAAAGGGTTAGAACATTTAGCCAGCTATGAACAAAGGGTTAGAACATTTAGCCATCTAAGAGCAAAGTGTTAGAAAATGTAGCCGGGTATGAACCACAGCAGTTTGTTACTCTTATTAGAACCATGGGTTTAAGGTCATCACCCTATTGACATGCCACCAGTTAAGTAATTGTCCATGGAAAAGTTTATCCTTACTGAAGAATAGTTTTATCTACATGTATCTAAACACAGAATTACTCATGTTTTACTATAGAGCTGCTACATTAAAACAGTACACAGGAAGGCTTTTTTTCGAAAAGTAACCACCCAGATTTTCTCCATGCTCAGGTATATACAAAAGAGATTATAATGTCCTAATCACACTCGTAGTTGTCCATTGTTTTAGCTGGGTCCTTTTTATGTCTTATTGGAACAGCTTTGGGTATTTTTATTAAACATTCTGCCCAAATAGAGAAAATTTTTAGCTCATTATTTTTGGCTCTTTTTTTTGTAGGATGATTTAGTTGTAATTTGTCACTTGTCTAAACCAACAAATATTTCTACAATTAAAAAATTGATTGCCTTTTTTCTTGCAGGAGGACTGTATAGTCAGATTTAAGTATTTAGCAGATTTAGTCAAAAAGAAAAAAGAACAGAAGTCACAGGAGTCATAAATCCTTGATAGGAAGAAATAGCATGAAGACTGGATAACTTTAATTTGTTGTCAAAGTTATGGTGCTACATTGAGCTTAAAATTCTCAAATAACTGTTACATACAGAATACTGAATTATTGTTAAAGTCTCAAATGACTGTTGTATAAATAATTCTAAATTATGGTCACATGAAAATACTTGATACTATAGAAACAATTACATGTACCTTGTGGTGCCACAATGCTGTTCATATTTGTTATCTAGGTGATGGGGCATTAACATGCGTTTCTTTCTGAAAACCAAAACATAATTATAACTTTATAGTAGTCCTCAAATTATGTTTGAGATTTTGACCCTTTGTGTATTTTTTACTAGAAATGCCCTAACACCCAGCAGATCTTATTATAAAATTATTTCATTTTCAACACCAATTTTGTTGAATATATTTATACATTTTAAACTTTTTAAATAAATTTTGTGGCAGACAGAATCATTAGAATTCAACACTGAGTTCCCACCTATTTGTTTTGCAAATTTACTACAAATTTTTCCTATAGATATTCAAGGGTATTACCAGTTATATAGGTATTGCCATAGGCGTAGCATCCAGAAAAATATTGGTACAGTCGATTAAAATAGTGGTACGGTCTGTTAAGGGACAACAACCCATTTACTGTGATTGTTTAAATATAAATAGGGGTTTTCCATGTGCTATTATTTGTCACTTACCAAATTGCACTCGTAATGGTTGCTGTTTTATATTGAAAGTTATTGGAAAAATTTTGATTGATGTTTGAACGTTTCACAAGTTAAAAAGTATATGTAATGAAATTCTAATGCAATTTTAGTACAGTATTATATTTTTTGTATACTTTTCTTAAAATTAAATTCTGTTGCTGAGTAATGAGTTACCTCCCATATCAGACAATTTTTATTCGTACAAATTTCCGTCAAGCTTTCCTCAGAAACCGTACATCAGAACAATTTGAAATTTGACAGGGTGGTTCAGTATCACAAGTTGTACGTCCTAAGCGACTTTCAGACCTGTCAGACAACTACTTCCTGTTTGGGACTGGGCCGTTATGAAAATGTGTTAACATGAGAATGAAAATTTCCGTCAAGCTTTTCTCAGAAACCGTACATGAGAACAATTTGAAATTTGGCAGGGTGGTTCAGTATCACAAGTTGTAAGTCCTAAGAGACTTTCAGACCTTTCGGACAACTACTTCCTGTTGGCGAGTGGGCCAATATGAAAATGTGTTAACATGAGTATGAAAATTTCCGTCAAGCTTTTCTCAGAAACTGTACACAAGAACAATTTGAAATTTGGCAGGGTAGTCCAGTATCACAAGTTGTACGTCCTAAGCGACTTTCAGACCTGTCGGACAACTACTTCCTGTTTTCGACTGGGCCGATTTGAAAATGTGTTAACACGAGTATGAAAATTTTCGTCAAGCTTTACTTAGAAACCGTACATTAGAACAATTTGAAATTTAGCAGGGTGGTTAAGTATCACAAGTTGTACGTCCTAAGGGACTTTCAGACCTGTTGTACAACTACTTCCTGTTTGGGACTTCCTTTAGCGGGGGCATCCGTGTCCCATGGACACATTCTTCAATTTTTTTGTAGTGCAGTGACTCTTGACGGTTACATGAAAAAAGTGGATTATCTGCACTACTTTAAATGTTGACACAAAAATTCTTAATAACTTTTAAGGTTTTTCACTTAACATGAATCACACTCTGTGGTTCTAAGACATACCTGTACTTAAAGTACATTTTATCAGTACAAAATATGCTAAAACTGTATTAGGGGGTGAGGGGATGCATGCTTTAAATTAAATAAATTTGTATGAACGTAGAATAAAAATTAAATTTGTTCCACTGAAGAGACCTTTCCCTCACATTTTTAACGATCAATAATAACTACTTGTAATTCTCCTTTTTCAAGTTAGGTAGCTAGAACTATCCAATCACATGATTTATAGTATCACATAATTTCATTTAGGACACTTTCCACAACCCACGGTTGTTAAATATTGTTTGAACAGCACACAACTTGACCCCCTTTCATAAATTTTTGTTAAATGTGGGATTTGCACCTGGCACAACACAGCACAGGTTATGTTTTGCATTGTATTTCCTTTTAACTGTTATATTTTTATGACATCACATGATCAGCATTACAATTTCCACCTCCCTTAATGTTTGAGATCATATCTTGAAAATCACATATTCATATATTCTTGTAAATGCTTGGAGCAATACAATTATTTATTAAAAGTTATATTGTTTGTTTGTTTGAATGGTGTTTAATGCCACTGTCAGCAATTTTTTCAGATATATCATGGCGTCCAGTTTTTGTTAGGGGAGGAAGCCGGAGTACCCTGAGAAAACCCCCGACCTGCTGTAGGAAAACTGGCAATCCTTGTCAATTAAGATTGGAGTCGAGTACAGCCCGCCCGCAGTGAGAATCATACCCGCAATCTCAGTGTTGACAGACCACGTGATCAATAGTAGAAGAACTACCTTAACCACTCGGCCACCGAGGCCCCTTATTAAAAAGTTATAAACTTTAAAATAATTTATCTTAAAATCATCTGTAAGACTTGTACAAGGTAAATAGAATGTTATCTTGCAGCCATTATTTTTTATCTGCATACAACATGTACATAAATATTTATTCTGTGACATGCAGGATATGTTTTCTTTTATGCAAGATTTACTCCCATTTTCAGTCAATCTGATACATCGACAATAAAAAAAAGGGGGAGTTTGTGAAAGATTTAATTTTAATTAGTATAGCTTCTATTGATGAACTTATTGTAAATTTAAATAGCTATTCATTTTATTTTTAAACCACTGTACCACTTTTTGTAAATACCAGTATGTCTGAAAGCAATGCTAGAAGTATCGTTGTAACCGATGTTCAAATGGAAAAAATAATAATAATAACAATCTAACATGGGGGACAGTATACATAATCATATGATGAACAGTCTTTGGAGTAAATTACTATCTCTTACTTGATTGGGTAGTTCACTAAATCTATAAATATTTTTGTGATATCATTGGTTTACATCAGGATCACACTAGTATGTGTTTTGAAATTTCTATATATTCTTTGTATGAACTGGGATTGTAATCAGTATTTTAGTGTAGTAATGTTACGTTCCACATATTGACTTTTATTTCATTCAGTGAACAATTAAAAGGTGAACATTGTACCAAAATCTCCCTACTTTTTAAAGCTGTTTGGGAAAAAATTATATATTCTATATCTTTTTTTGTTGTTATATTGATGCAAATAGAACAAAACATATGTTCACCACTTATTTTGTACATTTGTTCAGGGAGTCAATTTTTGTTTAATTATTTATCAAAAAGCATGTGTGAAGTGATGACAGGTATTAAAATCTCTGAAGCAACATTAGCTGATAGTTCAGCGTGAACAGTGTCCTAAAAATGTACATTGTTTACTTATCCTACATATAAACAAACAACAGATACTTTAATAAAATGCATAAAATGGGTAATGCATCTAAGAGACAGTTAGATTTTTAGAAAAGCTTAACTTGTACAATTTCTATGATGAAATGGGAAATAACTCATGCATGTAAAAATGGGGAGTAATCCATGCATTAATGAAAGAGAACTGGAATGGTGACCAGAAAAATAATAAGGAACTTTCCTGTTGGATAGCCTTTCAAGGTAAATGCTATTATTATATAATTTTCTTGTTTTTCATGCCAAATTATTAATAAAGATACAGTAATTACATATAAAATTCTTGGACACCATGCTGTGTTTATCTTGTGGTTTCAGTTATCATGAATGCAAAAGGTAACAGTGTCTTTCTGATAAATGTTTCAATAGGTTATTATGGTAATTAATATGTATAGTCAGTAATTGCTGGTTTTAGAATTGAAGTAATTTAAATTAAATATGTGCTGTAAATGCAGATCTTCATGTCTTGCCAAAATGTGATCTTAGATTAATGTGCATACCCTAAAAAGGGGCCTTGTTTCCTTGTCAACACTGAGGTTGCGGGTTTGAGTCTGTGGAGAGGATGTTCTCTAGTCCAATCTTGACTGACAAGAATTGCCAATTTTTCTACTTAAGTTTGGGGGTTTTCTCCAGTAATCCAACTTTCTGCAGCAATAAAAACTTTATCCCAACATATAGGGGAAAAATTGCTGAATGTTGGATTAATCTTTACTCAAGCAAACAAATAAACATACTCTGAAACAATGTGAGTTACTTTTTACCATCTTAAGTAACCTATAACATTGTTATCTATATTTGGTATTGTACAGTAAGTTTTAGTTTTTATACCTTTATATCCTCTTTGCTTTTGGTAAATAAGGCCCCATGCTAATCATACTTGCAAATTACTTTTATCAAGAAATTTTATAATTTTTTCTATTTCTTGTACAACTCACTTTTTTTACAATGTTTCCTTGGTAAATAGTTAATTAATCAGTAGTTCAATTTGTACTATTTTTTTACCTTTCTTTTCTTATTGCTTTTAGATGATGTCAAAATGTTCAGGAATAATACACTACTTGCTGAAATAAATTATTCATTAAATGTTATTCATTCTATACAGAAAAAAACTATACAGACAAAAAACCATGTAATTTTGTTGCCTTTGCATTTCAATGAAGTTACCAACTTCGTTAGATGTATACTTTGCTAAACACACTCTAAGAACTTACAATGAGTTATTGTAGTAATTCATCTACATATTGCTAGTAAAAACCATTTGGGTTTATTGCCGAAAAAATGTGTTTGTATTTTTAAGAGAAAATGCTATTTTATTTATAAATTTTGTTGACTGCAATTTACAATTTACTGCCAAAAGTCAAGTCCTTATCTTGTGGTAGAAGAGAGCAAATGCTATTTTATTTATAAATTTTGTTGACTGCCAATTTACAATTTACTGCCAAAAGTCAAGTCCTTATCTTGTGGTAGAAGAGAGCAAATGCTATTTTATTTATACATTTTGTTGACTGCCAATTTACAATTTACTGCCAAAAGTCAAGTCCTTATCTTGTGGTAGAAGAGAGCAAATGCTATTTTATTTATAAATTTTGTTGACTGCCAATTTACAATTTACTGCCAAAAGTCAAGTCCTTATCTTGTGGTAGAAGAGAGCAAATGCTATTATATTTATAAATTTTGTTGACTGCCAATTTACAATTTACTGCCAAAAGTCAAGTCCTTATCTTGTGGTAGAAGAGAGCAAATGCTATTTTATTTATAAATTTTGTTGACTGCCAATTTACAATTTACTGCCAAAAGTCAAGTCCTTATCTTGTGGTAGAAGAGAGCAAATGCTATTTTATTTATACATTTTGTTGACTGCCAATTTACAATTTACTGCCAAAAGTCAAGTCCTTATCTTGTGGTAGAAGAGAGCAAATGCTATTATATTTATAAATTTTGTTGACTGCCAATTTACAATTTACTGCAAAAAGTCAAGTCCTTATCTTGTGGTAGAAGAGAGCAAATGCTATTTTATTTATAAATTTTGTTGACTGCCAATTTACAATTTACTGCCAAAAGTCAAGTCCTTATCTTGTGGTAGAAGGGAGCAAATGCTATTTTATTTATACATTTTGTTGACTGCCAATTTACAATTTACTGCCAAAAGTCAAGTCCTTATCTTGTGGTAGAAGAGAGCAAATGCTATTTTATTTATAAATTTTGTTGACTGCCAATTTACAATTTACTGCCAAAAGTCAAGTCCTTATCTTGTGGTAGAAGAGAGCAAATGCTATTTTATTTATAAATTTTGTTGACTGCCAATTTACAATTTACTGCCAAAAGTCAAGTCCTTATCTTGTGGTAGAAGAGAGCAAATGCTATTTTATTTATAAATTTTGTTGACTGCCAATTTACAATTTACTGCCAAAAGTCAAGTCCTTATCTTGTGGTAGAAGAGAGCAAATGCTATTTTATTTATAAATTTTGTTGACTGCCAATTTACAATTTACTGCCAAAAGTCAAGTCCTTATCTTGTGGTAGAAGAGAGCAAATGCTATTTTATTTATAAATTTTGTTGACTGCCAATTTACAATTTACTGCCAAAAGTCAAGTCCTTATCTTGTGGTAGAAGAGAGCAAATGCTATTATATTTATAAATTTTGTTGACTGCCAATTTACAATTTACTGCCAAAAGTCCTTATCTTGCGGTAGAAGTGAGCAAATGCTATTTTATTTATAAATTTTGTTGACTGCAAATTTACAATTTACTGCCAAAAGTCAAGTCCTTATCTTGTGGTAGAAGAGAGCAAATGCTATTTTATTTATAAATTTTGTTGACTGCCAATTTACAATTTACTGCCAAAAGTCAAGTCCTTATCTTGTGGTAGAAGAGAGCAAATGCTATTTTATTTATAAATTTTGTTGACTGCCAATTTACAATTTACTGCCAAAAGTCAAGTCCTTATCTTGTGGTAGAAGAGAGCAAATGGTATTTTATTTATAAATTTTGTTGACTGCCAATTTACAATTTACTGCCAAAAGTCAAGTCCTTATCTTGTGGTAGAAGAGAGCAAATGCTATTTTATTTATAAATTTTGTTGACTGCCAATTTACAATTTGCTGCCAAAAGTCGAGTCCTTATCTTGTGGTAGAAGAGAGCAAATGCTGTTTTGTTTATAAATTTTGTTGACTGCCAATTTACAATTTACTGCCAAAAGTAGAGTTCTTATCTTGTGGTAGAAGAGAGCAAATGCAATTTTGTTTATAAATTTTGTTGACTGCCAATTTACAATTTACTGCCAAAAGTCAAGTCCTTATCTTGTGGTAGAAGAGAGCAAATGCTATTATATTTATAAATTTTGTTGACTGCCAATTTACAATTTACTGCCAAAAGTCAAGTCCTTATCTTGTGGTAGAAGAGAGCAAATGCTATTTTATTTATAAATTTTGTTGACTGCCAATTTACAATTTACTGCCAAAAGTCAAGTCCTTATCTTGTGGTAGAAGAGAGCAAATGCTATTTTATTTATACATTTTGTTGACTGCCAATTTACAATTTACTGCCAAAAGTCAAGTCCTTATCTTGTGGTAGAAGAGAGCAAATGCTATTTTATTTATAAATTTTGTTGACTGCCAATTTACAATTTACTGCCAAAAGTCAAGTCCTTATCTTGTGGTAGAAGAGAGCAAATGCTATTTTATTTATAAATTTTGTTGACTGCCAATTTACAATTTACTGCCAAAAGTCAAGTCCTTATCTTGTGGTAGAAGAGAGCAAATGCTATTTTATTTATAAATTTTGTTGACTGCCAATTTACAATTTACTGCCAAAAGTCAAGTCCTTATCTTGTGGTAGAAGAGAGCAAATGCTATTTTATTTATAAATTTTGTTGACTGCCAATTTACAATTTACTGCCAAAAGTCAAGTCCTTATCTTGTGGTAGAAGAGAGCAAATGCTATTTTATTTATAAATTTTGTTGACTGCCAATTTACAATTTACTGCCAAAAGTCAAGTCCTTATCTTGTGGTAGAAGAGAGCAAATGCTATTATATTTATAAATTTTGTTGACTGCCAATTTACAATTTACTGCCAAAAGTCCTTATCTTGCGGTAGAAGTGAGCAAATGCTATTTTATTTATAAATTTTGTTGACTGCAAATTTACAATTTACTGCCAAAAGTCAAGTCCTTATCTTGTGGTAGAAGAGAGCAAATGCTATTTTATTTATACATTTTGTTGACTGCCAATTTACAATTTACTGCCAAAAGTCAAGTCCTTATCTTGTGGTAGAAGAGAGCAAATGCTATTTTATTTATAAATTTTGTTGACTGCCAATTTACAATTTACTGCCAAAAGTCAAGTCCTTATCTTGTGGTAGAAGAGAGCAAATGGTATTTTATTTATAAATTTTGTTGACTGCCAATTTACAATTTACTGCCAAAAGTCAAGTCCTTATCTTGTGGTAGAAGAGAGCAAATGCTATTTTATTTATAAATTTTGTTGACTGCCAATTTACAATTTGCTGCCAAAAGTCGAGTCCTTATCTTGTGGTAGAAGAGAGCAAATGCTGTTTTGTTTATAAATTTTGTTGACTGCCAATTTACAATTTACTGCCAAAAGTAGAGTTCTTATCTTGTGGTAGAAGAGAGCAAATGCAATTTTGTTTATAAATTTTTTTGACTGCCAATTTACAATTTACTGCCAAAAGTCAAGTCCTTATCTTGTGGTAGAAGAGAGCAAATGCTATTTTATTTATAAATTTTGTTGACTGCCAATTTACAATTTACTGCCAAAAGTCAAGTCCTTATCTTGTGGTAGAAGAGAGCAAATGCTATTATATTTATAAATTTTGTTGACTGCCAATTTACAATTTACTGCCAAAAGTCCTTATCTTGCGGTAGAAGTGAGCAAATGCTATTTTATTTATAAATTTTGTTGACTGCAAATTTACAATTTACTGCCAAAAGTCAAGTCCTTATCTTGTGGTAGAAGAGAGCAAATGCTATTTTATTTATAAATTTTGTTGACTGCCAATTTACAATTTACTGCCAAAAGTCAAGTCCTTATCTTGTGGTAGAAGAGAGCAAATGCTATTTTATTTATAAATTTTGTTGACTGCCAATTTACAATTTACTGCCAAAAGTCAAGTCCTTATCTTGTGGTAGAAGAGAGCAAATGGTATTTTATTTATAAATTTTGTTGACTGCCAATTTACAATTTACTGCCAAAAGTCAAGTCCTTATCTTGTGGTAGAAGAGAGCAAATGCTATTTTATTTATAAATTTTGTTGACTGCCAATTTACAATTTGCTGCCAAAAGTCGAGTCCTTATCTTGTGGTAGAAGAGAGCAAATGCTGTTTTGTTTATAAATTTTGTTGACTGCCAATTTACAATTTACTGCCAAAAGTAGAGTTCTTATCTTGTGGTAGAAGAGAGCAAATGCAATTTTGTTTATAAATTTTGTTGACTGCCAATTTACAATTTACTGCCAAAAGTCAAGTCCTTATCTTGTGGTAGAAGAGAGCAAATGCTATTTTATTTATAAATTTTGTTGACTGCCAATTTACAATTTACTGCCAAAAGTCAAGTCCTTATCTTGTGGTAGAAGAGAGCAAATGCTGTTTTGTTTATAAATTTTGTTGACTGCCAATTTACAATTTACTGCCAAATGTCAAGTCCTTATCTTGTGGTAGAAGAAAATGTAAAAGACCACTTGTTACAGTAATCATGAGATTAATCAGTTCAATTTTTCAGAATGTTTACAATTTTATATAAATATTACAAGAAGGCTATTTTATTGATTAGAATAGGTCTTGGTAAATTTGATTACTACATGTTATCAGTAGTATGCATGTATTTTCTGTGTCTTGCAGTAAAATTCATGATATATTGCATCAGACTTGTGTTTTCTTTTTCCAGATTTGTACTAATAAAAGTGAATTTGGGGATGTATATCAATTTCAAATAAGTTATTTTGTAAAAAAAAATAAATTCTATTCACATTACTTGTTGATGTAAAATTTCAGGTCGTATATCATACTACACTATCATGGATTTATAATAAAGAAATATGCATTTTTAGTTCTCAAACAGTTTTAGGAACCAGTAGATCATGAAACGACACTAGTCCGTGGATTTCTCCAGCTTCAGCCCTAAATTAAAACTGAATGCCATGATATAGCTTAAAAGAGTAGGCTGTTACACATGGCAAAATTCTCTGCCCTATCCAAAAACGCCATACTTTTCCAGTGGCAGCCCATCACACTGCTTTTTCCATTGATTTATTGTTTGTTAACTTGTTCTTGTGAATATAGATGAAATACTGTTCGCTGGATGTAAAGCAAACATCCAATCAATCAATCAATCAATGATATAGCTTAAACATGACTAACAGTGGCATTAAGTACCGTTCAAACAAATCAAACCTGGGATCTCTGTATCTGAGCCAGCCCAGTAACCAAGTGAGATAAAGAATCTCTTGGTGAGCTCAGTCATATATCTATAACTACCTGCTAGAACACAGCTAGGCCTCCTGTTACAAGGTCATTACATACAAATATGTATATTAAACCTGTCCCTTGATGTATAAACCATTTACCATTTAAACCATGGCAAAGGTCAGATAAAACCAATTATTATTTTATATGCGGAGGCTGCAGAAATGTTTATGCTTTATTGCTTTGAAAAGGGCTAGTGTTTACCTATTTTCGGGGGCCTCGGTGGTCGAGTGGTAAAGGTAGTTCGTCTACTATTGATAACGTGGTCTGTTAACACTGATATTGCGGGGTTCGATTCTCACTGCAGGCATGGTGTACTCGACTTCAATCTTAATTGACAAGGATTGTCAGTTTTCCTACCGCAGGTTAGGGGTCCTCTCCGGGTACTGCGGCTTCCTCCCCCGATAAAAACTGGACGCCATGATATAGCTGAAAAATTGCTGAAAGTGGCGTTAAAACACCATTCAATCAAACAAACAAACATATTTTCTGTGTAAAGTTTGCTTTTTAAAATGTTGTTTTTGTAACACAAATAGAATGTTAATACAGTATGGTTATAGAACATATAATTAGTTTTTTATATTTTTTATAACGAATTTTCAAAGCTCTAATAAAAAACGGTTAAAAGGCCTACCGACCCACCCCTTCTTTAAAATAATGATATAACGTGTATAGGGAAGAGCATCTGATGTCAATCACGGATACAAGATAAATAATCTTTTTATTACCATTTTCTATTCCATCATACTAGTGTTGGTTATATGGATTAAAAAAAAACACAATTACTAGGTAATTTGTTTATAATTGGTAAATACACTTAAACTATCATTTAATCTTAATGCATAGTTAAATACTTCATTAAATTAGCTAAACCTGTAATAGAACTCTTTTTAAAAAGTTACGGAAGTAGAAATGTAAAATTATTACTGTATGATTTGTATTTATATATAATATAGCAACAGACGACAAACTAAAACTGGCTATATTTGATGTGCCTTATAAAGGTTCTGTCAATTTATAAATGCGTTTGAATTTGCTGAATTAAACGTAAGCGGACTGTCACATTGTCTTTTGATAAGCAGTCCAGGACGTAAGTGTTGTCGCTGCATTTTGTCCAGACACGCCCTCTTTCCTCTTGCCATTTCACCAGCTTTCTTCAGCCGAATCACTTCTGTTCTGTTCCTACGTTTTTCTGTCTGCAAGGACACACATTCTAAATTCTCTTTATGACGAAGTCGTGCTTCCAATATGCGTTGCTCAACTCGTCTGCCCGACTCTCGTATTTTGATTTTATCCCGCGGTAACCAAATCTGACGTTCCGAACCTTTTTGCTCTGAAAATTTATTTTGATGTTTACACTTTGCTGTTTCATACGCTTTGCATATTTCCTCAAAAAACGATTTAGGGAGATTACCAGTAAATAATAACTTTACTAAATATGGAGTTCCATACGACCAAAGATTTGAATGATCTGTAACTTGACGTGCGTTGCAATTCTCAGCATACAATGTTGTCAGCGCTGGAAACTTTTTCTGAAAATGTTTTATCGTCACACGAAAGTCTTCTTTTGTGTCCTGTACAACCGATGTCGGTTTTTTACAATAAAACTTAGGAACACGAGGTGACGACGGTATAACCAAAGAGGGTAAAGTCTGCACACATGCCGTCATGCTGATCTCTTCATAACCTCCATGTTTACCAAGCAGCTATAGCTATTGTTACGTCATAGTAACAATATTGATAACTCTATCACTACGACGTCCACGTCGTCTTCACCTTAACCGCCCGCCTATCAGAAGTTAACGTTTGATTAGAGACAAGTATTCCGTTTAACTTAACATTCCGACTAACGTTTATACTACGACCAATCAAGATTGATTAACTTGACACTCCGACCAATCAGGATTTAAAATGTTCCAAACAACTGGAGTACATATTCTATTACATTTTGTAGCCTCTGACATAAAAAAGAGATTAAAAGACCTAGAATGCAGAGACTATCTTCTTTCAATTTATAATTCATTTGAGGTTAACGAACACAGACAAAATTCACAACTGCACATTTCGCTTACTCGGAGGATATTCCATCTTGTTGTTTAAGAAATATTTCTTAACGGTAGTTGTATTTCATTGTTAACCATATTAACTTTGCAAAAATAAGAAAATAAACAAATATACATATACCAAGGTTATATAATTTCCGATTTTTAAGAACTTGATCGCTAAACAAGTTTTAGCACGTTCCCATATTATAAACGGACTGAAAAATATAACTTACGTTAAATGAAAACAGATAAAAATGATTGATTGATTGATTGATTGATTGATTGATTGATTGATTGATTGATTGATTGATTGATTGATTGATTGATTGATTGATTGATTGATTGATTGATTGATTGATTGATTGATTGATTGATTGATTGATTGATTGATTGATGTGCATTTAGCAATATGGAAGTCATATTCAGAATGAGATTATAAGAATAGCAGTTTAAAACGTATTTTTCGTCTAATCTGGACGGTACAAAAATACCAAGTGAACACATACATGATGCAAGAAAAGATAATAAATACATCGTTTTCTGACGGCAACTCAAAGGTCTAAGTCTTATAAACGTTCAAAAATTAATTATTACATTGTATATATAAAATTTTATTCGGAATATATTTGTTTTTATAAAAATTGCAAGGAAACAGACCATACAACAAGAGCCGAAAATCAAACAAATCCGAAAGAACATATAACATGCAAAACAAAACCAAAACACATAAGTGCACTCTGGTGCTTCGGGCGAGTAAAAAGTTCCTGCCTGTAATTAGACACTCGTCGAGTTACTCATTTTCATGTCTAGGCAAAGTCAAATCCAGGAATAAGAAAGACTATCTTTGAATCAGCGAGATCGTATATGAGATAGTAATTTCCCATAACGATCTATTAAGTCATGGTGATGACCAGAACTTCTAAAGGGATAAAATACTGATCTAGGTACAACAAACCCTTGTTTGAGTAGCTTAGTAGTCAACAGCACAGAGCGGACTAGAAAATTGGAATACCGATCGCATAATCTAGAATAACGTATACGTCAAGTGGCTGGAATGTTGCTGTCGATATATGGGAAATTGACGATTGGAAAGTTGAAATCATTACGTTTGTCGTAGAGTTTAGTTTCGAATCTAAGTAAGAGGTCGACCTAAGTGTATTGGTGAATTGGTGATGTCTTGAATTTCAAGCTCGCTACTGTAGGTTGTCAATGATTACAAATGGTCAAAATTTTGCATTGTTTAGGGACAACACATGATGAAAGGCCTGGGCCAGTGTCTCAGTCAGTTCCTTCTTTCTTCTTCGGCAGGCCTTCTAGAATGTGTCTATTGGCTTGACCCCCCCCCCCACACACACACACCGGTCAATTTTGCAAAATCAATTTTATTATTGGCATGATTCGTTTGTAAAATAGTGCTAGATACGGCTTGTAGTATACCTTACATTACCTTTCATTTAATAGAAGCGTAAATAGAGAAAACGCGTTTTGAATAAATCTTCATATACTGATAAATCAAAATATGCAAAAATCTGTATTTCAGTTTTAGTTGATTCTTGTCAGTTAATGCATATACATTATTTACGCATTTCAAAATGATATAAGCTTTCTCTTTTTTCTATAACATTAGCGACCTATTTTCACTTTCGTTTTGTTCAAGACATGACCCTTATTGTAAAAAATTCACAAAGGCTTGTGAAATTTAATACTGATCTTTTAAAGAAACATGTGATTTTACTACGAAAATTATTTGACGTTTCTTCTTTCGATCTTGCTGTTGTATGTGAAAATGACAAGACGGTACAATATCTTAACAAAACGTACAGACATGTTGATGCGCCGACAGATGTGCTGTCTTTTCCATTTCTTGAGGTAAGACGGGGCAGTTTGTTCTTGTTTTAATTATTGCTTTATCAAAATGCTTCCAAAAAGTATCTATAATACATATACCATGTATACATAAATTATAGTTCCTTGTGCGATCTCCATGAGTGCTACTCAGAGAATCCATGCATGGGGTGAGGCCAGAGCTGGGGGTCTATTAGCAGGTTAACAATTTTTTATTTTTCCCAAAACAGATAATAGTAAATTTAAAATAATAAAAACAGATAACAGCAATTTACAGGAGAAAAAAAATCGAAAAAACATATTACAACAGAATGCCATCTAAGGGCAATATTATTAACAGCAAACAGGCTTTATATTTTCATCATAACAGCCTAAGATATATAAGAAAACAGATAACAGCTATTGGTTGAAAAACGGTTAACATTTGATTTATTTAAAAAAACAGCTACCACACCTGTAAAAATGCCTAAAACACATTAACGGAATAGATCTTGCCCCCTCCCTTCCCCTCATCCATTGCCGTCCAAAATAAATCGATTTAGTACAGGTATGAAAAATATATATTTCATGATACTGTTATAGTAGGCCAGTGGACAGAGATCGAGCCCTTGTCCCATGAGTGTTAAAGATTATTTAACATACCAATTTGTTCTTCCTGTGATATGTTGTCTCTAGTATGAACATAACAAATTCCTTATGCACTAATATCCGCCCTTTTTCTGCACACTTTTTGTATACGGAGCAAAAATTCTGACCCATGTCTGAACTAATAATACCAGTCCTACACCCCCCACCCCTTGTCATGAAATAATTATGTCTCTAGACGAGCTGCAGATTAAAGACGAAAATGATAAACAATGGACATAGTAAGTGATCTCTTTTGGAGATTTGTGTAATTCAGAATGGACCATTCTCAATGTAATTAAAATTAAATCTGTTATTAACCTCACCCCTAATCTGCTCCTGTGGCGCGTGGAGAGCAGGTGACATTTATTTCGATGAAATTGGATCGCCCTTCACCATGCAAAACTTATCTTGCCGTTTGTTATTATTTCAGATTATAAAACCAGGCGAATTACCTCCTATAAACAACCCAGAAGAGAAAATTCTTGGCGATATAGTTTTAGGATTGCCATATATTAACAGGACTTGTAATGAGAATTCAGAGAAACTAGAAGAAATATTACCGGTATGATTTGTTAACATGTTTCACATCACATAGTCGCCATAGATCTGTTGAACGTAAACAATAAAGAAAAAACGCCTGTCAACTAGTCAGTTATATTTTTCAGGGGCATCTGATGCATTACCATTATTCTTATATCAACTCATATCCACGGTATTGTTGGTTCTAATTTCCGATGTGAAAAGTAAACATCACAACTTTTCTCTTTATGTTTATCTCAATTATTCTGTAATGTTTTGTCTCTTGTATTTTTGTATGTTATGCTCTTAAAGGCCCTTTAATTTGGAAATAAAATTATCTGTAATCTGTAATAACAACTGAACAAAATTTTTCGTTATGCAATTCAATATTAACAAAAATCTTACATCTCACATAAAACAACGATTTCCTGGTTAAAATATTGACAATTTCGTCCTTTAGAAGTTATTTAAGTATGGTCCTGGTAAATAGAAGGGGTTGCTTGGCCTACGTTAACTTTTTTAATAGCGGTTAAGCTTAAAGTTTTATTTTCATCCGATAAACCGCCTTTCTTGGACTGGTAAAAAAAAAACGGTTGTAAGAGCAATCGTTTTTGTCATGTAACAGGCAGTTATACCGTTGGAACAAATGTATATTCAATTAAATAAATATAAAATATAATGGATGCGGCTGTAATAAATATATAAAAAAATAAAACATATTACCTGCTTAATTTTGTAAGAGGTTATTGAATAAATAAAAACAATATTGGAGAATGTGAACTTGGAAATTGTCGAGCAACATCACAAACACCAATGAAAGTTTCGTACATTTCATAGCTCCATTATAATGGAGGCGGATTCTGCATGGAAGGATTAACGAAAACCAGATTAATATTGTCAAATACCTTGTTTTAAACATAATGTTGATTCTTAACCTGATGAATGTTGACAATAGTTAGTATTTTTAATTATTATAATAGTGCTATATTAAGCAGTTGTAATACTTTTTTATCAATTTCGTGAGAAAGTAACACACATGAGTTTACGTGAAGCGTTTATGTGACATTTATAAAGCCAATTGTTTCAGATATCCCAAGAAACTCAATTTTTTTGCAATTAAACAATGGCGATAATTCTAGAAAATTATTTCAGGTGATGGTAACTCATGGAATATGTCATCTAATTGGATATGATCACGAAGAAGAGAGCCAATGGAAACACATGTATGAAAAAGAATTGTGTATTTTACAGAAATTTAATGAATTGACTGGTTACAATTGTAAACCGTTGCTAGGTGTGGGGCACTAATGTATACATGGATTAATTCTTGTTTGTACATATCATTGATGAAGTCGTTTTTTTAATAAATAAATGTCAACTGAACGGACTTGTTTCCTGGTTAAATATCATTTTTTAAAACTACTATCTGCTTGATTTTACAGACCAAAAAAGTGCTTATGTTGTAGAGAAGATTGATCTTTTTAAACACATTTTTATTTAAATAATTATTTATTAAGATAGGGAAATAGGATTTTAATTTAATTCAGATACAGTATACATCTATTTGCTACTCGCCCAATAATGATGATGTAGTATTTCATATCTACTTTCTAAAGAACGCAAATAAAGGCGAGACGGGGAAAACCAGTTGCAAAGATCAAAGTTTATCTCGTGCTATTAGTCATGTTATTATAAAGGGACATGCTATGGGATACATAAATAAGCCGATGTGTATGATTGATTGCTGTCTACTTGTAACTAAATTAGGGGAAATTAATTTGTAATAATAGGAAATCCTCGGGCTATACACGGTCCGTTCTATTATTGGTTTAGTTTTTATCCTCTGTCGGCAGCAGTAACTGGTGTGGAAGTACAAATAAACAAACCATAAGTCGACAACTACTAGAGAGAATATTGTGCAATTTGGAATGTACATGTCTGCATTTACAACAAAGTAAAGCAATGATCTCGTTTACTAGTTCTATAACATAAAACCTCCAATTTCACGTTTATATTTATCATTTTCATCGGTGTTTTACATTTTTTGTTATTATTTAAAATCGCATTTCACTTAAAACATGTAAAACATAAAATATCAATATCCGATATCAAAAATGTTTAAAATAAACATGAAATGGGAGGTTTTATTAATGAAACTATCGTATACCCACCCAACTTTTTCTACGATTGGATTTTAAAATATTTGTTATAGAAAACTGACGTGCATGTTTAGTTTTTATATTATAGACGTCAATATAACAAAATCGACCCCGAAACATTGTTTTTGAATTCAAAATGGATGATTATATATTTTGAGTGAACAAAAATCTTATGAATTATACAATAAAGAAAGGCCACCGTTTATGTTTAGATACAAAGATTAGAAATTTGAGTATTATATTCAATAAGTATGTTATCTCTTTAGATTTTTAAACGAATACAAATTATGCTTTTATCTTAATATATTGAATAAATTTCTTGTGCAATTTATAATGTTAGACTGAAGTACATTATACAAAGAAAAGTATTATTCACAATGGATACAGTGGACTTCAAAGAACCTGGGACTAGTATTACTAGTTGATTATAGGTTCCTGACAGAACCTGCACAGAATTGCAACCTAACTTGATTACCTGGAATTCGGTGTACGATTTAAATGTTACAAGATGGGTTCAAAGATTTAGGGCACGCGCATATTTCATCCATAAATACTTGTGAACATTAATTTAATTTAAAAGAAATAATTTATAGTGAGCCATAGTATGATTAGTAAGCTTTATATAAATAATTAATTTGACACCATGTTTATGAGTGATAAGACCTAGCAATTATGTATGTATAAAATGTTTATGGAACGCAAAAGTTATGTGTTATCCGCCATTTAAGATATGACCCTGCTAACAATACTATAGCCATACGATATCAATGATTACGACTCATGAACATGAAGTAAAGATAACTAATCCATGTTAAACTGGCTTACTATGAATTCACGTTAATAAAATGACAAGTATTAGCTTTCCTAAAAAGCTAGCCGTCTCTAAGCTTTATTTTTCGTGGACAAAAATACGTACTGTTTTTTAATGTTATTATGTATTGTTATTATTAACATCACTTCATTATAAGTATACAATGTTTAGATAGCCAAATCAGGCAACCGCAAAATATAGGTCAGAGTCAGCATATGAAGCATGCACTATGCTAAGCATCTCTAGATGCATCATTCTACGCGGTAAGATAGTTGATGTGAACCTTGTCAGTAAGCAGGAAAAGATTAAAATTGTTCTCCTTTTCTCACTTGTTTTTTCGTTTTTCTCCGTTTAAGTTTTATGATACACATTTTATGATAAACATATACAAATCAATGCGACTTTCCTTTTAAAACAGTTGAATTCCCATTATCTTGCATATTTTTTTTATTTTTTTTTATCGTAACCGATTCGTGATCGCTCGGCTTTTCTCGAGTGGCAACGAACGGCGGTCGGCCTATTATTATTGCTACCGCAATGTTATGCGGGGTTTTCATCACTAACTTAGCTCTGCTTATTTGTTGAGTATTTTAAGTTTGGTTTGGACTAGCAGGAATGATATATGGGCTTGAGATAATGAAATGTAGGCAATATGAAATAGAACAACTAGAAAAGATGCAGAGGAAAATCTTGAGGCCTTCCAAACAAAACCTCAAATACTGCAGTTTACCTATTCGTTGGTGCAATTCCAATACAGATGTATATAGATCTTAATAATATACTGTCACTCTTTAAGAATATAATCAGATGCCCATCATCAGCAGAGTATAATATCTTAATTGCTTCAACAGAAATAGCAACGAACTTTTTACAGAAAGGGCTGAACTAGTTTTAGAGAAATATGGAATGGAGACAATACATGAACTAATGAAAAACCCTAGATCAAAAAGGCGTGGAAAAAAGAAGTAAGGAAGGCACAAAAATTATACTGGTCTCAACAATGTGAGGAAGATATAGCTAAGAAGTCAACCCTTTTACCTCCAATTACAGTAAAACCCGATGTCACAACCACATAATATTTGGGAAGGCACAGAAAATGTACATAGAAAAATAAGAGCGGCAGAAGTCAAGATCTGTCGCGAACTGTATTCACGATATTACATGAACAATTGTAATTATTTTTTACTTGTGATTATTTTTTAATTATGCCATATTATTATTGTTATATAATTTGTTTAGAACAAGGATGTTATGGTTTATTCTAGAAATTAGTTGATTGTACTATTGTTTATCTGGAAGCTTCTGGAATTTACATGTTACTATTATTAGATAAGAAAGATTTAGATAATTATAGAAACTACATGAAAAAGAACTTTCTACAATATTTTTTATAAAGTATATAAGACATGGTTGTAACATTTATAGGAGTGAAAGTAGCTGTACATATTGTAAATAGAAGTTTGCAGTTAATAAAAGTTAGAAACCTGATTCCATGTTAGTTTGGATTTCGCCACAAGATCAGCTTGTAACTCAAACATACCTGTTTAATACAACAAGAAAAAAGTATGGAGATAGTTATATCAAAACTCTATGCTGCCTATGCGGAGATGAGCCAGATGATCTACAACATTTTATTCTCAAGTGTCCAAAGCTGGAAAACGTTCGGAGAAGTCATCTCCGACATATCAAAAGCTACCTAGATAACCTCAGAAACGATGTTTACCAAGAGTTTGTCACCCAAAACAACCTACTTCAACTCATACTGGACTGTACAAACCAACAGATGCCGTATATCAGTAAGCAGAAAAAACAAGGTTATATAGAGCTGGATGAACTAACCAGGAACATGTGCTATAACCTACATATGGAAAGGATGAGACAGTTAAAGGAGGGGGGCAGGATTCTATAAATATATAAACTATGTAAACTATAATCCGATGCTTTTAGTGTTTTAATAGAAAAAATGCAATAGTGATGATACCCTTCTTGTATATATATATCTATGAATTTTATTTTGACTCCACGCTTGACCAAGTGCATCTTATCGTTTTAACTCATGCATCGTGTTTTAGCAGCTTTTATAGTTTTAGAAACCGCTGTACATGCCCTTTTTGATATCAGAAAGTAAAAATTTTAGATTAACAATATTTAAACATTTTAGTGCATTTATGACTAGTGCCTGATATTTTACGTATAATGCAGCTTCTTTCCTTTTAGTGCTTTTAGTGCTTTTAGTGCTTTTACGATAAAGTAGTAATTGTAGACTGAGTTTAATAATTCTACATTTAAATAGCTTATATGTGGATGCCTAACTGTATTATAACCCATACACTGTACATAAATGTTCACCTGACTCCGTCAACTATTCGTATTCTCACTGTGACTATATGCACCATACACATGCAATGATGTGCACCACATATATCTATCCAGAGGATAGAGTGCGCCGACTAACGGCGGTAGTTACCTGAACAAGACAAGACAGTTGGCCAACCAATCGGCAGCTGTCTCCCGATTTAGCCTATTATGATTGCTACCGCCCCGTAATTATGCCGGGTTTTCATCCCTAACTTAGCTCTGCTTATTTGTTTTCCAATCGGCAACTATCTCCCGATTTAGCAGCCAATCAAGACACAGCATTGTTTGTCTGTTATCCTTGAGATACGACTGGTTTCCGCTGTTTAGCTTTTGATTATTTATCCCGTGCGAGACGGGAATAATCATAGATTGTAAGTTTTAAACATGAAGGAGAGCTGGCATTACTATATTATGTTCTTTCATTTCATAAAGATCATAAGTGACAGTAAAGCTTAAAGCTTAAAAAAGAGGTGATCCGAGTTCGCAATCTAGTCTAGTTACTCTGAGTTCGCAGTCTAGTATAATATACATTCCTTCTAAAGATACTACTGAAACAGCTTTATCTACAACATTTTTAGACTTCCACTTCGAATATGACACGCCAATGATCATCTCACGAATTTACGACAAACGAGACGACTGAAATTTCTAAATTATATATTTTCCTTGCTTATGCAGAAATATTCCAGCACCTCATGCATACGACGTCCATATTTTTCAAATGGTCGGGTATGCAAGAGCTTGCATTGAGTAAACTGATTTTTGAAACGTCACCAATGTCTTCGTGACAGACCTATAAACCAAGGTTACAAAAAAAAAAAAAACACGACTCGGCCGCGCCTTTAATAAGTTTTACATATATACCATTTTTTGCTGTTTAAACTTCTGTCTCGTTTGAAAATATGACGGCTGATATAATACCCAAGCATTGTCATCAACACACAACTCACATACTACAGTAATGGAAGCGGTAGTTTTGGAATGCCATAAAACCAGGCTTAACCTAGCCACCATTAGTTTAAAAATGCCTATACCAATTCTGGAACGTGGCTGTCGTTGCTATAATTTTGGTTGTTGGTTCTCAAGTGTGTCGGTTTCTTATACTTTGATTTGTCGATTATCATTTTTGACAGTTTCCTTTGTGTTCAATATTTTGTTAATACCGTGTTGTACACAGAAATGCTAATATTTATGCTTGTATGGTATAAACGTTTGAAGACATTTCGAATTTGTAAGAAGGCATTGCCTTAAATTTCATTGCTGTAATATATATGTCCGTTAACGAATATTGTTAACTTTAAATACGTACATGAAACATTTTTTTATTTGTTAACTATTTTTAAATCGTAAATAAACACGAGCTTTTATTTTTATTACCTTTTATTGTTTCCAAAGAAAAGTTTGTAGTCACTTATAAGAAAGAAAACTATAATAATATTAATTGAAAAAAAATTGTAAATCAGTATGGCAATTCAAACACGGGACTGGAATCTTGAATAAAAAGACAAATACAAAGGGTATTGAAAACAAACACACACAACAAAAGACGTACAACGATAAACCCATATACACTAAGGATAGACTCGGGTATGCTGGTAAATAAGCTGCATATACGTCATATTTTTGTTATCGTTCTCGAACCACTTTTATATTGAACATTGTTGTAATACAATAAAAACAAATTTCCTGGTACAAAAGTAGACCAATAACGTTACATGTATTTGTTCGTTTTTCAAAATAAACTCGACACTGTTATATTAAAGTTGTATACAGTACATAAAATAATTATTAGAAACCAACAGAAAATGGGACGAACACAACATCCTTGTCTTAATACAGTCTAGATATTGGCTATCAGAAATTTATGGGAATAGGAAAATTCCAAATGCAAAATGCTGCTATTTTTTTGCATTACGCCCGCACCACCTTTGTGTGTAAGTGTTACATGTCAAACAGGGGTAATTATTGAACAATTATGATATGGCAATAAAATCATATACGGCAAATCGTGTGATTAGTCATACACAATAAATAAAGTCGATTGAAATTTGTTATGATTTTCCATCAGAAAACGATAAAAATTATTTTCGGTGAAAAATTATTTGTGACATTTTTAAAACAATATATTGTCTTATTCGTTCAACAGAAAACTAAGAAACTTAGTGACGTCTATGTGTCAAAACAAGAAGGCATACGCTGTAAAATTGATTTATATCATAATAAATATTGACATTTGATTGGTTGATTTTGTCATGGCGTACTTCAACGTGCAATCTCATTGGTCATGTATTTCACATAAATTTACACTGATAAGTGTATAAAATAAACTAGTTGCCTCATAGTTTTCACTTGTCATTCAGTCCCACTATTAAGTAACTCACAGGAACTGATGAAATCAAATTTTGAAATTATGTTTCGACCAGTTATGATTGCAATTCTTGTGGGTAGTGTTTGTGCCTTTTGGGGTGCCGATTCAGACAACTATGGAGATTCTCCTGTTGATGATTACAGGGATTCATTTGATGATTACAGAGATAATTTTAGAAAGTCTGTTGATGATCTTTACGAAAACGATTCTGACGATTCTTTTAAAAGAAGGTTCATGAGGGCAGGATTCGGAAGTAATCCTTGGGTACAACAAAGAACTTTTGGTTTCCAACCCCAACAAAGAAGACAACAGTTCCCAAGCTCCAAAAAACGAATGAGTAAGAGTGGAGCTAGACAACAAAGACAAAACTCACGAAGTACATTCCAGCAACAACCACAACGCCGTCCACAAACACAATCTGTTTTCAATAATTTCAGACGTCCTGTTCAGAATTCGTTCCAACAACAAAGAAACATTTTTGATGGAGGTAAGATATTTTATTATTAAAACTATCAATTATTAACGAAGTTTATTTGGTATGTAATAATCAATAATTATATTTACCGAATAACGAAGATCTTAAAAGTTGCAATTATGAATGTGTTAATATTTTTAGTGAAGAACGTTTTTTTTTTTAAATTTTCGTGATATTTATCAATAAAGTTATCAGTTGGAGACAGTTCTTCTGCAAATTAGAATTTTGTGCTCAAAAACGTTTTGTTTTTTAAATATTACAAGCTTCCATGTGTAGGTGACATTTTTTAGAAATAAAAAGGGGCCGTAATGACATACGTTTTTGTCTGTCAAATAAATCATAACAAAGACTACACACGATGTATAATATTCGTAAAAGCAGAAAGCAGTTAAATACACAACAATAAAGGAACAGTGAAGCTACTAATAGGACATAGTGCTCAAGTACAAAATCAGAATACAGGGACAGAATCTGCCAATATATTAGCATACCAAACGAAAAGTCACATTGAATGTAAAGTGTTATATTTAGCATTTTTTCTTATTACAGGTAATAACTTTGCACACTCTGCGCTTATGTACAACACATTGGATGCAATGGACTTTTTCTGAATGTTTCCATGAACTTTTGTCACTTGTAAAATAGATGCAATATATATCGATCATGTGAACATAAAATTGCCGCTGGATATTCCCAAACATTTGGTGGAAGAGGCGAAGTTCTACAACAAACAGGATTCTCGTCTATCTGTTAACAAAATGTCATATGAAACATGTTGGACATAAATGGTTACTGCACATGAATATTCAAGTTTACTGTAGTCCCAAAAGATCTGTGATATATAATAAAACTGACAAAACCATTTTGGGCTTATTATTACTTTTGAAATTATTGATTGAACATGGATACTAGGAAGCTTTTTCTTGATGCTAGCAATTAAACGCTTGACGTTTACCATTGCCCATAGTTGCTGCTATCATTGGTAACCCTTTCTCTTTTCTTTGTATTTATTATCTTAGTTTAATACACACGTGAAAATGTTGACAAATGCTGTACCGTCTCAGCTGTGTGTCTGGTTTTCTAAAGTGTTGACAATCAATGGCTGCTGATAGGGTCAAACACAACTGGGTGTTATAATCTAAGTTAAGCTTCGCAGCATACAGAGCCCTTTATGTCTACTCAGTACGTAACTTGAAACATCCGTTTTGGATTTCGATGCTTATTTATTAACACTCATGGTGAGGATGTATTTGTATCCGTTAATAAATCATGACTCAACTCTTAGTAAAAAGGCAAAAACGTATTCAAGATCAATTATAATAACAATCAATGCTAGGTTTAAATAAAATAGACGGACATTAAACATAGTCTTACTGAAGTCGCGTGCATTTAGTCTACTGGCAACGTAATATTTCAATCCAGCAACCCTGTTATTTAACGAATAAGTGAGATAGTCGGCTATCATATAGTTAAAGTGCTAGCATACCGGAATACACGAGAAAAGCTTATCAAACCATAGGCATAATTATAATGTAAAATCCAATGCTAACCGTTTATACATTGGACTTTTTCCTTGGCATAATACTATTGAAATCAGTTGGTTTTTATAAGGTATCTGAGGTCCTGTTTATTCCTCATTTGATTGCCTACATTTAATGGAGAATGGAACTTATTATAATACTACAGTATTCAGTGTTTATGCCTTGTTTTTTAACATGTCACGCATAAATAAAACGAAGATCCTGTGGTAATACAGTCGTGGTCTGAGTGGTATATATTTTAAGAAACCGTTAGTAATGTTGTAAATATACTTTATTATTTCCTATACTTTTTGTGCTTCTATTATTTTCGCTTTTGTTTTGGTTTTCACTCCGTGGTGTCTTTATTTATAACTTTTTTGACAGTTTTGACAATTCTTTATATTTCTTTTTATTGACCGCAACTGTAGAAGTCTTGAGTGGACGAAACTTTCGTCGAGCGTAGAAAGTTGTATTCACCTGAAAATTTAATACAAGTTTCCGTTTTATTGGACTTTGAATCCTAATTACCGAGTACCAGTTTTTCGTCTGGTTTCCAAGTTTCTGTAGAAAGAATTTTATAGCCCATTGCAATATCGACCGAATTAATTTCCGGGAACTTGCAAAATCATTACGAAACAGTCATTAATCTTGCTTATATCAAGACAACAATTAGCATATCCCATAATGTGGAATTGTGTTGAATGACAGATAACAAAAATGTTTGAAATTTATCGTATATAAAAACTTACAGTTTGAAAATTTAATTTTAATGCAATAACAAAAATGTAAAAATCACAATTTTAAAAGTGGTTAATGGTTTATGCATTATTATTTAGCATTTTGTTAGTCAAACTCGTGACCAGGAAACTTAAAAATACAAATGGTATTGGAAACAAACACACAAAACGAACGATGTATAACAATTAACCCACATACACAAATTATGGACTCGGGTACGCCGAGTAGATATAAGCTACGGTTTATTCCCATTTATCCAACTTTTGTTAAAAGAGTACTACAGTTAGACATTTAGGTAATTAAGCATGTTAAGAACAAAACAAACTACTTTTAATTACAGCTTGGGTTGTGTGACATATAAAAATATGACTGAATTTTGGACACGAATTTAATCATAATTGAAATGTAGAGGAAGTATATAATATGTGAATGTGAAATTTTCTTATTTAGGACAAAATGCTATATTAATGTGCATTAATGTGTTAATGATTTTTATTAGATAAAGGAATGAGCATACTTGTATACATTTTAGCACTATACTACACTACACTTTAATACTAGTATACAAATTACTGCACTAAAATATATAATACTTTCAATTACTCTAGCTTTAATAAGTGCGATCCTGCATCAGTGTAGTTTCTGTTTCTGCGTGTGGAATAAGTTTTGCTTTTGCTTGTGCGTTTGCCATTTTACACTGCCAAACTTGCGATATTGTCTTGGTATAAATTTAAGCTGCGAATGCTTATTGAGCATTATTCTACCATTTGACACTTTGAGGACATGCAAAGCTGAGCATGGGTTGTTTACTAAATAAGGTGCAAAAAGAAGCTTGGGATGTTTTCTGAGTGCTGTTAGTAGATCATGCATAGTAGATAGTAGAGTAGATATTTGAACTATTTAGTACTGAGATGAGATTCGGACGATTTAAAAAAAAAACTGATATAATATCTGAAACATTAAATTTATGAAATCTTATATTTTTTAAATATAAAAAACGCATTAAAAATAATATGCATAATTTTTATTTGAAACTTTTTAGTTTAGTTTAAACTGTATAAAAGATTTGTTTGTAATTTTTTAACATTTTATTCTTCAATTGCTTAAACCTCTGTAAAATCTGAAACATATTTTTGAAATCTTATATTTTAAGTTATAAAAATACCTTTTAAAATAATATATATGATTTTTTCATGGAACACATTTCCCTGGCACTTTGTATATAAGACACATAATTTTTGCTAAATAAACAACCAAACAGGTAAGAAAAAAAATCAGTTTGATAAATGGGAATACCTAATTATCAAAAGTTTGTTAAACGGGAAGACACCATAAGCTGCACATGTCTAATATTTGTTGTCGCTTTTAAACAAACCACTTTTAAATTGGAAATCGGTGTAAATACAATAAAACGAATTTCCTAGTGCAAAAGTGGACCAATAACGTTACATGTATTTGGTCGTTTTTCAAAATAAACTCAAAACCGTTATTAAAGTTGTGTGTACAACACAATTAATAAACAATTTTTAGAAATCCAAAGGAAATTGGACAAACACGACATCCTTGTCGTATTACAGACTGTTTGTGATACAACCAGCTATCAAAATTATTAAAAAAGCAAAATCCAAATGCTGCTATTTTATTTGTATTACGTCCACCCCTACTTTGTGTGTAAGTGTTACATGTCAAACAAGGGTTATTACTGAACAATTATGATATGGCAATAAAATCATATACGCCAAATCGTGTCATTAGTCATACACAATAAATAAAGTCGAGTGAAATTTGTTATGATTTTCCCTTAGAAAACGTTTTAAAAACTATTTTCGGTGAAAACGTTATATGACATTTTAAAAACAATACTTCGTCATATTGTCGTCGTTCAACAGAACAGAAAATAAGCAAATTTGTGACGTCTATTATGTCAAAACAAGAAAGCATACGGTGTAAAATTGATTTATATCATACTCAGTACTGACATTTAATTGGTTGATTTTGTCATAGCGTACGACAAAATACAAACTTATTGGTCATTTACTTCAAATAAATTTACACTGATAAGTGTATAAAATGTACTAGTTGCCTTATTGTTTTCAATTGGCATACAGTCCTACTGTTAAGTAACTTACAGGAACAGACGGAACCAAGTTTCGAAATTATGTTTCGACCAGTTATAATTGCAATTCTTGTGGCAAGTGTTTGTGCCTTTTGGGGTGCCGATTCAGACAACTATGGAGATTCTCCTGTTGATGATTACAGGGATTCATTTGATGATTACAGAGATAATTCTAGAAAGTCTGTTGATGATCTTTACGACAACGATTCTGACGATTCTTTTAAAAGGAGGCTCTTCAGGACGGGATTCGGAAGTAATCCATGGATACAACAAAGAACTTTTGGTTTCCAACCCCAACAAAGAAGACAACAGTTCCCAAGCTCCAAAAAACGAATAAGTAAGAGTGGAACTAGACAACAAAGACAAAACTCACAAAGTACATTCCAGCAACAACCAAAACGCCGTCCAACAACTCAAAATGTTTTCAATAATTTCAGACGTCCTGCTCAGAATTCGTTCCAACAACAAAGAAACATTTTTGATGGAGGTAAGATATTTTATTTATTTATTAAAACAACTAAGTATCAATGATTAGCTTAGTCTATTTGGTATGTAAGAAGTAATAATTATATTTACCAAACAACGCAGAACTTTAAAGTTGCAAGTATGAATGTGTTAATATTTTTAGTGAAGAATTGTTATTCAGTTTTTTTTTTTATTATTATCAATAAATTCAGCAATAAAGTTATCATTCGGAGAAAATTATTCGGCCGATAAAGATTTTGTGCTACAAAACGTTTCTTTTTTTTTAATATTACACGCTTGCATTCGTAGGTGACATTTTAAAGAAAAAAACGTACGTAAAGGAATACGTTTTTGTCTGTCAATTAACTCGTACCAAACACTGCACACGATGTATAATATGCGCCAAAGCTGAATGCAGTTCAATACACAACTAAGACAGGAAACAAGAAAACGGGGCAAAAAAAAGTATAGAAGGTCGCATGGAC
Organism: Limnoperna fortunei; assembly: GCA_944474755.1. Lineage (NCBI taxonomy): Eukaryota > Metazoa > Mollusca > Bivalvia > Mytilida > Modiolidae > Limnoperna > Limnoperna fortunei. The sequence goes on along the minus strand of OX104119.1, from coordinate 60,332,072 downwards.
ATGGTGCTTGGTTTCAAAACCAGAATACATAGGCAGAATCTGCCAATATAATTGTGTACAAAAAAGTTATATTTAATGTAAAGTGTTTGTTATATTATGCATTTTTTGTTTTTTTCTTTATTACAGGTAACAACTTTGCACATGCTGCACTTATGTACAACACATTGGATGTAATGGATTTCTTCTAAATGTTTCCATGAACGCTTGTCACTTGTAAACTGTACGCAATATATATCGATCATGTGAACATAAAATTGCCGCTTGATTTCCTTTAACAAAATCAATAATGAAGGCCAAAACAAACAGGATTCTCGACTATCTGTAAACAAAATGCCAGATAAAACATGTTGGACATAAATGGTTACTGCTCATGAATATCCAAGTTTATTGTAGTCCCAAAAAGATCTGTGATAAATAATAAAACTGACAAAATCATTTTGTGCCAATTATTACTTTTGAAAATATTGACTGAACATGGATAGGAAGCCTTTTCGTGTAATTAAACACTTGTTTTTTACCATTGCCCATAGTTCCTCCAATCATTCGTAACCCTCTCTCTATTCATTTTATTTATTATCTCGTGTTTTCCAGTCTCAACGGGTGTGTCCTGTTTTACTAGAGTGTTGAGATTCAACTGGGTGTTAAAATCTCACAAGCTTCGCGCTGCGTATAAAGCTATTACCGTCTACTCAGTCCTACTTGTACGTCTGTTTAGGATTTTCACTCATAACACTCATGGTGAGGATTTAGGTGTATCCTGTAATAAATCATGTTACTGGATGTCATGACTCCATTCTTAGTAAAATATAATTCAAAATCAATTATAATAACAACAAATGTTACTTTTAAGCTTGCACACCCGAATACACGAGTAAAGAATGTCAACCCATTATACTGCGGTAAAATCCGATTCTAACCGTTTAGACATTAAGGAACTTTTTGGCGTTATAGTGTTGAAATCAGTTTGGTTTATATAATGTCTGAGGTCCTTTGTATTCCTAAGTTGATTGCCCACATTTGATGGAGAATAGAACTGATTATAATACCATATTATTCCAGCGTGTGATAATGTTTATACCTTGTTTTTTTATATGTCGCGCATAAGAAACTGAAGATCCTAAGGTAATACAGTCGTGTTCTGAGTGTTATATATCTCAACAACACGCCAATAATGATATTAATAAAACTAATTGGTTCTCATATTTTTTGTGCTTCTATTATTTTCGTTCTTGTTTTGTTTTGCACCCTGCGGTGTCTTTATTAATGACTCTATAACAGTTGTGACAGTTTTTTTACATTTTTTTAACTGCCGCACGCTGATTCTATTTCTGCCTACCATAAACCTATGTCTCCTTTCTCCGGGAACCATTCATTACTACAGGGTTGTCTTCATTACCTTCATACCTTAAGTCCACCATTCAAAAAACAACACAAGCAGTGATAGAACACTGCTCTCATTACACTATGCAATATTGTTGGTTTAAGCGCCACTGAGGTATCTTGAGTAGACGAAACTAGAAAATTGTATTCACCTGAAAATTCGTAATAAAGGTTTCCATTTTGTTCGACTGTTTCCCTTTTGTTCCTAATTACAGAGTACCAGTTTTTCTTATTGTTTCCAAGTTCCTGTATCGCATAATGCGTAATTCTGATTGTATTGTTTTAAATGTCTTGTTAAATGACAGATATCAAAAGGTTGAAATTTCTTTTATCGCATATAAAAACTCATAGTTAGAAAATTTAATTTTAATGCAATAACAAAAAATGTAAAAACCACAATTTTAACAGTGGTAATGGTTAATGCATTATTATTTGGCAACTTGTTTGCGCGACTTTTAAATTGTACTGTAGAATTTCATCACTAACTGAATTACCTAATCAGTATCATGCAATAGAAGTCATTTGTTTGTAATATAAAAACAGTAACCGGTATATTAGAAGTTGCCAGTTGAAAACAACAATTTAAAAAGGAACAATAATATATAATATTTTTGTTAAATGTAATTCAACAATTTATGTGATGGCAACTTGAGAATTAAATGTTCCTAGTTTTAATTTCAACTCATAACATTTCAAGTTAGTTTAATGTTAAATGCAGTCTGGATATAATTCATAAAAGGTAATCATTATTAAACTGATTATTGATTTAAGACATTATTAGAGAAATGAAATTAAACAATAAGCTGCATTGAACAATATAATTGAATATATACTTAAATGTATTACCCTTCTTATGAAGTTTATGGTGAACGTTTTACGTCATTTAGACAATAATCTCTAATCGTTATTAGGACAATAATCGTCAACCAGCAATACTTTAGGTTAATTGATATTCTAAATAAATTATATCGCCACAGTCCTTTGATTTTTAATTTGATTTATTATACTTCATGCAAAAATGTTGTCTTTTTATTGGACCATGTGTTAATTTCTACTGATTCCGATTTAAACCCCGCCAATTATAGCAACGGGTGTTAATTCCTCGTGCATTCGTCCCAAAGGGTGATATACAAAAAATTAACACCCGCTCAGATCAATATACGATCATGTATACGAAAGCCAATGAAAACAAATTTACGAATTAAAATGCCTTTTACAGAAATTGAAAGGGGCGTACGAGTCGTTAATATATTGAATGCCAATAATTCTATATTAATATTAAGTGTAATAGCACTGATGTTCACTGATGTATACATTTTTTGAACATTTGTTTTGTTTTAAGAAGACTGATGTATTTAAATCAGTATCTGGAATTAACGGGAATCAGGTGATTTTTACATTAAGAAATAAATTTAATCATCCTCAAGTTTAATTAGCAACTTGCCCAATAAAAAAAGTACCTATTTATATTTATTGTCTAATAATAGGATGTTTGTCATGTAATTAAACAGGTAAGATACATATAAGTGTAACTTATGATCGATTTCTGTCTACAAATAACTAAGGAAGGAATTGTAAATCATCGGCCTATACATGCTATATCAAGCAACGTCAACAACTATTTTTGGGAGATCGCATAATGAAATTAATAGTCTGTTGTTTTTTTGTTAAAATTACATGTGAATATTAAACAGTCTGCATTTTTATGCATTTTTGATAATTTAGAATGACCAAGACATTCGAATTATACTATAAATTTAGGCCAACGTTCGTGTTTATGTACTAATTTAAAATTATTAATTATTGCAATAGAGTATTTTTGCTTCCAAAGCAAAATAATCAATTTTAAACTTTTATAAAAGGTAGTTGATTTACAAACAGAACTTACAGAATTAATATTTTCATACAAAATACGAAACTCCAAAATGATGGCAAATACTACATCTTCGTCTCTTTACACACTATATGCGACACCTGTATCAATTAGAAAAAATACATGAGCGTAAAGAGAGCGCATTTATTGAATATGCTGCTGTTTTATTTTATTTTATTTTAGAAAGTCCAGCATCACCTTTGTGGTTTATGTATCTGAAAATAAGCAAAAGAATTACAATTTTGTCCCGAAAAACTGTAAAAGGTTTGCAGTAAAAATGGACTCAACATTTTAAATTTTTCACAATATTTTGAGTAATAGAACATGCTAAGAAAATGTTTATGTATCGACCACGAATCAATAAAGCATGCAAGGTACTGCTGATTTTATATCCTTTGAATTATTGAAATGTGATTGGCTCATTTTGTCATGGAGTAGGACTACATACAATCTCATTGTTCCTTTATTTGACATACCTTACAATTAATATCTACGCTCAACAGTGTATAAAAGCAACATGTCACTTAAATTTTTCACTGTTTATCCGTCGCACTATAGTTATACACAAAAGAGAAGACGTAATTAATATATTATGTTTCGTCCATGCGTAATCATGTCGGGAGTGTTTGTGCCTTTTGGGGTGCCGATTCAGACAACCATGGAGATTCTCCTGTTGATGATTACAGGGATAATTTCAGAAAGTCTATTAACAATCGTTACGACCACAATATTCTGATGATTATTTCAAAAGGATGTATTTGATTGGAGGATTTGTACGTAATCCGCTGAGACATTAAAGAACTTTCCAACCCCAACAAAGAAGACAACAGTCATCTAGCTCTAACAAACGGTGGACCCAGACAATAAAGACAAATCTCACGAATTACATTCCAGCAACAACTTCAACGCCGTCAACAAACAGAATCCGTTTTTAATAATTTTATACAACCCTTCCATAGTTCGTTTCAAAGAAACATCTTTGATGGAAGTAATATCATGAATATATTTTAAAAGTAGTTTTCTATTAGAATGACTAGTGAGCAAGTATGTAAATAATCTACATCAAAATCAATAATTATATCTACGAACAATAGATAGACTTTTTTGCAAATATAAAAAGTGTTAATGTTTTAAGTGATAGTGTTAAAGTTTAGATTCATTTTCAAATTTTGACAGGGTCCATCGATAAACTTGTACAATAATTTAGAAAAATGTTCTTTTCCTGAATAAGGTTGAGTGCTGAAAAATACTTAATGATTTATTGAACATCAGAAATGCGCACATGTAACTGAAATATTTCAACATAGTAAAAGCGACGTAAAGGCAAAAGTTTCGTCTGTAACATAAAATAACAGATTAACACGAGTTATCTAATTTGTGTTTAATCAGAATGCATGGTAGCGATGAATGAATAAGGAACACGAATATAACGGTCATTTTAAGTAAACGAATAAATGTCCAGAATGTGACTTTGTAATTATATGAAAATTGTGATATTTTGTATAATTAAAAAATATCACAGGAATTACTGAGCGTAAGGCGGAAATAACTGAATTGATCCGATTGAACAAACAAGGTGACTAGATGTTCAATTGTAAAAAAAAATCTATATAAATAATAATTATACATAAGACCAAATCTGTCAAATGTTACATTTTCTGATCGACAACATATTTGTCAGATTTCGTTGAAATGTTTTTCAATAGACTGTTGGTATTCTAATGGGTACTAATTGTTCCGACCTGTATTTGTACTCTTATGAGGCTGAATTTCTAGAAGGCTTCTGTAGCAGACACTGGCCCAGACCTTTAACTTCATATTCCACTATATTCATGTTTTGTCCCTGAACAATGCTAAATTCGGTGCCTATTTGCATTCATTCTATCCAAGCGAGCTAAAAATTAAAGACAGAACCAATACACTTAGGTCTGCCTCTTACTTAAACCTACTTTTAGAAATAGACTCAGGAAAACTACAAACTATACTCTACGACAAAAGTAATGACTTCAACTTTTCAGTTGTCAACTTCTCGTCCATTGTTAGCAACATTCCAGCAGCTCTGGCGTATGGTGTGCGCATTTCATAACTTAAACGTTATGCTATATCCTGCAATCGGTATTCCGATTTTCTAGTTCTGTCACTGCTGTTGACTACTAAACTACTGAAACAAGTGTTTGTTGTTTACTGGTTACTGTTATCACTTTGATTAAATTTATGGCTATGGGAAATCCATCTCTTACATACGATCGTACATTTTTGCTAGATAGTCTATCCTATTCCTTGATTTGAGATTTTTCCTACACACGGCGATGGGTAACTCGATGCGGTCTCAATAGAGGCAGGCTGTCATACTTTATCGAACCACCTGAGTGCATCCATGATTTTTATTGGGTTTGGATTACTCACTTTCTGTTTTTGTGTTTTTGGTTTTTGTTTTGTGTTTTATATGTTTGTCTAAATCCGGATTTGTAATTATCCCTTGATTTTTTTCTTTTGTTGTTCGGTCGGTTTCAATGCTATTTTTCTTTCTATCCTATTGTTGTGCACATTACGGCTGCAATTGTATACATCAATCTTTATATCTTAAAAACAATATACTTTGCTATCGTTGTATAAAACTAACTGATAGGCGGAAACAGTAGTTCTTTAATACTTCATGGTTGATTGTAGGTAAACGGCCACGCAATGAATTATCTGTTAATCTCTATGAAGCCTCTCGTTTAGATAGCAAGCGGCATCTTTGTTCTACGTGTTGTTAACATAAGTTTTTGAATTGTGGCAATATTTTTAGTGCTAATGAATATATTTTTTCACATGACAAGCCCGTCGTTTAATGTAGCCATGACACCTCTGATAATTTTATCTGTTTTAACAACTGGTGACTTGGATTTCCCACCAATTTGTATTTCTTATAAATATATCAGCTGCACGGGTTATTGTATATTTGTCCAAGCCTCTTCTTGTTAAAGCAGTTTTCCAGACATTGTTGCAAAGATGCTGTTAGGTAATTATATGAATCTAACAGGTTTTATAGTCGAAACCCCAATTTAGTCAATCACCACAAATTGTATATCCCAACAATGGGGACTTGTATTGTCTGTATACCACTATTATCTGATATGACCTTACTACATAAATTCGGCCAACGCGTGTTCCAGTTAAAGCAGAGGATGTTATCCCTTTTGATTCCTTTCCATTTACACATGCAATGTGTTATACTTCGTTTTCCCAGTTTAATAAGTTTTGATCGTAGACTTTAGCTTCCAAATATCATGGTGATATTATACTTTGTTAAAATAAATTTTCGTCAACTGATATTTACTTACGTTAGATATTTGTTTGTTTGTTTGTTTGTTTGGTGTTTGACGCCGCTTTCAGCAATTGTCCAGCTATTTCATGACGTCCAGTTTTTATTTTGTGAGAAGCCGGAATACCCTGAGAAAACCCCCGACCTGTGGCAGGAAAATTGGCAATCTTTGTCAATTAAGATTAGAGTCGAGTAAACCCTGCCCGCAGTGAGACTCGAACCCGCAATCTCAGTGTTGACAGACCACGTGATCAATAGAAGACGAACTAACTTAACCATTCGGCGACCGAGGCCCCACCGTCAGATATTTTAAGTGTACTTTACGCTCTTTCCTCACTGATATACATTATGGGCGCTGTGAAAATTGATCTTCTGTCTTTTATCTTTATCGAAGGAAATTGTATGATAGTTTAGATTATATGTAAAGAATAGTTTTGCTATCATTCTTAAGACATAAACTATACAGGATGTCATTATCAAATTATGTTTAAAAAGTTAAACATTTTACGGAAAAATCAAACTGTACAAATTAAACATTGCAACAGTAGATCCATTACACAGTTGTATGTTTTGAAAAAAAATTATGCTTATGTAATAACGAAGAAACAAACAAATGGAATATAATGTGTTTGCAGCAAATTAGTAACTAGTTTTATTATACTCGGAAAACTTAAACGATAATATTCTGTAAATGTATATTTATAAACATGAAGGTAAAACGTCTGTCAATTAGAAAAAAATTATAACGCGAATATTTGAAATACTGTTATTTTATTGTTATTACGTCCACCATCACCATGTGCAATATGTCGGAAAAATCATGTCATTAGTCATACAAAAGAAACAACCAATAACCAAAATCGTGTAATATTTTCACGATTTTCCTTCGAAAATGATAAGTAAACACGAAAAATATTTTTGTTGAAAAATTGTTGTGGTTTGTTTATTAAATATAGACATAAAATCAATAAACGAATCACTGACGTCTATTAATGCTACAACAATGACACTAGTAATGATTTTATAGCATATTAAGAATCGTTGTTTCATTGATAAATTGTTCCATTTCTCAGGACTAGGAACTATTTTATTGGTCCATTATATTACATTGATATACAATTTCTACGTTTATCAAGGTAAAACACAAACCACGTGACTGATCATTTTCATTTTTATTATTAAAAAAAATTATTACCAAACCAAAGGAAAGGACGAAATCACATTAAACCAAAGTACTTATTAGCAAATACCACAATTTCGTCCACAAAGAAATATAGTGTCATTTATTTCCGACGTCCTGTTCAAAGTGTCTTCAAGAAATGAAATAAGAATATGTGATACTTAAAAGTAAATCAATATAAAAATAGACAAAAAGGTAACAAGAAACCAAAATAGATTGACTACAAGATAAAAAAAAATCATTGAGAAAAAACATATTTTTTTCTAAAGATCAGCAACCTGAAGCTCATACTTGTCTTAAGGGAAAACTGTTGCTGCTCTACAAGCAATCGTTTGTAATTGTCAGATGCATGTTCTTCTAAACGCTAAATTATCTGCAAAATGGAATGACGTAGTCTCTACCGTTGGTATTATCTCTATTTTGAGTGGTAAAACGGCTGGTAACAACAAGCATACGATACCCAAAATAAAATAAATTAACTAAAAAAAAATACCACAGAAAATCCACACTAAAATACAAATATATGGACAAACAAAATTAAAAAAAACCCCAAATAATCAGACAATGATAAAGACACAATAATTAATTGTGAACAAAGCTCGCTTAACTTACGATGAGCAACGCAAATCTATTAAACCTTGGGTTATTCGGGCATGGAGAGGCTTAGATGTTCCTGCTCTACATGTTCCATCTGCCGTATTATTTAAAAATTATCAAAGTACGATACGTAGTCATCAATAATGTAAAAGAGTGGAAACAGATTACAACAGTGCAAACAAACCCTTCAAAAAGAAATCGGTGAAACAGAAACTGTAGCAATCACCAAATTCACTATGGCTATCGTAGAAAGAAGAATTCATTATAAGTTATACGAGTCCCTGTTTGAAAGGCTTCCTCATCAGCAGCAATACATTATCCATAAAATACAGATAAGGGCGCACATATCATGAAATACCATATTTATTTAATTGAGATACATGCATTCCGTTGGTATCCTGCAATTTATATACAAATGAATAAGGTTGATTAACTGATGGTTGCTCATCGTATAGCGACCAGTATTTAAGCTATGTTCAGGACGAGGGCAATAAAACAATTCTTAATGCCACTAGGAAAATAAAAAGTGTTGGGGAAGAATAGATAAGTTTACCCATTGTTGTTAGCTACAACAATGGGTCAACAATATGCTTACTCTGTCGAATTCTGGAATAGGAGTCTTTCAAGCAGGAGCGTGGCACTCTTCAAAACACGTTATGCACTTTGGTCTGCGGTTAGCTGTTTTTCTGTTTTATAACCTAACCACACTTAAGTAGACGGTCTCTGCTATCCGCTAACTGTGGAAGGGCCGAACAGATTCATGGATCGAGCCTTACGAGTACATAGGTTAAAATAATGGAAGCAAAACAGTTTGACAGCTGAAAAATCGTGTAATTTATCGTACAGTTTGGATTTCAATAGACCATAATCGTTAATTTCAGGAAGAATGTTAGTGTATATGAAACTAACTCGACAGTATCTGTTTCATCCTTAATTTTGGGTTCCTTGTGATATTTTACGGCTAGTACTATCGTGAAATTACCAAAAGTAAATTATCTAAAAGATATTGCATCATTTAAATTGTTTATATATGATGCACAGGTTTAAGAATGGGGTTAACTTTTGTTTCTTCTAAATTTTTAATATTTCAACAGAAAAATGCAACAAGATCTATTTTGTTTCATGTTATAATGCATATTTAGAAAAATTAATAATCAACAGACATTTACAGGGAAGCTGTCTAACCATGTTTTCTGAGTATAAATTATTCTATACACAAGATTTGTAAATTAAGATAATACAAAATTACACAAACATACATAAACAACAGCAGTGAATAAAAATATTCGAACTGTGACTATAGACATAGAATCCGTGACAAAGAATCCGTTGTTGAGTAAAATACATTCCGTCAGTGGACAAATTTAAAAAAAACGCTAGCGTATGACGACATTAGATGAAAAACAACACGCAAATTCCTAGTATACAGCAAATACGAAGATCAACGTACCGCAATGACATACGGTTTTCCTTCTTAGATATAAATGTAATAAAGAATTGTGTGTAAATATCGTCATATTTTATATTGCATTTAACTGCTTTTAATTTGCAATTTTTAAGGACATAAAATAATCATTTCCCCGAAAAATAATTGTAAATTATTAAACATATGTTATTATTGAACTTTACATTAACCACTTGTAGAGTGGGTCACCGGGCTACGCAAATTACAGATGTGAAATGGATATTTTTGTGCATATAATATGTATGAGAAACTATCTAAATATTTCAGGAAAAATAAAAGAATTCTATTCCACCTCATGACGTAAAGTAGAAAAAAAATTATGTGAAGAAAGAAAATTTGTGCGGCATATCATATTATAATCATGGTATTGAATAAAAATATAAATGTGCTAAAATAGTTTTCTCGCGATTTTTTTACCAGTTCAAGTCCACTTCTATCACAGTTGACATAACTTGATTAGTCCTTATATGAAAAAGAACTTTAAATGGAATCTAATTATGGCGAAACCAGTCGAAAATGGCTTCTAGTAGTTAGAACTCGCATATATTGGATAAAGTACGACAGGCACATAGTACGAGGCTACGAGTTATAGATACGGCAGTGGGGTCAGTCTAACAAAATAACAAGTTTTTTTTGTTCGACGTGCCAAAGCGCTAAAATTTGAAAGGGGAAATAACTAGTTATTTGTTAGACGAGCAACGAGCAAAAGCGTGTCAAATTTAAAAGGGTTACTTAGTTGTAAATACACAGTCCCTTTGTTTTTGTTTCTGTTTAGTTAAGCTCAGTATAATAATACAGTTGTGGTCTTTAATTGACTTCAGGTGATATCCCAATATTAAATCTCGAAACAGTTATTTTACCTCGGAAAAATAACCCTTTCTTGATTTAATAATTATTGATATTACCTTCATTAAAGGCCATAATTGTATAATATGTCTTAATTTACTATTTTCGTAGAGAACTTACATTTTAATTTTATTCATTCTCTCAAACCTTCAATTGCCATGACCGTTTGTGTAGTGTCGGACCATTCTTGCACGCCTAGACAAACCAAACTATTCGCCTACGGTACCAATTTTTATACCATGTTCATAAAACAGATGTTATGACTGTTGGCGTTAATATTTTAAACTTCTACGTGAAGGACGACACGCGATAAATCAACATCTAGATCTACCGATAACAAGAGATAGAAAAACAAAACTGTAGCGGCACTGAAAATTGAAATAACTAAAAAATTTGGTGTCTTGTTATTTGTACATGACGTGCCTTGTAAATATTTCGAATATACTGGGGGCCTCGGTGGCGGCGTGGTTAAGGTAGTTCGTTTACTATTGATCACGTGGTATGTCAACACTGAGATTGCGGGTTCGATTCTCACTGCAGGCAGGGTGTATTTGACTCCAATCTTAATTGACAAGGATTGCCAGTTTTCCTTCCGCAGGTCGGGGGTTTTCTCTGGGTACTCTGGCTTCCTCTCCAATAAAAACTGGACGCCATGATATAGCTGAAAAATTGCTGAAAGTGGCGTTAAACTAACATTCAAATCAATCAATCGAATATACTGAGACAATGGTAGTTATAATTTTACAACTTCTATTATTTTAAGAGCCGACACTTCAAAAGCTCGATAGTCATGGAATTCTTTTGTATTTTAAGTTATATATTTTTCGTCGCCTACACAAAATTTGTCTTTTTTCTCATCAGTCTCATTGCAATTATTTGGATAGTCATTTTTTGCTTGATCTTGCCATTCAAATTAAAAATGCACAATGGCTTCGTCAGTCAGATATAAGAAATACTAATTATGAAAATTGAAACAAAGTAAGAAAAAATATTTGTATACAGATTAACATTACATTCAATGTATCGTTATACTAGATGATTCTGTATTGGCCCTGGTATTGATTTGAGGGTGTGCAGATCAAAACGCCCAATTAAGAGTTAAGAGAGGGGACCAGATCGTAACACTTGGCTAGCGAAGATGAATCGTGCTGACTTCCAAAACGAGCCAATCCACCAAAACGCTCCCATACAGACCATTTCAAACGGAAAAAATGGCTTTGTAAATTTCATCGTGAGTAATAACACTGTTAAGTGTCTCATCTAAGAATTTTGTAAATTATTTAATAGTGGAAATTATCGAGATAAAAGTAATATTTCCGTTGGTACTCTTTTTGATTATTTTAAAGAATTAAATAAAAACAAGTACGATGACGAATATGTCATTGTTAATGATTTGAACTCAGATGCATCTGATGCATTTATGCAATGCTTTCAAACAATACCTTTATAAAACATACAGGTAAGATGTCAATAATTAGAGTTTTAAAGTGTAAAAACCGGTTTCAAAAACTGGTCTTGCTTCAAATTAACAGACTGACTTTGAATCAAATAGCCTTGTTCGATTGCACGTGGATATTCTGGTTAGTTATTATCTTTTAAAGACTTTTCAACATGGTAAGACGAAAATTAAGTATCGCCGAACGCTGGCAAGCAATTGGAATGAAAAATGCTGGAATGATTAACCGCCAAATAGCAGCCAATTTTGGGGTGAACAACTCTGTTATTAGCAGACTTGTTTCGAGGCATAGACAGACAGGGTCAATCGAGGACCGCCCAAGATCTGGAAGACCCCGTAAAGCAACCCCTAGGGAGGACCGTTTCCTTGCTTGTCAAGCCAGATTGCACCCCTTTTCAACAGCAGGCCAGTTACGAGGAATGCGGCCTTCTGGTGGTCCAATCAGTGACAGAACAGTTATTCGGAGGCTTCACAGATCTCGTTTACGTGCCCGCGGGCCTTTGAAACGACCAGAACTGACAAGATGGCACTGCCAAGCACGAATGGAGTGGGCAAGACATCATCGTCACTGGAATCTAAGAAGCTGGAGACGTATTAATTGGTCAGATGAAAGCCGCTTTCTGTTGAAGCCTTTTGACGGTCGGATACATGTTTGGCGGCAAAGGAATACAGCTTTGGATAGAAACCATATTGTAGGAACAACTGCATTCGGTGTTGGTGGCATTACTGTATGGAGATGCTTTTCGCGTGACTGCAAGCTCACTTTACAGATTCTCAACGATACATTGATTGGTCTGAAATACCGCGATGACATCTTGGATGGTCATGTTGGGCCACATTTTGACAACCATGCTCTTGCAGACAGCCCAATGTTTCAAGACGACAACGCTCGACCCCATCGAGCCCGTGTTGTGAGGGACTTGAAACAGAAGCCATTGACACACTTCCATGGCCAGCCATGTCACCGGACATGAATCCGATTGAGCATGTGTGGGACTTTATCGGGCGAAAAGTCAATCAACGGAACCCAAGATGCCAAAATGTTCGAGAATTAGAAGTCGCTCTTGTGGAAGAATGGCAGAGATTTCCACAGTACAGACTTAGGCGTTTGGTTGCTGGAATCAGGCGGCGTGTTGAACATTTACACCGGAAGCGTGGAGGTTATACCCGATATTGATGGAAAATATGCCAAACGACAGTCCATTTGTTACTCTTTCACCTCAGGACTTGTTGAATGACTGTAATTTTGTAAACAATGAAAAATTTTGTGTCAAACTAAAACTTAAAATCACCTATTGTTTTGTTGTCTTTTGGCCTATTTTGTGATCATTATTAGACCACTAGAATTTAATTTTACAATTTGAGGATTTAAATAAAGAATTTTACAGGTTCAAATTTCCTAATGATATATACATTTTCATACAAATTAAACATTTTCTCATTTGTTTATGTTATTGAAAAAAGATTAGATCCGGAAAAGTAGGTGATGCTTAACTTATGGCGGACTGTATACATCAGTAAAATCAGTAAGATTGGCAACAATAAAATCATCTAGATCATTATCATAGAAATCGGTCAATTAAGTTAGCTGTGCGACTGTTAAAATCTCCGTCCAAAACAATATAATCGGATTTTTGCGAAAATTTTTGATATTCCAATTCGATTTCAGTAAAAGCATCTTCAGATGTGTATCTCGTATTTACCGGTGGTATGTAAACAATACCGATAAAGACGTTTTCTGGTAAATCAAACACTTGTTTGTCAATAGTAAACCAGTGAACAAATTTTGATTCAGTATCAATTGGCTTAATATATTTATCTAAATACTTTCGATAACCCAAAGCAATACCACCAGATTTATGGTTGGAAATTTTATGTCTATTTTTAAAACCAAAAAGAAATTCGTCGCAATTAATAGTGTCGCAATTATTTTACTTTGTTTCTGTGAGACAGACAATATCATAATCACATAATAGGGACTTAAATTCAGGGTAAAGTAATCGATTTTTAAAACCACATACGTTTAATGATAATAACTTAACACATTTTTCAGGCTTATCTAAAACTAAAGTCGAATTTGACGGGTGAAAATCACTGGTATCGTTTGACGATTCACTTCCAACGGTTTCGTTACCTCCACAGTTGTCCTATTTGTATCTTTGATGGCGTCTGCTATTGTTACTTATTGGCGTGGTTTTCGGGCGAGCACCTTCTTCTTCGTAGTTTCGTCTCGTTTGTTGACCTGATGTAGCAGTATTGTTGACAGCAGGCTTCTCTGGTGGAAAGAATTCAACACCATCTATAAAAAGGCGATCTCTCTTAAAAACTACTTTTTTCTTTTACCTTCGAGCCTCTTGGAAGTAAGGCCATCAACTTTTTCGTTTTTCATTAGTTTCTTTAGGGAATTGTTCGCTTATCCCAAACCTAGTTCCTCTCAACTCTCGTGCAGCCTTTCTAACAAACTCACGTTCCTTAAAATTTCGGAATCTACAGACAATTGGTTTGGTAGCAAATTTAACAGATCCATCAGAATTTTTTTCAATATATCCCTTTCCGAATCGATGGGCGCGTTCGTATTCGGGAATTCTATTAAGTTTGAACTGTTCGACCATGAAATTTTCGAGAATTTTTTCCGTCTCTTCTGTTTCTTCATTTTCATTGTGCATCTGTATCCCAGTGAAGATGAGATTCTCGCTCATTGACCTTGTTTGGAGATCTATGTGTCTAGCGTATAAATATTCATGATCTTGTTTCAGTTGAAGAATTGCCTCGGTAGCAGCCTCATTATCAGATCGAATTTCTTTAAATACACTTTTAATCTCGTTAGTCTCATGTTTACTAGATTCAAATCTAAATCTCGAGCTCTTTTAGATACATTTTCGACGGTTTTTACTAAATTTTGGACAGTTTTATCGAACGAATTTATTGTCTTTGATAGGTCATCAATTATGGACAGTTTTTCGTAGATTTCACTAACTTTTTGGGTAAGAAAGTCAAGTTTATAGTTTGTATCAACTGCAGGATTTAACATTGGTTGAACATTTTGTGGTGTACTTGTGCAGAACCCATCATTAGGTAATGTCGGCGATGGTTGCTTGAAATTTGGATTTTGAATCGGCTGTTGAGATAATGGATACTGATGGAAGTGTCTGTTTTGTTGGATCACAGGGGAGTCATACACTGGAACATTTAAAGTATTTATCTTTACAATTTGTTTCGAATTATCAGTGGGTTTAGTTTGACTACCATTGTTTTTGTTTTTGTTTACATTAGCAGTAGACGTGTGAGTTGTATTCAATGTCTTTTTGTTTGGCTTCTCACCACTTACGTTTTGAGTACTCGTGTTTTTTTCTTTTTCCGATTTTTTTGACTTGTCGTTCTGGACTCATGTGGAAATTATACAGTTCCTTCACTTAAATCACTACATATCTCCCATTTGAGATGCTTGTAAATCCATTATTTTTTTCAGAACTCAGGAGAAAAAAAGAAGTCGACATATTCCTTTCACACATGCGCACGACCAACTCTACAATATAGTTCATGTTGTAAGTGATAAAATATCTAATTAAATATTTAAAAAAATATTTAATTTACAGTTTTTCGTATTTGTTAATTCTTCGAGCTTTACAATACATTTTTGTCCTGATCTAATAAGAAGAAGTAAAGATGTACAAAATTGCATAATAATGAGCGCTTTACCAGTGTCTATCTTGGTAGTAAGAAATGATCGCTTCAATTTTTATTTTACTATCTATAGGGTAAGCTTAGTATTTTTCTTAATACATTCTATTCTTGATATTATAATATGTATATACTTGAGTTTCTTTTATTAATTAGTTATATATTTTAATAATAAAAAGGCATTTTAAAATTTTGTTATGTTATATTACGTAATGTATTTCATCGCTTCAAATTTATTACTTTGATTATTTCATGATTTATAGGGATGCTTCTTATTATTTTAATGCATTCTTATCTTTACATAATAAAATGTATAGTTTTGTGTTTCTTTTATTAAATAGTTAGATAATTTGATAATAAAAAGACATTTTTATATTTCGTTACGTTTTATTAGGTAATGTAGTTGTTCGGTTCAATTCATGAATTTTATCATATATGACATATATATATTTTTTTGTTTGGATTATTTCACGATTGATAGAGCAAGCTTCATATCTTTTTTGCATTCGTATCTTTACATACAAATATAGATGATTATAAATTTGACTTGATCTATAATTTTTAATTTTATTTCTTGGGTTATGTCCGAATATATAGGGTACTAAAGCTTTGTATTTTTTATTCAATTTCTAATTTTCACACAATAGAATGTGAATGTATTTGTTTTATAGGAATTCATAAGATGATTTGATAATAATAATGCATTTTAAAATTTTGTAGTATGACGTTCCCACCGTGCATCATCATCAGCCCAACGACGAAGAAGTATTTTTAACGCGCTTGTTGCCACTCATCCAGAAAGCCTTGATCGATAATTTTCAGTATTATTTCTGGATTATTTCATAATTTATAGGGTAGAAAATGGAACCTAAAATAAAAAAATTACCGAAAAACCGACGGACGGCGCGAACGGAGGTAACGATGCGGATAAATACGATGACGGTGCCACAAAACAATATGAAAACTGTGTAGAAACTGTTTTAAAATTTTTCGAACAAAACCTGAAACTCGAAAATGCACATGAGATACAGATTGAAAAGGCTTATCGACTTGGAAAACCTAAAACCATTACCGACAAACCGAGACCTATCGTGGTTAGATTTGCTAAATTAACAGATCGAGCAGCAGTAAAAAATTCATCTAGTCAACTCAAGAATACTAAATTCGGAAAAAGTCCACACTATCCGAGAGAAATCGTTGAAAGAAGGAAGAAACTTGTTCCGATTATGATCAGAGAAAGAAGGAAGAACCGTAAAGCGTACATTGTAGGAGATAAGTTATTCATTGACGGCGAGCTATGGAATGGATAGGAAGTGTCGGAGTGCGATGAAAACCCATATCGGTATAAAAGTAGCAGTGTAATTAAAGTTTGTTCATGGAACATATCAAAGGGTTTGATTAGCAAATTATCAGATGCGGATTTTATAAACATCGTGCAAGACTACGACGTTTCATGCCTCAACGAATGCTGGTTAAAGTGTCCGGATAATTTTGAATTAAAAGGTTTTGAAATGAAGCACATATATCGCGAAAAGTGTAATGGAGGTGGTGTTGTGGTATTTTATAAAAAGTGGTTAAATCCTTTTATTGCAGTGGTAAAATGTGTAGCAGATTCTATGATATGGTTTAAATTTGATAAAAGCATAATGCCAGATAACAAAAATGTATATATGTGTGCCACTTATATGCCACCTTAAAATAATATTTTCTATAAGAAATATAATATTGACGTTTTTGATGTATTGCAAGAATATATTGAATTGTTTTCAGAATTAGGTACTGTATCCGTAATTGGTGATTTAAATGGTAGAGTAGGCAGTGCACCAGACTTTATAGATAATGACATTTTGAATGCAAATTTACAAGACAGTATTTCATCTCTTAACTATTCGTATGACGAACTTCATATGATCAGACAGTCTGAAGATTTAAAACAGCCCAATAGTTTTGGCAAACGTATAATAGAACTGTGCAAAAATACTGGTTTGCGTATATGTAATGGAAGGTTTGGACAGATAGTAGTAAATATACTTTTTCAATATAAAAACGGAAGTAGCGTTATTGACTATTTACTTATGAAAAATGATGATGTTCATTGTTTAATTAAATCTTTTATTGTGTTACCGTTTAATATTTTTCATGTCATGCACCATTGTTGCTTAAATTAAATATTAAGGATAATATAGGTAATACTAAATGTAATTTTGTAAATAACTCGAGTGCTCGTTTTATGTGGTGTGAAGGGTTTAAAGATGACGTGATGGCAGAAATGACGACAAAAGCACATAAATTTGATGAGATAATAACGTTCGTTGAAGAAGGAGTAAACCAATTGACAAATTTGATAAATGATATTTTCGAACGGTATACTAAAACGGAAGTTAAATTTCGGAATACTGTGAATATTGCGAGGGCAAACATAAACGTTGTAATCAAAAATATAAGCCGTGGATTATTGATGATTGTAAAACTTTGTATAGACAATATAAAAGTGAACTAGACACCTTTAACAAAAATCATACAAACGAAAATAGAATAAAACTGAACATTTCAAGACAAAAATACAAACGCACGGAAAACAAGCTAAAAAGACAATACAAGAACCAACAAGGTGACATGTTAAAACGTTTAAAGAAGACAAACCCGAAGAAGTTTTACCGCAAGTTCAAAAAGCGAAGAAGTGACGTGAAACATAATATCTCCTTGGATGATTTTCAAGAACATTTTAAGTCTGATAAATATAGATACGAACGCGAACATTGTGAATGATAATTCTACATTAGACACGGTATTCGAAGTATTAGATGAACACGTTACTATTTCTGAAATTGAACGTGGGATCATGAACCTAAAAAGAAATAAAAATGTTGGTAGCGATAATATTATAAATGAATACTTAATTACTGGTAAAACTCTATTATTACCAGTGTTATGCAAACTTTTTAATAATATCTTAAATACAGGAAACTTCCCAGAGTTATGGGTGAGATGATTGATTATTCCTATTTTCAAAAAAGGCGATATAAATGATCCGAAAAATTACAGAGGGATCTCCCTGGTTTCTCAGAGGGATCTCCCTGGTTTCTCACTTAGGAAAATTGTTTACAGCCTTAATTAATAATAGACTCGTAATATGGACTGAAGAAAACAAAATAACGCCCAGTTTGGTTTTAGGCCTGGATTTGGAACAACTGATGCGATCTTTGCCCTCCACTCACTTGTAACAAACACGCTCGCCAAAGGTAAACGTTTGTATTGTTCTGTTGTTGTTTTATAGACTACTCTAAAGCCTTTGACAGTGTTCCACATTGTAAATTATGGCGAAAGCTTATTAAAAAGGGTGTAACTGGTAAATTACTTAAAGTCATTCTATCTATATATAGCCAATTAAAATAATGTGTAAAGAGTAAAGGTAAATGTTCAGAATTTTGTAAATGTAACTCCGGTCTTATGCAGGAAGAATCCGTGTCTCCATTTTTATATTAATTGTATGTCAATGACATGGAATCAGAACTGTTAAACAATGGGTGTATTCCATATGAACTTAGACATGTTAGAATGTTGAACCTTTACTTACTTATGTATGCAGATGACACTGTGTTATTAAGTGAAAATAAAAATGACTTACAAACAATGATAAATACTGTTAATTCTTGTTCAGAAGATTATAATTTACATATTAATTTATCTAAAACAAAAATTGTAGTTTTTAAAAAAAGAGGTGGAATGAAGGACAATGAAAAGTGGTTTTAAATGGAAATGAAATTGAAGTTGCTGATAGTTTTGTGTATTTAGGTGTACTTTTGAATTATGACGGTACTTTTGCCAAGACTCAGCCAAGATTAGCTGAGCAAGGTAGCAAGCTTTATTTAGCTTGTTTAGTAAAATTACAGACGATTATTATAACCACGAGACACTTTTGTCATTATTTGATATCTATGTTACTTGTATATTGAATTATAGTTGTGAAGTGTGGGGATTTCACAAATCCGTGGATATTGAAAAAGTACATTTATATTTCCTTAAACGTATATTGAAAGTTAAAAAATGCACTGTTAATAATATGGTATATTGTGAATTAGGAAGGATGCCATTGTATATTGACCGCTATTGCAGAATTATTAAATATTGGTTGAAATTACTGAGTTCTGAAAACTGTGTGTTGAAAAATTGTTATGAAGATTTATACTTTTAAAGCTGTGTAAAACCTAATGACAGGTCTAACTGGTGTAATAATGTACTTGATATTTTGTTTAAACATGGTTTTAACTATGTATGGTATAATCAGTATATTGATAATTATGATTCATTTCTGTTTGATCTTAAAAACAACGAATGATCTATAGTTTTTTAAGTGAAGTTAACACATTTATTGAATCTTCACCTAAATGTCAAATGTACAAACTGGTGTATAGTACGCATAGCTTGCAGTTTTACCTTGATAGACCTATTAATTATATTTACAAACCTTTTATATGCAAATATAGAATATGTGAGCATAACCTGAATATAGAAACTGGTCGATTTTATGATATACCTAGAAATGAGCGTTTTTGTACGATGTGTAATCTAAACGTATGCGAAGATGAATATCATTTTATATTGGAATGTACAAAATATAGTGATTTGAGAAGAAAATACATGAAATCTTGTAACTCACTTATACTCTCACTAAAAATCACTGTATCATCAGCATACATAAAAAGATATAAATTAAGCAACTGTAACTCATATGGTATGCAACCTTGACTTATCAATTCTATTTCTGGGTCATTTACATAAAGTGCATATAAAAATGGTGATAATGATTCTCCTTGTAGAAGGCCAATATTACAATTAAAAAAGTCTGAGCAACTACCTTCATGCTTAATACAAGCTTTCAATTTAGAGTACATAGATTTTAAAACAGACAATAGTTTCCCATTTATATCAGATTTTATAAGTCTTGACCACAGGTTCAAGTGGTTAACACTGTCAAATGCTTTTTTGTAATCTATAAAACAACAATAAAGACGTTTATTATTTCTAGAGATAATGAAACGATAGAATGAAGAGCAAAAATAGCATCATGTGTTCCGTATCCGGGCCTGAAACCAACCTGTGCATCGGTAATGATGTTATTATGTTCACACCATTCCGTTAATCTACTGTTTAAAAGCGAGGTGAACAATTTTCCAATATGGGACAATAACAACGATCGAGATTCCACGGTAATTCCCTGGTTAGTCGGTATCACATTTTTTAAACAGTGGTACGATAACACTCTTCACCCACAATTCATGGTAGTACAAAAAGACAAAGACAAAGACAAAAAGCTTTATTTAAAGTCTATGTATCAATAACAGCAAACACAAGCTCTACGGAGCTTTTAAAACCGACATACATACATAGACAACAACAGGGACACAATATTATACAATTAATGACTTTGATATAGGTCGCTATCAGGATTTATCAGCCAGAAAAAATGTAATATTCACCGAGCCGCTAGGTACCAAACCTTGTCGTCCTGACACTAGGGAGTTTTGCAGTGTTGTGATGCCTAAAAGAATATTTGTTTGATTTTATTTCAACAATTAAGATCTTGTGAATAGACTGGACTCATTTTATTAATAATTTTAAAAGTTTCTAAAGCAATAGTTCTTACTCTTCTGATTTTAAGGGACGGGAGTTTTGATTTTTCAAGTAGTTCTTCGATCATATGAGCTATTGTTGTCATCATTATAAATCAATTTTAAAGCCCTTTCCTGAATTTGTTCCATCTTTCTGGTGTTTTGTTCACTGCAGAAGTGCCATGTCAAGTGCCAGAAGTGCCAGGGCAAAAATTAAAGTTTGAAAGAATAAAAGAATGGTATATTGTTAATTTTCCTAATTTATTAAGGTATTTTCCTAGCCTCTTAAGTACATTTAGCTGTCTTGATGCCTTTTTGCAAATGTTTGTTATGTGTGTGTGTCAAATTTTAATTGATAGTCAATGGTTACGCCTAATAGTTTTACTTCGTATTTAAATTGAAAGTTATATTTTTATCGTGGGTTTTATTTCCTATAACTATTGTCTGAAATTTATTGGGATTAGCTTCCATTTGATTATCTTTAAACCATTGAATTAAATTTAGACTGTCAGTTTCCAAAATATTTATTAATTGTTCTATATGTTGTAGCCAGAATAAGAGATTGTGTTGTCATCTGCATAGTTGTATAAAGAACTGTCATTTATAAAGTAGAATATATCGTTTAAGAAAATATTGAATAAAACAGGTCCTAAAATTGAGCTCTGTGGGACGCCTTTTTAAATTTTATCCCATTCACTTAAATTATTTCCTATTTTTACACATTATTTTCTATTAGCTAAATAGTTATTTAGAAGTTTCAAACAATCATTTGACAGACCATATGACTTTAGTTTATGAATGAGTAGATTGTGAGGTAGGCAATCAAAAGCCTTAGACAAGTCCATTAGGATGGCGGCTACATATTTATTATCATCAACAGCTTTTTTCCAGTCTTCAATAATTTTTAATAAAACCGTTCGACATCCATATCCTGACCTAAAAGCAGACAGAAAAGGGTGGTAGATATTATCAAAATAATTAACTAATTGATCGTAAATTGTTCTTTCAAAAAATTTAGAGATAAAAGGAAGTATGTTAACTGGTCTATAATTAGTTTTATCAAGGGCATTATTTTTCTTGTGGCATGGTACTACTTGAGCTTCTTTAAGTTTATCGGGGAATTCAGATGAAGTTATGCTTTTGTTTATTAATCTAGTTATAAGTTTAACAATTATGGGTTTCGCTAATTTTAACAATTTCAGTGAAATGCCATCTCTTCTTGTAGCTTTTTTAATATTTACTTTATTTAGAAGTTTATTAACATAATTCTCATCAATTTCATTAAATTTTAATTCCTTATTTTCCTGTTTATTTATTTGTAATAATGACAGTTATCTCTAACTTCAAGGAAAATTTTATTCCAAAATACTATTGGAACCCACCAAATGTACATAAAATGGCAGGTTTATTTTCTTTATGTAACACTAAAATATTATCAAAACTGTCAATTTTTATAATAAAAATTTCAACATTATTATAACCTTTTATGTATTGTACCCTGCGATTCATTGTGTGTATTGCTCAGTTCGACATATATGTATATATGTTTTGTTAACGTTTGTACCTCATGTTGCACTGTATTGTGTATAAGCGTTGATCAAGTTCTGAAGTTCTGTTCATTTATTTTGTTTAGACTAGGCTGGTTATCTATATCTATTATTTTGTCATTTCCAATATCTTTAGCCACATTTATAAAAAAAGTAATTAAAAGTTTTGGCGACATCTAATTGATAATTAGTTATTTTACCATTTTCTTCCAGTAATATCTTTGTTGTTAATATTGCCTTATTTGATAGGAATGGTTTGATAGTAGGCCAGAATTTATCAGATTTTGCTCCTCCTACACATCTGTGTACGAAATACTTCCTAATAGATTCTTTTTTTTATTTTTGTTACTAAATGCTTTTGGGTTCTATATTCTCCCCAGTTTTTATCAGATTTACGGCTCATATATCTATTATGTAACATTCTTTTTTATAAATTGACTTTCGAAGTATTCTGTTCATAAAAGGGGCAGGTTTATGTAAAGTTTTTCTACTCTTCATTGGTGCATGTTTGTCGATTATATCTAAAAAGGCTGTTTCAAAGTTATTATAGGCATTATTTACATTACTATTATTATTAGTTTTGCTACAAAAATATTTTCTCCATCGAGGGATAAAATTTCAGGTTTAAATGTGTACATTGTAAATTGTTATCTCTCGATGGAGAAAATATATTTTTAGTTTAATCTATAATGCATAAATTGTCATTAAATGTGATGTGGAAAAATGTGATTCGCTTTTTGGTAGGTTCCAAGTAGGCTTATGACTTTTACTTCCGCTACTGTGACGTCACCACATTGACCTTGGTTGCCGGTGTGTGCTCTGTTCGGTTAGGCATCGTCTTCAAAATGTCATTGATAAGAAACGTTGCGGCTTCAGTTTTACAGCAAAGCAAGGTAATTTTTTTAATTCAATACTAAATATGTACAACAAAACATATGTAATGACAATGCTTACAGAAGGACAAATCCCACTTTATTTTTGTGCATATAAGGTGATCTTGTAACTTGTGACACAAAGTGACAAACTTTTAATTTATTCACGACAAATGACAATACAGTAGTTCACCATGACATGTGCTTATGAAACATTTTCTAGTTTTCCACTATCACTACAAATTAGGAAATTGTTTAAATATTCAGGGAAGAATGAAACGAATATCTTTACAACTTCAACTTCCTGGAGGGTGTATATTTACTTTTAGGGTATTTCTTCTTGCAGTGCCCTATCAATACTTCTACTGGATAGTGACCGCCTTCAATACATTGAAGACAAGTCACGTAGATGCGCATATGTCATAGCATATATACATTTCCACCAGAAAAATTTGTAGGCTGGCAAGTCTATGTAATTATATTATTAGTGATAAACTTGTTTGAAGATTGAAGATTTTGTGAATTCTCATAGTATTACTTTGTATTTTGTAGGTATTGTTCCCTGCAGTAAGGCAAGCCTCCACAACTACAGTAAGTATACAGTTTCATGGTTATTCCTCCCTTGCTTTCCATCTTTCTGAAATTTGGTTGACCGCATATTACCTGTTAGGTGAAGTGTTAAAAGTGTCTTTCATAAAAGTTTAGCAGTCTCAATAAAATTGTATCAATGTCAATATCAATGTTCTGTCAGACAAATGTTTTGATAGGCCTTTTCTCCAATGTCGGACATAGCTTTTCAACTTTGGGTAGTCGGGCCTGTTCTTCAGTATGGACAGTGTTAACTTTGAAGAATAAAAACAATATTTATTTTAGATATTGGGAGCTCTCTGCTCAGTCCACAATCTCAAAGAAAGAATATAAGACAAAAATAACCCTTGTTAGACATGAAAAGACATAATTAATATGTTTTACCCTTCTTAAAATATTCCATTCTTGCTAATTTCACTAATCCTCTTGATTCGATGTTTGTTGGAATATGAAAATAAACATTCCTAATGTTGCCTAATTACAGGTAATTTTTAAAGGAAAGATTTTAATGTGTGTACACATAGAAAAACCACTTTCATCATAAGATAAAAAATCAATATTTGACAAGTAAACTTATTAAGGTTTTTATTATTATCTTATAAGTGTATATTAGTATTAAAATTGAAAACAGAAAAAATTATTGGTTGATTTATCGCCTGTTTATTTGAATGTATAGTTACTCAATTTACAGGTACATATCTGGAAAGTGGTCAATTTAAACAAACTAATTTGCAAACTTTCCATCACCTAGTCCTCAACTGAGGCAGAGCTCTTGCTTTTAAACACTGATTGGAAATTCAAAATGGCTTCCACCAAAGGACTTTGTTAACATAGGACTTTATGGGAAAATGTTTAATTGAGTTCTCACAAACTGCATTTAAGCCTCATTTATGGGTGTTTATTGAATAGTCCTTTACAAAGTGCATGGCTTTTGCCCTGGCCTGAAATCTTTATTTCCTATATCAGTCGGGCAAGGGAAGCAATTTCTTGAAAGCTTTTTTTGTATACCGTACTTCCTAGCAGAAATACAACCATTTCCTATATCAGTCTGTTAAAGGAAGCTGGTTCTTAAAAGTCTCTCTTTTTATCATCCTATTAGAAATACAAAATGGCTGTCACCTCATGACTTAGCTTAACATAGAACCTAACTATAAATTTGTTTAAAAGGCTTTTTTTAACATCACAAATCAATGTTCTGTGGAAATGAAAAGATTATGTGGAAAATTGTGCTGTAAGCACTCTCGCATATATTTTTTTCAATTATTTCAAAGATTTGTATTAACAATATCTTGGATGCATTAAGAAATCAGAACCAATAGATCACTTTTATGGGAGTTATGCCCCTGAAAATACAAATTATATGGTATCTTTCTCATTGCTACATGTCCATCAGATATTAATGAAAGTTATATCAAAGATTTATATATATCAATAATTCTATTCATGCTGTAATTTATTTATATTAAGTGATTTGATTGGATAAAAACACTTAAATGGCGTCTTCTCAGATAATTTATATATCGATATTTCCTCTGAGTGGACTACTTTCAGTATCCAATGTTAACAAGATGGCGTCCTCCTAGCGTATCGTCATGGAGAGGGGACAATGTTTTCTCTGCCCCAATGATTTCTAATTAAATCGATTGAGATTTCAAATAAAATATAATATAAATACAATTTAGTGTTTCATTTTGTTTTTTCCCTATCAATATCTACGGAACCGCGATTCCTTTGGTACTATGTTTTGCATATCCCTACGCTTTCTGGCCTAGATACGTTTTGAGGTCTAGATGGGTTTCTGTAACTGTTTTTGCTGTTTTAAAAATCGCAACGGTTATTTCACAGAATTATAAGGATTAAACACTGTGTTTTAGGAAATTATCAATGTGTAAACTCCGGCAACCCCTCACAAACTTGACATAAAGTCCTTTGGACTTTATTTAGTTTGTGAGTGAGTCGCCGGAGTTTACACATTGATAATTTCCTAAAACCCAGTGTTTAATCCTATAATATCAGAGAAATGGTTGAATTAACATGTACAGCACAAGCTAAGTTATATTAGTCACTTTATAGTTAATATAACTACTTTATTGGCCTGGAAAAAGATAACGCTTCCATGGGGGACATGGTTACTTGTTCAATTAGGTCTTATAAGCTAAAGAAATAATTTATTTAGAAATGACAGTATCAAGCTACTGCAATGTGAGTATATAAAAATATTGTTTGTTTGTTTCAATGGTGTTTAAAGCCACTTTCAGCAATTTTTTAGCTACACTGTACATTGTATACCATGGCTTCCAGTTTTTATTGGAAAAGGAAGTAAAAGTACCAGGAGCAAACCCTAGACCTTTGATAGGAAATCTGGCAATCCTTGTCAATTAAGAATGAAGTCCAGCATACCCTGTTGGCAGTGAGACTAGAATCCACAACCTCAGCATTGACAGGCTTGTGGCTGATATTAGATGACTGATTTAACTACCTTAACCACTGCTGCCCCTATATGAAAACTACAAATCAGTAATGTTGACATGTCAATGTGGTACCACTTTTTGGAGGTTTATTTTTATACCCCATGCAACGAAGTTTCAGCGGGTATAAGTTTTTGTTTTTCGAAATGTCAGTCTGTATCTGTTAGTCCTATTCTTGTAAGCTCAACTCCTTTGAACCTATACTGATCACAATTTTGTGAAACTTGTATTTGTAAGTGCTTTTCCTCAGAAACTAAAGATCACTATATTTATAGAGAAAGTAGTAGATATGTGGCTGCTTGTGGTATTTAATGATGGTTTCTAAGGTTCTCTAAGTAGGGCCCCTCTTTTTAGGTAGGCTTTTGATATTTGGCATGTAGATAGATAATTTTACAGGGATGTGTTACATACCATTTTTTTATGCCCCCGCGACGACATGTCGGGAGGGATTAAGTTTTACTCATGTCCGTACGTACGTCCAAAGGAATTTCTGTCAAGCTTTTCTCAGAAACCGTACATGAGAACAATTTGAAATTTGGCAGGGTGGTTCAGTATCACAAGTTGTACATCCTAAGCGACTTTCAGACCTGTCGGACATCTACTTCCTGTTTGGGACTTCATTTGTACGTAAATACGTCCGTCTTTATGTACAAATTTCCGTCGAGCTTTTCTCAGAAACTGTACATGAGAACAATTTGAAATTTGGCAGGATGGTTCAGCATCACAAGTAGTACGTCCTAAGCGACTTTCAGACCTGTCGGACAACTACTTCCTGTTTGCGACTGGGCCGATATGAAAATGTGTTAACACTAGTATGCAAATTTCCGTCAAGCTTTTCCCAAAAACTGTACATAAGAACAATTTGAAATTTGGCAGGGTGGTTCAGTATCACAAGTTGTACATCCTAAGCGACTTTCAGACCTGTCGGACAACTACTTCCTGTTTGGGACTTCATTTGTACGTAAATATGTCTGTCCGTATGTACGAATTTCCGTCAAGCTTTTCTCAGAAACCGTACAATACATGAGAACAATTTGAAATTTGGCAGGATGGTTCAGTATCATAAGTTGTACATCCTAAGCAACTTTCAGATCTGTCGGACAACTTCTTCCTGTTTGGGACTTCATTTAGTGGGGGCATCTGTGTCCCATGGACACAATTTGATTTTTTTACTTTGAACTTTGACCTCCTGGTCAGTTGGGGGCCCATAGAGATTGATACTAGTTTGTTATCTAGTTACATCAGTAATTCATGATTCCGACTTTATTTTTACTATCCAATCAGAACGCTCGGTTATAATTAGCCAATGTGTAAACAAAGCTTCCGCCATCTTTGTCCCACAAGCAAACTATTTGAACAGTTGTGGGAAAGGCATAATTTTCAATCGTAAGAAAACGGGTCTTAGTTGTGAATGGGGTACATTTAATTCCGATGAAAGGTACCCAGATCGAATGCAAGGTTACATATTTTTACCATTTCTAAAGATTATAAAAGAGATTTAGAGAAATGTCTACACTTGAAAACATGTGGAAGTCCCAATGATCAGCTCAATATTAACAGAATTATTAAACATAAAGCAGCTGCAATCCTTGTAGAGATTTAAGCAATCCTACTAGGTGAGAACAATGCCCGCTTAATCTAAAAAAGAATAAATGATTACGTGATGGTGTGCACGTCTTCAATTTCAAATGGATTTTATTAAAATTTTAAGTCTGTTGGTGAATCTACCCTAATTCAATTCAATTATGATAAGAAATAGGACAGGAACAATGGCTCTTTTTTTATGTGTTCCCGTGTAAAAAGTAATTAATTTATATATAATTATATGGACTTAATTAATTGTTAATGAACATTACTTACATAACATTACATGTATTTCAGATTTATGTTCTTTTTTCGGCTCTGAAATTTGACGATTTGAAACTCCGGCAGTACTTTAAACACAGACAAAAAAAAATTGTAAAAAAATTTAGTAAACATTGTTTTTTTTCATTATATTGATACATCTTTATCCAATTAATTAGCAGTTATCGATTTTTCAGTGATCTGTAGATGTGTAGGAAATGCTCTCTGACAGCGTATGTAAATACGCGTGCACACACATGGCCAGTTAAGACAGATTACATTTATAAAATTTAACTGCAATTTCGGAATAGAAAAATATACCCAGCTTTACATGTGCAATAGAATTCAGAAAGTTTCTGTTCAGGTGCAATTTCAATACGAAGACTGTGAGGCGATTAACTTTTTCTCATAGATCGCCAGCATGTTGCATCAACGGCAACGTGGACGGTACAATTTATTTCAGATATTCTGTTATCGTGAATATAACCCTGCATGCGTGAAATAATTCAACTATTTTTCTTAAACCTTTTTGGATAAGAAATTATTTTCTGGTAGGTACAAAATATCTATATTTTCGGGAATTTCGTCAAGACAATCGGTAGTAATATTGGCATCATGATGATGCTGAGCCGCCATTTTGTAAAAAGCTTGTGTCGCTTAGAAACAATAACTAAGGAGGCGGGGCTTATCTTATCTTGGAACCATGAATTTTGGTTGTTTACATAATATGACCTTTAGAAATGAACACCATGTATTTAATTTCTTTTATTTATTTTCATGTGCAGAAATCTATAATACAAATAATTTCTTTTTGACAAGATATGCACTAAATTTTTCAAAGTGGGAAAATATAAATTATAGTAAAGAGTTCAAAATTTTTACTTAGCTGTTACATTTTAGTAAACATCAGAGACTTGGGAATTTCCAAGAATTTGAATAAAAAACTTAATTACCCGTTCTTAAATTGGTTGTAATATAGGTTAGGGGGTCAATTAACAATAGAACTATAGAAGTAATGGTTATATACAAAACAACACAAAGAAAGGCAGTATATAGTCTTAATTATTGCATAATAGTTAATAATTTTATTTATTTACCTGTAATATTAAAGTAATGAAATGTATAGTACATGTCTAAAGCTGCAGGACTATAATTATATTCTAGACTATGTGGCTGACAGATTTTGTCACTTACTAAAGCATACAATTTATAGTAATGTTTGAGATTTAAATTTTGAATATTGTACGCATCATAAACAACATACAATATAGTTAATGAATGAAAGTAGCTCAGACTAAAAAAATCATTGTATTGATCAGTGAAAAATTTAAACCGTATGTCATGCTTGACGGTGATTGCCATTTACTTTGTAAAGTCTTGTGGAGGATCCTGAATTTGAATTTAAAAAAACAATTGTATGATATTTTTCGCTTGAAAATATGACCTGAAATTACATGTACCACTTCAATTTTCTTATTTAGGTATATGTATATAGGGGAGATAATCTGCAGTTTTAATTTGGCTTCTGAATTTTAATGACCAAATGTATCATAGTAATAAATATTAAAATAATTTTTTGAATGACAAAACAGTCAGTTTAGTCCAGTTAAAATTTCTATTCATAGCAAGGACTGCAATTCAAGCTACATGTATACAGTTTTGCTAGTCCTGTTAACTTTTTTCAAGACTAACATTTTTGCCATTTTATATATTATAAGGTTTAAAAATTGTATTTACGATTATAGGATTTTTTCAACAGTTACAGAAGACAATAGTTCAATTTTCAACGTTTTTCCTCCGAAAACTATTTTTTAAAAAATCGGTAATAAGAACTTTTCCTGCAGACATAAACAGAATATTATTTACAGGTAACAGCTCCCTGTTAAAGCAATTTAATACGATCAAAGTAGTAAAAAATAAAGAATTCTATAGACAAAATAAAAAATTACTCAGATCCGTCAGGACTGACATATTAAATTGTTTAATTATAATCTTTGTTTGTTTTAGAATTTAAAAGATGCATTAGCTACTGTAATACCAGAGAAACAGAAAGAAGTAGCTGCATTAAGGAAAGAACATGGCAACAAGAAAGTTGGAGAAGTTACCTTGGAAATGGTATATATTTGTTACATTGACACCATGAAGTTATTATTCCTGCAGTTAAATTTATACTACAATTATATTTATACACTCTACAATAATATTTCTTGCATAAATATTGATATTTTTTGTGCAATTGAGAAAATACAGTGTTGTTATGAGACATTTTATTTATTCAGCCTTTAGATGCAGTATACTTGCTTGTGTATACCACACAATATATCGCTGGACCTAAAGAAAGGAATAAACTTACAAAGAAACAATAGTGCATTTTTAACTAATTTTTAGTATTATTCATAGTACACATTCATTATGTGTGGTAGAAATTGGGGTTAGTGATTTTAGGGATATTTTTCAATAAACTCCAGATTTAATGGGCCTTTTTAAAGTTCCTTAATTTCAATGGGACATTTTAGTTGAAATGTGACAAAAAGACACATAGCCCAACGAATTAAAATCACTGAGAGGATAATGTCTTATCTGCATTATAGATTTACGGAGGAATGAGAGGTATCAAAGGTTTGGTGACAGAGACCTCTGTATTAGATCCAGACGAAGGCATCAGGTTCCGAGGCTACAGCATTCCTGAATGTCAGAAAATTTTACCCAAGGGAAACGGTGGTAAAGGAGAGCAGCCATTACCAGAAGGACTGTTCTGGTTGTTATGTACAGGACAGGTTCCCACACAGGCTCAGGCAGATGCAATTAGTGCAGTAAGTTTATTTACATTTGTTCAAATTGCTTTGATGTGTAGCAGTTAGTGTGGTAAATTAATAAGGATTCAATTTGTTCAAATGGCTTCGATATTTAAACATTACTTGTTTATGTACGGCTGTTCTGTTGTAATACAATGACACTGCAGTCTCTTGTACATTCTTATTCTGTATATGTCTTCATCAAAATGCAGAAATAGAGCCAGTGAATAAAAAAAATCAAACAAGTTTGATATATTTCTTATAATAGTTTGGTTTATTGGCCAGGATGGTACTGCATAACTATTCTCGAAGATACATGTATATGTCTTGCAGGAAAAACTCATGCAGTTGTATTAAAACATCATTATGTTTGAAGTTCTGGAATGTGCTATTTGTCATTTTTGTTCTAATTCTTGTAGGAATGGAACAAACGAGCAGCTTTGCCAAACCATGTGATTACTATGTTGAATAATTTCCCTTCAAATCTTCATCCAATGTCTCAGTTTAGTGCAGCAATCACAGCTCTTAACAGTGAAAGTAAATTTGCTAAAGCCTATGCTGATGGTGTCAAAAAGACACTGTATTGGGAGGTAAGATTTAGACAAGTTACTTTTGACCAAAACAAATTGAATCTCTGACTCAGTTTGAAATTAACTTGGTATGTGTTAATCTTTTCCTACTAATGTTATGTTCTTTAGCTATATGCTCCGACTAATATCAACACATTACCCAAAGTAGACAATTGTATTTTAGTATAGGTATCTAGATCTAGATTCTATTTTTTATTCCCCTGCTTTGAAAAAGAGGGGGTATACTGTTTTACCCCCTGTCTGTCTGTCTGTCCATTCCTAACAAAAAATTTCTGTCACAGTTTTCTAAGCAACTATAGGATGCAAAAGCCTGATATTTTGCATATTGCTTTATCCTGTAGTCCCATATGGTCTAAAGTGATTTTATGCCTCTTGTCATCTACTCCCTGTTTACCGAATACTTAGATTTTTACACATTGTTGACATACATGCAAAATTTTTCAGAAAGCGGGGTATCACTAGTGAGCATTAGCTTGCAGTCCACACTTGTTGATCAACAGGTTTGCTTTGACCACCTAAACTTTTGTGTGGATGATCCTTTGATCCTATAGGACCCTACAATTTTGTGTTACAAACCACATGGCAAAATGGAACCAAATACTGTCAGTCGGTCAGGAATGATTATTAAGGTCAAATTTTTTATGCTGACTGAATTCGATTTTTCTCTCGGGCCATACATTTTCTGATTTTAAAAAAAACTGACAAACTGGTATGGAGTTTAAATTGATTTATTATGAAAATATTCCTCAAGAAGTCATAATTTCAAGTTTTTTATGCTCATCATCAATCCAAGATGGCTTCCTCAGTAGAACATCTATAGGACAATAGAGCCCAATAAGAAATACATGCAAGGAGCTTTTTTTCAGAAACTGTATCAAACATCTAAAAGAAATCATGCAAAAATCAGGTGATTTTCTACTATTTAGATATATGAGGGAGCATTATAGGCTTTCGGCTCTTATTTTTAGTTTGCTTTTGTTGTTTTTAAGACTTTCAAATAAGTAATTGGGTTTTAGGGCTGTTGTATCTGGCAATTTTTAAAGACACATACATATTTGTAAGTAATTGGGTGTTAATTTTGTATAGAACTTAATTTTTAAAACCTACAGATAGTTGAGACTAAACAAAGTGCCAGCAAAGGCAGTCATAAATATAAAATATAATTATTTATTTTCATAATGTCTATATTTTTAAAGCATATGTCTATTTAAAAATAGTATGTCTATGAAGATTCTATGGATCTGATTGCCAAGTTACCCGCAGTGGCATCCATCATCTACAGGAACCTTTACCGTGATGGAACCGCTGTAGGAGCATTAGACAGCAGTAAAGATTGGAGCTGGAACTTTGCATCTATGTTGGGCTTTGATAAGCCAGAGTTCATTGAGCTAATGAGAATGTACCTGACAATTCACAGGTAGGACATGTTAGACACTAAAAAAACTTTTGGGTTCAAAGACAATGAAGCTGTTTTGAAATATTTTGACATATTATAAGTGTTCATCAACCGCAGAATACTGTTATTATGTTGACATATTACAGCAGCCATGATAGAATATTTATGTAACTCTATACTAAATATAAACACCATAATATATAGTCCATTTAATGCTGAGGTAATCGGACAGATTATTATGATGTCCGGCAGTGGAATCCAGGTTTTGTTTGTGTTTTATTAATGGCAAATAAAATATTGAACTTTACCCTATTGCAGTGATCATGAAGGAGGAAATGTCAGTGCACATGCAACACATTTAGTAGGAAGTGCTTTGTCAGATCCATATCTTAGTTTTGCTGCTGGCATGAATGGATTAGCAGGACCCCTTCATGGCTTAGCTAATCAGGTAATAATAGGTCCATAAATTGTTTATTTCAATTTAAGGACCCACAGTATAGCAACACAGGAACTAGTAAAACAATGTGGGGTTTGGAAAAAATGTTTTGTTTGGGCTTATAAAATGATAAAAAGTAACAAATGTAGTTATCTGCAAGTTTGAGACAGAATACTGTTTACTGGGTTTTTATTAGGGGTTCTAGTGTTGGTGTTGGACAGGAAAACCAGCAATGAATGCAATACAATTTGCAAGCTAAATGATTAATCCAGAAAAATTGTGTATCAGTGAAAAAGAACCTTTTTCTTAAGGCACTAATATTGGTAAAGAGGAAATAGTATGTATCACAATTATAGGGTAAAATACATTTTTACAGAAGTAATAGTGTGTTTTTTTAATTAAATAATTCTGTTTTCATCTGTTTTTGATTTGTTTTTAATTACTAAATTTGTGTTTTTTACCTCACAGGAAGTGCTTGTATGGTTAACAAAAGTACAAAAAGATGTTGGTGCCGATGTGACAGAGGCAAAACTAAAGGAATGGGTGTGGAACACACTGAAATCTGGTCAGGTTGTGCCAGGGTATGGTCATGCTGTACTGAGGAAGACTGACCCAAGATACACATGCCAGAGAGAATTTGCTTTGAAGAAACTGCCCAACGATCCACTATTTAAACTCTGTTCTATGTTGTACAAGGTTACACCAGACATATTGATAGAACAAGGCAAAGCAAAGAATCCATGGCCAAATGTTGATGCACATAGTGGTGTTTTACTTCAGGTAAATTTTGTCATCTTAAAATTTTGATGCACATAGTGGTGTTTTACTTCAGGTAAATTTTGTCATCTTAAAATTTTGATGCACATAGTGGCGTTTTACTTCAGGTAAATTTTGTCATCTTAAAATTTTTATGCACATAGTGGTGTTTTACTTAAGGTAAATTTTGTCATTTTAAAATTTTTATGCACATAGTGATGTTTTACTGCAGGTAAATTTTGTCATCTTAAAATTTTGATGCACATAGTGGTTTTTTACTTCAGGTAAATTTTGTCATCTTAAAATTTTGATGCACATAGTGGCGTTTTACTTCAGGTAAATTTTTTCATCTTAAGATAAAAGGGCCCAAAATCCAACCTAAGGTGTGTTGACTATAAACAGGAACAACAAAAACATTAGGTTTTGGACTGGTTATTTTTGGTATCAGAGTAACAGGTGGGATGGCAAGTCAGATTGGACTGTTCCTGTTGAAATGGTTATGAGCAGTTTTCAGCTCGAGATTTTCAGTTTTTACAATATATCTTGAAAACTAGAAGAGCTAGATTAACAAAAACACAAAAATAATCAGCAAGAAAATGCCTACATATCACTTATTTGTGTTTGTAAACTACCAGATTTTCTAACGAAACAGCCCTAAAGCTAAAAAAAAGTTAATACTGTATTAGCAGCAATTAAAACAATACGTTTATTATAATTTCATTTGCTTTGTAAAGTTTCTTGTAGTTATTATGTAATAATGTAATCTTTTTTTATTATTTCAGTACTATGGAATGACCGAGATGAATTATTACACTGTGTTGTTTGGAGTCTCTCGAGCCTTAGGTGTCATGGCTTCACTTATCTGGGATCGTGCTTTGGGATTTCCAATTGAAAGGCCAAAATCTTTTGACACACCAGGCTACAAAAAATTGGCACTGGCTGCAAAATAACTATTTAACGTCATTTAATGGAAACAGTAACATAATAAGTTGCATTCTTCTGCGTTGTATGTCAGTTGAAAATAAACTATTTATCTTTAATTTAATTAAATATTCACAATAAAATTGTAATTGATGTCAAGTTAACTTCTGAAATGATCTTAACATAATGTATTAATATTTTATATGCCATGCCATGCCAACATGAACAGTTTATATGTAAAACAATTATCTAATCTAGATGCTATTTTCCTTAAACAAGATTCCATCTTTGCTGCAGCCTTTATTAATAAGTTGATTTCATATAATTAACAAGCTTTATAATAACTCAAATGTTGGTTCATAATTGTAGCAATTTTATATTGCATATTTTCTCTTCAGGAATAGGATTTTTGGCTGTAGTTTGTTGTAAAATTTATGTTTTAAGCATACATGTAATGATTTCTAGTGTGTTTTGAGTGTACAAATTACATGTCTATGTTGACATTTGTTAAATATCATTCTTTTGTTGTATATTTATAGAGAATATAGAACAATGCAACTTCATCAAAAGAAAAAAAAAGTTAAAAAAATGAAATAAAATATACAAATATTTGTAAATCTGGTTGGTCTAATTTAGAAAAAAAGCCATAATACATGCCATGCTTTCTAAAAAAGCATACATTCAGGAACTGGAACTTGCAATAATGCATCAATCGGAAAATGCTACAATGTGATTATCAAACTAAATACAAAAAACTAATTTGGGAACAAACATTATAAACACCTCTAAAATCTGAGGGTGGGGATATGGGTGCTCAGGTTGGGTAAGCAGCCCCACATGTGGTACCTGATGTGAAGTTGATGATTGCAACTTTCCAATGAAGACTCATGAATCCTGTTTAATCAGTTTCCGTGACAAAGGCAATCCTCTTTAAATATAGAATGAATGTGTCAAATCTGCTATTATTATTAGTGCTCTTTAATAGAAAATTGGATTTTAAAAGTGTTTGTACCTTTTACTCAGAGACCCTGATCAGTTGTTTGGCTCACCAGACCCTTTGGCTGCTGGCATCACATCTCATCTGCTATTGTCATTATTTCTCACAAAAGTCCATGTCTAGAAAATCTAGTCCTGGGATCAATTGTCCTAGTAAATCTAGTCCTGGTATCAATTTTCCTAGTAAATCTAGTCCTGGCATTAATTTTTCTAGTAAAATACTCATAATGCAGACTATTTTTACTACATGTGTATTTAGGAATAATAGTCGGGTACTGAAAATACTAGGAATAATAAACTGCATATAGAAGACTTTATCAATTATCTAATAAAATTATTTCTGTTCACTGTAAACGCTTCTTATGTACTATAAATATAGTAAGTAGATGAAAAACATCAATTAACAGAGCTGAATTTTCTTATCAAACGAATTCTATTCACTGTGAACATTTCTCACTTATTTATGTAACATTGCAAAATATCAATTCACAAACATGATTTTTTCTTGATGAACACTTTTTATTCCTTCAAAGTATATATAAATTGATGTAATGAAAGAAGATTAGCAAAATTTGTCGTTGATCTATTTAACTAATTTAATCTTTGAAATTGAAATATTTTACTAGTAACAATAGTCTGGGGGACTTGATTTACAACCGGACTAATTTTACACTATTATTATTAAAATTGGAATTGATTTGATAGGCCCATTCTTAGAAAATAACAAACCTATCTCTAATAATGGTTACAAGTAAGAAGAAAATAATTTAATCCAATCATTCCTATTTTCTACTATATATTGAATTTATCTCATATTTTCAAATGATAATTACAGTAGAACACATTTCTGTTTTCAATATGCTAAATATATTAAATTTACTTCACATACTGCAAAATTATAATCAATTTTAAGAAGAATGGTTTTTTGTTTATATCACATTGAATATCAATAACCTAATTTAAAAATTAATCCATCAACTGGAAGTATAACTTTAAATTATTGATGGATTCAATAGGGGACTATGCCAGAAAATTGGCAAAGCAAGAGGACCAGTAGGTTGATACCTTGTCACAGTGGGTAAATGCCTTGAGGTCATTGATTCAAATAAGAATTAGTCGTTTAAGAAGGTCTACGAGTACTAAAGCATCATCAAACTTTAGAAATCTTGATGCTTTTAAAACTTTGTCCGACATTCATGAGAAATATGTTGTGCCAGCAGATAAGGCCCCTAACAACATTATTTTTATCTGCAAAAAATATTAATTAATTAATGAGTTAGGCATGGACAGTTCACTTGGCAATCCTACTTACACATTAACTGCGCTTTCAAAAGAGGAGATAATTAAAAATCACAAATCGGTATTGGCATCCTTTGGTCTCAAAATCAAAGTCGGGGCCTTGGTGGCCCAGTGGTTAAGGTAGTTCGGCTACGAATGATCACGTGGTCTGTCAACACTGAGATTGCGGGTTCGATTCTCACTGCGGGCAGGGTGTACTCGACTCCAATCTTAATTGACAAGGATTGCAAGTTTTCCTACCGCAGGTCGGGGGTTTTCTCCGGGTACTCCGATTTACAAAAATTCTACTAGAACGTACACAGGTGGACGTACAATTAAGCTTTCCGAGGAGAGACTGTAACTCTTTTAAAGAAGCTTTTTTTCTTTTTTAACCATGACTCAACTAGCAATGAAATCTCTTCCAGACGTTGTGGCGAGACTTCGAGAGTTAGTTTGAGAGTATCAATTGTAACTCCTAAAAATTCCATCCCAGTAGTGGGAACAACCCCCTTTTGTGTGGATTCCTCTAATCCACAACTCTTTAACAAACTACCTAAAGCTTCGTAAGCGACACTGGCTTTGTCTACACTGTCAGCACCACCAAAATCATCTAAATAATTAACAACCATAAATCCCATTTTTTGATACATAAACCTAACTGCAGAAGTGACACGCTGACAAATTTGTTTGTTTTTGTTTGAATGGTGTTTTAACGCCACTTTCAGCAATTTTTCAGCTATATCATGGCGTCCAGTTTTTATTGGGGGAGGAAGCCGGAGTACCCGGAGAGAACCCCCGACCTGCGGTAGGAAAACTGGCAATCCTTGTCAATTAAGATTGGAGTCGAGTACATCCTGCCTGCAGTGAGAATCGAACCCGCAATCTCAGTGTTGACAGACCACGTGATCAATAGTAGACGAACTACCTTAACCAATTTGTGACAAATTTGTGCACTAGATCTTAATCCCATGGGCAAAACACGATCTAAAAATATAGCATCACCCCAACGAAAACCAACTAAATGTAAATCCCCTGGGTCAAGTGGGATTTGTCGATAAGCCCGTTTTAACTCTTTTTTAAATAACAAACAATTTCCTCCTACGGTTTTAATTATATTAACTAAATCATCAACCCTTGGATAAGACAAATCTACAATTTCTCCCAAATAAAAATCTTTGGAAATAAAATCATTAACAGATTTCCCTAGTGGAAAACTTAGATCTAGAATGACTCGTCGCTCTAAGCTATCTTTCTTTGAAACTGTATTCAACGGTGAAATTTTGACATCACAGTTAAAAGGACTTTTTTTAAACGGACCAATAATCGCACCATAAGATGCCTCTTTATGTAAATACTGGAAAACATCTTCCCTAAATTCAGTAGCTCCTTTGTGAT
Source organism: Limnoperna fortunei (assembly GCA_944474755.1). NCBI lineage: Eukaryota > Metazoa > Mollusca > Bivalvia > Mytilida > Modiolidae > Limnoperna > Limnoperna fortunei. The sequence goes on along the minus strand of OX104119.1, from coordinate 60,292,792 downwards.
TTATCACATTCTCAACTAATATCAACAATTTCACCTTCAAATCCTATAGGAGCACCAAATTCTAACAACTCTCATATAATTTTATCATTGTAATCTTCTAAATTTGTTTTTTTAAAATCAATTTTTAAGCCAGATTTTACAGGTATTCTACATCCTAAAAAATTAGGGATACCAGAATTACAAATCTTATCATGGGAGTTAATAATACCCATGTAATCTATATCATCTAATTTCTTTTGTGCTACAAAACCAACTTCCTACAATTGTTTATCAATTTTAAAATCTACATTCACATCATCAACCAAATTACCAATGTTTTTTACAAAACACTTCGCATTTTATTTTGAAGTTATCTCCCTTAGAACCTGCATTTTCATTCATATAACTAGGCCAAAAAATATCAGCTAAAGGATTGAGAACAAAGTTACCAGTTGTACTTTGATTTAGTCATTTTTTCTGATGAGGACAAGTTTCAGAGCACTCGGGATGAAAAACTTTTTTATTATCATTTCTCCAACACGTGTCACAAATGTGTTGCAGAAACTTTTCAACCCCTCTAATTTTACCATAATGCGAAGCATCATGTATACACTTTTTTCTTTGATAGTGAGAGCAGTAAAAAACGTTTTCATCACCTTTAACAAATTTTTTGTCACCAACTAAGACCGTGGTCTTCTTATTTTTAACATCTGATCTTAGGTATTTGATTACAATAGGTGTTTCTATTTCACTGAAATCTTTTGACCATGTGGCTAAACCATTCTCTATTTGTCTAATTATATGAGCATACAATTTTTTTTAAACCTTTCCATTCATACAACTCTGTATAATAAGCCAATTTCTTTAACAATTTAATTCTACCCTGTTTTTCTACTTCCCCAATCTTAGTGGAAGAAACAATTTCTAATTCCCCCGCTACAAATAAATTAAATTATAAATCATCAAAGTTAATCTTTGATCCAGCATATTCAAACTGTAGCTTTGACTGGGGCCACATTTGTTTCTTTACCACTTCGTCCGATGGATACCAGACTTTTTCTTTTTTTTGTTTTGACCTTTTGCTTTCACGTTTGACACACTCGTCCGAGTTAGAATTACTGAAATATTCATTTTCAGTTTCACTCGACAAACCACCAGATTCTAACTCTAAAAATTTATTAACTACAGTTTTGGCTTTACTCTTTAAGTTTTTCTGCCTTCTTAAGTCATCAATATCTAACTGATCAACTGTTTTAACTGACAATAAAGTATCACCTTCTTGTCTGTCACGGCTCCTCCTCAATTCCATCTTGGTTTTTTCAATTTTTTTTTCATCTTTTCCTTCAGTTTTTGAGCTTTCTTTAAACTTCTCACTTTTTCTAACTCCTCTTTCAACTGTGTTAATTCGTCATCATCTTCATCATCAGTGGATTGAGCATCAACGATTCCCCCTTCTTCCTGAACTACAAGTACATCCTGTTAACTAGACTCATCAGAATCTTGGTTATCAGCTATTCTGCTACCTTTTAAAATTCTAGATCTGACAGGAGTCAATTCCTTTTCTGCATCAAACTTGTCGGTTTGTTTACCAGCCATATGCAAAGTTTTATAATTCACTGGTTTCTTTTCTCTTAACTCCATAAATTTAACATACAAATTCAAATTCAAATCACGATCCACAATTTTAAATTTCGTTGTCTATCAAAAATATCAAAAATTCAAAATTTCCTTGTCTATCAAAAATATCAAGAATGTAGATAATGAATACCACACAGGCTATAAATACTGAGCAAATTAAATAAATTTAACCAATAAGAAGGCTGAGTAGAGTTCAATACTATACAATTACTGCACTTGAACGAGATCAATATGAGGTTTTATGGAGCAGGGTAGAATAATATTGAACGAGGCGAAGTCGAGTTCAATATTATTCTACCCTGCTCCATAAAACCTCATATTGATCGAGTTCGAGTGTAGTAATTGTTTTATTACATAATTTATTGAGTCATGAAATGGAATATACAAGGTTTTTTTTATGCCCGAAAGTGACTGTCTTTCATAATATTTATTTCTCAAAAATCGGTAAAATATCGACATAATCCATGACGAAATGTTTGCATTGATTATTTCTTGTATAATGTCCCATCCTCAGTCCTTGCTAATGCGTAAAATTTACAAAGATTTGAGTCTAATTCCTGAGGGTCCGCCATTTCAAAACTAACTGACATATCCGTTTCACGTAAATATTTGGAAAGAAAATAATCGCTTGCTCTTTCGATTTGCGAGTGTTGACAGCATCTTTTTTCTTAATGATTTCATTAATTTCCAAGTTAGTAATATCTGCAAATCTTCGCTTATTAGCACCAGAACTATCCGCATTACGTTCACTCGATGACGTTACAAGGTTACCATGTTTACAAACAACAATATAATCCGAACATCAGTCAGAACGATAATTTTGATTGGTTTAGGGGTTTAAAGAAAGAAGATTTGATTGGCTATCGTATTTCCGTTGGGGGAAACAGCACGTGCTAGGTTTTTTCATTCATAAATTTCTCACGAGAGTGCAATATGGATTTTTATTGAGTAGAATGAGTTTTTTGCAAACCAATATGATAGGAAATGGAAAGTCACGTGTATTGGTTTAGGCCAATAGGAAAAAGGCAAAAATATATATTATGTAATAATATCTAATATTATCTCCAAAGAACTAGATCAAACTAGTGAAATCATTGAAGTGTACAACACATTTCTGTGCCTGTTTAATTATTTAATTTTGTCTTAAATTAATACTTGACAAGGATTGCAAGTTTTCCTACCGCAGGTCGGGGGTTTTCTCCGGGTACTCCGGCTACCTCCCCCAATGAAAACATGACGACATGAAATAGCTGAAAAATTGCTGAAAGTGGCGCTAAACATCAAACAAACAAACCAACAAAAAACAAAATCAAAGTCAAAGATTGTGATCCCCTTATTGTATTGAATACCAAAACTTTACAAAAATCCATACAAACAGCGTTTTATAGCAGGATCGTCTAAGTGTACTTCCAAAACACTATCGCAAATCCCGACCACTAATTTAACAACAGTAAAAACGGGACTTCAAAAATACAGCAACACTTTCTACTCCAGGAGTGGAATAAATGAAATGTGGATATTAAAAAATTCAAAAGACCTGATAGACATCTTGAGGTCTGGATCTCTTTCCCATTGTAACAGCATTAAAACATTTGATTTTTCGACACTCTATACGGCCATCCCTTATATGCAGCTTAAAACTAAGCTTAAAGATCTTATAAAACGCTGCTTTATCAAGAAAAACGGAAAGAGAAGATGTAAATACCTAGTAATTAGTCATAACAGAACTTACTTCGTCATCAATAATTCTAAATCTAATACTTAATATACTGAAGACCAAATCTGTCATAATGTTAGATTTTCTGACTGACAACATATTCGTCATGTTTGAAGGACATGTTTTTCAACAGACTGTTGGTATTCCAATGTGTACTAATTGTGCTCCTCTCCTCGCCGACCTGTTTTTTTTTACTCTTATGAGGCTGAGTTCCTAGAAGGCCTTCTGATGAAGAAAGAAAAGACACTGGTCCAGACCTATAATTTAACATTCCGCAATATTGATGATGTTTTGTCCCTCAACAATGCTAAATTTGGTGACTACTTACATTTAATTTACCCTAGCTAGCTAGAAATTAAAGTCACCACCAATACACTAAGGTCAGCCTCTTAGACCTACTTCTAGAAATAGACTCAAAAAACTACAAACTAGACTCTACGACAAACGTGATGACTTCAACTTTAAAATTGTCAACTTCCCGTTCATCGACAGCAACATTCCAGCAGCTCCAGCGTATGGTGTGTATATTTCACAGCTTATACGTTATTCTAGATCCCGCGATCGGTATTCCGATTTTCTAGACCGCTCCCTGCTGTTGACTGCTAAACTACTCAAACAAGGGTTTGTTGCACCTAGGTTGATGTTATCTCTCCAGAAGTCGTCACCATGACTTAATTGATCGTTATGGGAAATCAGTGTCTCAAATACGATCTGACATTTTTGCTGAGTCATAGGTAGTGATTCCTATTCCTGGATTTGACTTTTCCCTAGACATGACAATTAGTAACTCGACGGGTGTCTAATTAGAGACAGGCACTGCTTACTCGTCCGGAGCACCTGAGTGCACCCATGGTTTTTATTGGGTTCTTGTTACTCTATTTTTTGTTTGTGTTTTGGGGTTTTGTGTTGCGTTTGTCTATATCCGGATTTGTAACTGTCCCTTGACTTTCGGCTCTTGTTGTTCGGTCGGTTTTCTTTAAAATATCATCAATTAATGTTATTTTATGTTTAGAAACCAAAATCAGTAAATTAGAAAGTCAAGTAACCGATTTTCCTAGGAAATAATTTACCGGACTTCTTTTACTAAGGTAGGACTATTCTACTTAAGAAAATTAGTCCGATGACCTATTTAACTAGGAAATTGAGTAACATGGACTTATTTTACTAGTAACAAAAGTCTGGGGGACTAATTTTACTGCCGGACTTATTTTACTGTTACATTTGTACCTTTTACTCGAACGCGACCCGTACCAGTTGTTTGGCTCTGCAGGCCCATTAGCTACTGGCATCACTTCACATCTGCTATTGTCATCACTGCTCTTAAATAGACAGTTTAATGTCTTATTTGGATTTCAAAGGTGTTTGTACCTTATTCTCAATTGAGACCCGTATCAGTTGTTTAGCTCGCCAGGCAATTTGGCTATTGACGTCATATCACATCTGCTTTTGTCATTAGTTTCCTTTAATACAAAGTTAAGTGATGTCTTATTTGGATTTCAAAGGTGTTTGTACCTTTTACTCAAACGAGACCCTTACCAGTTGTTTAGCTCGCCAGACCCCTTGAATACTGGCATTAATTCACATCTGCTATTGTTATCAAGCTCTTTAATACAAAGTTGGATGTTTTATTTGGATTTCAAAGTTGTACCTTTTACTCCAACGAGACCCTTACCAATTGTTTAGCTCGCCAGGCCCTTTGGCTAATGGCGTCACTTCACATCTGCTATTGTCATTAGTTCCCTTTAATATAAAGTTGAATGTCTTACTTGGATTTCAAAGGTGTTTGTACCTTACACTCAAACGAGACCTTTACCAGTTTTTTTAGCTCGCAAGGCCCATTGACTAATGGCATCACTTCACATCTGTAATTGTAATTAGTTCTCGTTAATAGAAATTTTGACATACTATTTGTACCTTTTACTCGAACGAGACCCTTATTAGATGTTTATCTCTGCAGGCCCTTTGGCTACTGGCATTACTTCATATCTGCTATTGTCATCAGTGCTTTTAATAGAAAGTTTTAATGTTATTTGGCTTTAATGGTATTTGTACCTCTTACTCTACCAAACGATACCCTTAATAGTTGTTTAGTTCGCAAGGCAATTTGGCTATTGACGTCGCTTCACATCTGCTATTGTCATCAGTTGTCTTTAAAAAAAGTTTGATGTCTTTTTTAGATTTCAAAGGTGTTTCTACCTTATAATCAACAGAGACCCTGATCATTTGTTTAGCTCGCCAGGCCAATTGGTTACTGGCATCACTTCACATCTGCTATTGTCATTAGTTCACTTTAATAGAAAGTTTTGATGTGTGATTTGGCTTTTAATTGTGTTTGTATCTTTAACTCAAACGAGACCTTTATCAGTTGTTAAGCTCGCCAGGCAATTTGAATATTGGCGTCACTTCACATCTGCTATGTCATCACTGCTCTTTAATAGAAAGTTGGATGTTTTATTTGGATTTCAAAGTTGTTTGTACCTTTTACTCAAACGAGACCCTTACCAATTGTTTAGCTCGCCAGGCCCTTTGGATAATGGCGTCACTTCACATCTGGTATTGTCATCAGTTCTCTTTAATACAAAGTTTGATGTCTTATTTGGATTTCAAAGGTGTTTGTACCTTTTACTCCAACGAGACCCTTACCATTGGTTTAGCTCGCCAGACCCTTTGGCTACTAGGATCACTTCACACCTGCTATTGTCATCATTCCTCTTTAATAGAAAGTTTGATGATTTATTTGGATTTCAAAGGTGTTTGTGCCTTTTACACAAACGAGACCCTTAGAGTTGTTTGGCTCGCTAGGCCCACTGAATACTGGCATCACTTGACATCTGCTATTGTCATCAGTTCTCTTTAATAGAAAGTTTGATGTCATTTGGATTTCAAAGGTGTTTGTACCTTTTACTCAAACGAGACCCTTACCAGTCGGTTAGCTTGTCAGACGCTTTGGCTAATGGCATCACTTCACATTTTCTATTGTCATCAGTGTTCTGTAATAGAAAGTGTTCTAAACAATTCATATTTCACAGGTTTTTTATTTACTCAAACTAGACCTTGATCATTTGTTTAGCAAACCAGACCCTTTGACTCTGGTATCACTTCACATCTGCTATTGTAATCAGTTGATTGTAAACATCTACATTTCCCATAAAGTCTCAGTATTGATACGATATGTGGCATTTAAACGTCACCAATGTCCAAACTTTTAACATATATTGCAATAAAGGTTGGGCAAGACCTAAAATTTACGACAAAAAGGATGATTTTAATTTTCCTATTGTGAATTTTCCATTTTATTGTATGACAGCATTCCAGCAGCCCCTGCATATGGCTTATACATCTCCCAATTGCTCAGGTACTCAAGAGTCTGTATTTCATATCCTGATTTCTATGATAGAGTGTGTCTGCTACTAAACCATGGTTTCATGGTGGCCAGATTGAATTTAACACTTAGAAAATTTCTTCATGACTTGGTTGACCTTAAGGAATATCTGCGTTTCCCCGATTTCCTGTAATTTTAAATTTTCTACAACATTAACTGTTTAGACCTTCCTATTAATCCAGTTCAGTTTTAGACATTTGACCATAGTTTTCTATATTAATTTGATTTATACAATGAAAATTATCTTGGATATTCGCTTTGTCTGATTGGGATAAAAAAACACGTATACTTTATAGAAGACCATCAAATGAACACTGGTAATAGGTTTTGTTTTAATTGATTAACCTGTTTCAGAGAGGAAGCCTTTTCAAACTTTTTCTCACAGGGTCCTTTGTTAAATCAAGTCCTTTGATGGCATCCCTTTTGATTTTCTGATTTGCATGAAAAAACTTTATATATAGAACCATCCAATTAATACTGGTGGTAAGTTTTGTTTCAAGTTGTTAACCTGTTTCTGAGAAGCCTTTTTTAAATGTGTTGCCCATGGCTAAAAATCGCATGCCTTCAAAAATGAGAAATAGGAAATGCCTTAAAAGTGTAGTTGGTAGAAAGTTTCGGGTCAGTACGTGTCGAAAGCTATACGAGAAGAAGAGTAATCAAAATGTACTGTAGACGCGCGTTTCGACTATTCAAGACTCATCAGATGCGCTCTACCCCCCCCCCCCCCCCAAAAAAAAAAAAAATGAAAATGCCAAACACTATATGAATATGAAGAGCATAGAACAATAAAACCAAAATATACCGAACTGGAAACCAAATTATTACTAAGATGAAACTATACCTTATGGTTTTGACAATTTTGAAATTTACACGGACAATTTCATAGCTTTGATGTGTTCTTCAACACAAAAGTGTTGATGCCGGAGCGGGCTAACCTCGGGGAATTAAAACTTCACCAGCAGCGCTAACCATCACGGATGTTTGAAATAAAAAAATAAGTTCCAGGCAATAAATTTTGCTACGCCTGACGTGCGTTTCGTTTATTCAAGACTCATTAGAGGCGTTCTACCCAAAAAATTGAAAATGCCAAAAAATATATGAATATGAAGAGCATAGAACAATAAAACCAAAATATATGCCGAACTGGAAACCAAATTATGACTAACCCTTAGGGTTTTGACAACTCTGAAATTTACACGTACAATTTCATAGCTTTGATGTGTTCTTTAACACAAAATGTTGATGCCGCAGCGGGCTAACATCGGGGATTAAAACTCTACTAACATCACTATAATCACCACGGATATTAGAAATAAAAAAAATACAACAAAGTTGCGAGTTATTAGAAAGGTTGAAATGTTTAAAAATCTATTCCATAACAGCGGTTGCACATTTTCAATCTGCAATGATTTGAATGCAATCTTTCTGCTGTTATTCTGTATCTCTCTGGTATTTATCAAAACGAACTATTGTGCTTTTGTCATAACTAAACTCAATTGTTTTGTAAAGTTCATCTTTTTAATGGTTTCTCTTTATATTAAAAGAATCATCATAATTTTATAAAAGTATTTATGTCCATCGTGTCATATATTGTAAGGTCTAGTGTTCCTTATTACGGGCCCCGATGTTTGAAGAAAGTTATTATTTCCAGGATATTTTATTGGTTTATCATTTGATTCTGTCAACAGCCGTATTTTCTCGAGTACTTGAGCATGATTAGTAATGATTTCCAAGACCTTACATAATCCATAAAAATGAGTATCCATGAATAATAATTATCTAGAGTAGATCGTAATATTTAACCTGGAGGGAATGTGGACTTTGTTAGGTTGGAAAAAGTAACAACTGTTTTATTTTAAAACTTCCCAATTAAGATTTCGCCATTATAACCATTTTAGTACAGAATACATTATGCAATATATTTATCATCGTATAAACGGTTATTAATGTATTTCCTTTTTGGTACATAAAGGAATCATAATTTTGATAAATTAAAGTACGACACTACATAGACTTGAACGAATTAACGTTGTGTTCATGGTTTTGTGTAATTGGGCTTATTAGTATTGACCACAAATTGTGTCCCATAATGTCCCCAGATTTTTAAATGGAATAACCCTAAAAATAGATTAATAACAAGTTCTTACAAGTCCAGTTCTGGTAGGAGGCTATCATCAGCCTGTGGTACCGGCTCCAGTTTTCCTTCGTCTGATTCTGTGATGTCCGGTCCGGTGGAAATGGATTCTCTGTAGTTAGGCAATTGCTCTTAGTTTATCCAATATCAAATCTCCTTTCTAAAGTTAATACGTTTTTAGCCGACACTACGCTATTGGGTAAATCATTCCACATATTGTTCACTCTGTTTCAAAACGAGTTTTTTCTGATTTTCAATCTGCACCTGCTCCTAACTAGCTTATACTGGTGCCCACATGTTGTTCTTTGTGTCTGGTCTCGTATTTGGAAAATGTTAGAGACTTCTGGATCATATTTGCTGGTAACGATCTTGTATACTTCAATCATATCTCCTCTGGATTTTCTGTATGTCAGACTTGGTAGTGTCAGTTTTCGTAATTTTTCTTCATAGGTTAGCTCTGACAAACCTGGTATTAACTTTATTGTTCTTTGGACATACTCGATCATATCAATGTGCTTCTTCAGAAATGGATTCCAAACAGAGTTGGCATACTCCTGTTGTGGTCTAACAAGGCTGACATATGGGTCAAAATGTCTAGGTATTCAAATGTTCTACGTATAATTCCTAGTATTGAATTTTCTTTATTCACTTTTTCGGTAATATGTTTTTCGAAGGTAAGCTAACTGTATATTGTCACACCTACATTCTTTTCTGTAATTGCAATTTAAGCAATGAATTGTTTAAAATTGTAAGTTTCTTGCACACTTACATATTTTATTTTTCATGATTGCTTTCAGTACCATGGAATGACAGAGATGAAATTTTACCCGGTGCTGATTGGAGTCTCACGGGCTTTAGGTGTTATGTCTTCACTTATCTGGGATCGTGCTTTGGGATTGCCAATTGAAAGGCCAAAATCTTTCGACACACCAGGCTACAAAAAATTGGCACTGACGGCAAAATAACTTTTTAGCGTCATTTAATGGAAACAATGACATATGTGCATGTCAGATGAAATATACTTTTTAATTGAATGAAATGTCCACAATAACATTTAATTACGAACCTAAAATGATGCGATGTTAACTACTGAAATGAACGTTACATATGTATGCAACTATGATTTATATGCCATGCCAATGTGAGTTGTACAAGTTTGTACATAAAAAATGATCAGATCTAGATTATTTTTTCAGGATCCCATCTATTCTGCAAAAATCATTAGTACAAGATGATTTCATATCATAAGTATATAGATTTATTATTTAATAGTTTTTTACAAGGTTGATCATGCAGTTTGTTTTTTGAATGATGTTTAACGCCACTTTCAGATCAGTTTGATTTTTTAAAGGTGTTTAACGCCAATTTCCGATCAGTATGTTTTTTATTGGTGTTTTCCTGCTTTATCGTCGCATTCAGTTCTTATTTGGGGGGGGGGGGGGGAAGCCGGAGTACCCGTAGAAAACCCCCGACCTGCGGCAGGAAAACGGGCATTCCTTGTCAATTAAGATTGGAGTTGAGCGCACCCTGCCCGAAGTTAGACTCGAACCCGCAACCTCTGTATTAACATACCACGTGTATTTGAACTACCTTAACCACTTCGCTACCGAAAACCCTTATTAAAAACTTGTTAATTAATGTGGGTTCTAAAGATGCCACATTTAAGAATAACATCTTTGGTTGTGGTTTGTTATTAAATTTATGTTTAAGGTATACAATCATGTATTTGATCAGTCAATTTGATTTCTTGCATATTGTTTATGTTGAAATTTGTTTTATCATTATGTGGATGTATATTTATTAAGAATATAAAACAATGCTATTCAACAAATGAAAAAAAAGAAATAAAGTATACAAATATTTGTAATACTGGTTTGTCTAATTTAGAACAAATTTTATCATGCTGTTTTAAAGCACTTATCGTTAATAAAAACTCAAAAGTTTGCAGATTTTGGACTCCATATAAAAAATCGCAAATCAGTCCTGAAAGACAACAATATTATATTTTTGGTTTGTTTTGAATGGTGTTTAACCCCACTTTCAGCTATGGCGTCCAGTTGTTATTGTAGGAGGAAGCAGGGGAGCCCAGAGAAAACCCCTGACCTTCGGTGGGAAAACTGGCAATGCTTCTTGTCTATTAAGATTGGAGTCAAGTGCACCCTGCTCGCAGTGAGACTCGAACACGCAACCTCCGTGTTGAAAGATCACGTGATCTACAGTACAATATTAATGTGATCAGCAAACTTAATACAAAACAATAAATGGGAACAATCACAGAAAACTATAGATTAGCAACACAAACAAAATGGGACAAAATTGAGTGCTCGGGAAGGTAAGCTGCTCCACATGTGGCATCAGTTGTGGAAATTGTTAATGTCAGGTCGCAACATTGTAATATGTCATGTGGTGTGGTATGCACGTTGAAGAAATGAACCAAACTTTTGTTGACTCCGAGAAAAAGAGTAAAATGTGGAAGTTCTCAAATTGGCTACAAATACACAAGACCTAATGGGTCAGGTGAGCTAAACATTTATTCTAGGTGAGCCTTGAACAAATGTAGTTTTATGACAAAAGAAATGTTCAACGCTTCCCTTCTTTAGACGACTTGTTTCTCTATAGGTATGATGCAGATTTTTTACAGGGGCTCCTTAAAAACAAGGACAAAAGTTTAGCCCTGTCCCTCAGTTTCTTGTACAGCTATGTAGATAACATGCTTTTCAATAAATATTCCAACACTTAGTAACCTGACCTCATCTACCTTCAAATTATGGACACTACAGACAGGTCTGCATCATACCTTGACCTAAATCTGGGAGTTGACAATGAAGGTCGTTGAAAATAAAAATTTAAGATAAAAGGGAGGTAATTCATTTTTTTGCGTGGCAACATCCCAGCAGCACCTGCATATGATGTTTACATCTTCCAATTGAGTCTGTATTTCTTATCCTAATTACCTTGATATAGGGTGTCTGCTGACTTTAAAGCTACTTAACTAGGGATTCACAATTCACAATGGCAAAATTTGAAGTCATAAATCACGAATAAGTAATGGAATATCTGTAGCATAAATGACCATTGTACTATTTGTCGTAACTTTCCATCCCACTCTCTTACTGTATTATGACTATCCCCAGATATGGCCAATTAACCTATTTAAACAGACTAATACGACTGGTGCCACATGTGTAGCAGGAGTTGCTTACTCTCCCTAAGAGAATTGTGCTCAGTATCCAGTTTTATGTGTAGTTTGTGTCACTCAGTTTTTAATTTTTGTGTTGTGTGTCTGTTTATTTTATTGTTGCCCCCTTTTTTTAAAGCTGTAGTTTTGTATGTCCCTGACATATCCATTCTCTATTGAATACTCCTTCTCTGTATTTTTGAATCCTATTTTTTCATACAAGAATAAGTAAAACAAAACATAATTTGTGTATTAAAAGCAGATAAAACATTTATTTAACCAAGAATCTGTTTAAATCTTCTTCTCATAGCTTTTATAAATGAGCCTAGATCATTGGTTCTATTTAGTTTGTCAACAAGATTATCCACGTCTGGTACTGGTGGTTTACAATCTGAAACTATACAACGAATGATCAAAATGTTTTAAATTTGAATGAATAAATATGGTAAATTACATTTGGAGTACTGAGATGTAATTTAACCAAAAGTACGAAATCCTGATGGATTGTTTACCATTAATATATATATACTGGATTATACTTAATAATTGATAAACAAGAAATAAACACATTACTGGAGGTTTCTGTGGCCAAGAGGTGTAATGTGGTCATTGAAAAGACTCTTATGTCCCAATTTGAACATCACACCTCTTTTTCTAAGTTCACTCAAGTGTGAAATATTTGGCACAGCATTATAGATTTTTTGTTAGTGAATAGTTATCATGATGTAACTGTGTTTTAAGTTTCACAAAGATGTGAAGTCTTCAACACAAAGGTATACCTGACAAAGAACAGACTGAAAATCTATATGTCCCTTGAATTTCATTGGTGAACAATTTTATTAAAGCAGCTGCATAACTTCAATATGTATGCAATATTTCTGTGAATTTTCCGAGATCTAAGTTGAAAGCTGTAGGAGAAATAGTACTGTCTTCTTTAAAATTTGCTGAAAAACCTTAAGGTCCAAAATATAGTGCACTAAATCAGCATGCTGCATGTGGATAGACCATAACATAATGGTAAAATTTCATGTGTGTATGACTGCCACAGACAGCCTGCCTGCATTGGCCCAGACTACAGTACCTGACAGGTAAATTTCATATTTGTATGACTTTGCCACAGACAGCCTGCCTGCAATAGCCATGACTGCAGTACCTGACAGGTAAATTTCATATTTGTATGACTTTGCCACATACAGCCAACCTGCAATGGCCCCGACTACAGTACCTGACAGGTTAATTTCATATTTGTATGACTTTGCCACATACAGCCTGCGTGCCATAGCCCAGACTACAGTACCTGACAGGTAAATTTCATATTTGTATGACTTTGCCACAGACAGCCTGCAATGGCCCCGACTACAGTACCTGACAGGTAAATTTCATGTTTGTATGACTTTGACACAGACAACCTGCCTGCAATGGCCCTGACTACAGTACCTGACAGGTAAATTTCATGTTTGTATGACTTTGACACAGACAACCTGCCTGCAATGGCCCCGACTACAGTACCTGACAGGTAAATTTCATATTTGTATGACTTTGCCACAGACAGCCTGCCTGCCATAGCCCAGACTACAGTACCAGACAGGTAAATTTCATATTTGTATGACTTTGCCACAGACACCCTGCCTGCCATAGCCCAGACTACAGTACCCGACAGGTAAATTTCATATTTGTATGACTTTGCCACAGACAGCCTGCCTGCCATAGCCCAGACTACAGTACCCGACAGGTAAATTTCATATTTGTATGACTTTGCCACAGACAGCCTGCCTGCCATAGCCCGGACTACAATACCAGACAGGTAAATTTCATGTTTGTATGACTTTGCCACAGACAGCCTGCTTGCAATGGCCCTGACTACAGTACCCGACAGGTAAATTTCATGTTTGTATGACTTTGACACAGACAGCCTGCCTGCAATGGCCCAACAACTGAGTACCTGACAGGTAAATTTCATGTTTGTATGACTTTGACACAGACAGCCTGCCTGCAATGGCTCCAACAACTGAGTACCTGACAGGTAAATTTCATGTTTGTATGACTTTGCCACAGACACCCTGCCTGCCATAGCCCAGACTACAGTACCTGACAGGTAAATTTCATATTTGTATGGCTTTGCCACATACAGCCTGCCTGCAATAGCCCAGACTACAGTACCTGACAGGTAAATTTCATGTTAGTATGACTTTGACACAGACAGTCTGCCTGCAATGGCCCCAACAACAGTACCAGACAGGTAAATTTCATGTTTGTATGACTTTGACACAGACAGCCTGCCTGCAATGGCCCCAACAACAGTACCTGACAGGTAAATTTCATGTTTGTATGACTTGACACAGATAGCCTGCCTGCAATGGCCCCGAATATGGTACCAGACAGGAAAATTTCATGTTTGTATGACTTTGACACAGTCAGCCTGCTTGCAATGGCCCTGACTACAGTACTAGACAGGTAAATTTCATATTTCATGTTTGTATGACTTTGCCACAGACAGCCTGCCTGCAATGGCCCCGACTACAGTACCCGACAGGTAAATTTCATGTTTGTATGACTTTGACACAGACAACCTGCCTGCAATGGCCCCGACTACAGTACCTGACAGGTAAATTTCATATTTTTATGACTTTGACACAGACAACCTGCCTGCAATGGCCCCGACTACAGTACCTGACAGGTAAATTTCATGTTTGTATGACTTTGACACAGACAACCTGCCTGCAATGGCCCCGACTACAATACCTGACAGGTAAATTTCATATTTTTATGACTTTGCCACAGACAGCCTGCCTGCCATAGCCCAGACTACAGTACCAGACAGGTAAATTTCATATTTTTATGACTTTGCCAGAGACACCCTGCCTGCCATAGCCCAGACTACAGTACCCGACAGGTAAATTTCATATTTGTATGACTTTGCCACAGACAGCCTGCCTGCCATAGCCCAGACTACAGTACCCGACAGGTAAATTTCATATTTGTATGACTTTGCCACAGACAGCCTGCCTGCCATAGCCCGGACTACAGTACCAGAGAGGTAAATTTCATGTTTGTATGACTTTGACACAGACAGCCTGCCTGCAATGGCTCAACAACTGAGTACCTGACAGGTAAATTTCATGTTTGTATGACTTTGCCACAGACACCCTTCCTGCCATAGCCCGGACTACAGTACCAGACAGGTAAATTTCATATTTGTATGACTGCCACATACAGCCTGCCTGCCATAGCCCCGACTACAGTACCAGACAGGTAAATTTTATATTTGGATGACTTTGCCACATACAGCCTGCCTGCCATAGCCCGGACTACAGTACCTGACAGGTAAATTTCATGTTAGTATGACTTTGACACAGACAGTCTGCCTGCAATGGCCCCAACAACAGTACCAGACAGGTAAGTTTCATGTTTGTATGACTTTGACACAGACAGCCTGCCTGCAATGGCTCCAACAACAGTACCTGACAGGTAAATTTCATGTTTGTATGACTTGACACAGATAGCCTGCCTGCAATGGCCCCGAATACGGTACCAGACAGGAAAATTTCATGTTTGTATGACTTTGACACAGTCAGCCTGCTTGCAATGGCCCTGACTACAGTACTAGACAGGTAAATTTCATATTTCATGTTTGTATGACTTTGCCACAGGCAGCCTGCCTGCAATAAACCGACTACAGTACCTGACAGGTAAATTTTGCTAAAAGTTTAATGTTGAAATGTTAAAATTCTGAACAAATATTTTGTATATGCCTGCCCAATTCGGACAGTTTCAACTTTCCAAAAGTATGCAATGGATGAAAATGCATGTGAACACTAAATATAATTTGCATTTAGGAATATACATTCCAAAACTTTCCGTATAAAGAAATGTTAAAAAGTACTGGAAGCTCATAAATAAATTGTTATTGTTAATGTTTGTAAAAATATTTTAGCAAAAATTGATGAGATGTACATGTAGCACACTAACAGCATTTTCATAAAAGACTGTACCAGATCCAGCGCCATAAAACGTTTTTGAGTAGAAATGTTTTTCTCAGAATGAAAATTTTCTCAATTAAAATTACAACATAGACAAGTGAAAGTTAAGATTGGCTGAAATTGAGAATAAGATATTCTAAGCAAAGAATTTGTTTATGGAACCCAGGATAGATTTTCATTAACAGTGACTGGTGTGTCAACGATAAGGTTGTGTGTTTGAACCTTACTGGGGCCAGGGTTGTGCTCAACTAAAAACTTTATTGACAATTATTGCCAAAGGTCTGGAGTTTTCACAATTTATCCAGCTTCATCTTCCAATTAAATCAGACATGTGTAGCTGAAAAATGCTGCATGTGACATTAAAACCCAAATCAAACAAATAACTGCTTATCAACCACTCAATTTACAGAATAATTTGTTGTTTCAAAATCATTTAAAATCAATTAGTTCTCATAGAATTAAAGCTTAGAGTCACACATGCACATAAAGAAATTTATAGCATTTTAACAAAATAGTTCAACCATTAGCAACTGATGCCAGGCAACAAAATGTTAATTTCAGCATTGAACCAATAACAGAAATATGCTTGTTTTTCCTTGGACCTCCCCACCAACGTTGACCAAAAAAAACAAACAAACAAACACAAACAAAAACCACAAATATCTATACTGTACCTATATATTTTCTGTTTTCTTCAGAAAGTTTGGTGAAGAAGTAACAGGAATTCTCAGGATTACGTCTGTCCATAGAATTAAATATAAACTGCACTCTTCCACCTGTAGACAAATTTGAAATCAATCCCTTTAGTAGAAGCCAAGAAATCTGTTACAAAAGTTTGCACCAAACGGACAGACGGACAAGGTGATTGCAATATAGCCCTTCTCTTAAGAGTGGGTGTATAATTACTGTGGTTTCATTTATATTCGTGTGTATCAATTTTCGTGGTTGGAGGAAAAAAGACATTTCGTTGGATTCTTAAATTCGTGGTTCGCGGAATCGAAATAAATAAAAAATGAAAGATGCTTACATATTTTCGGTATTCACAATAAGTGTTAGTCTGTACACTTTACATCATTTTCAAGACAAAATCGCTCTCGGGAGGTGACAATTGTAATGCTGATCACGGGATTTCATAGAAATTAGATTTCATGGAAAGCAGCGACATTTAAACGAAATGGAACAGCTTAAGAAAGACGATGCAAAACAAAACCGGTGCAAAGACCCCGCTAAACATAAATTTATGGAAGTGGTTGAGTTTTATGTTGTTTGTAAACACAATTTTAAAAGAGTAAAGTGCCCTAAATAAAATCATGTGATACTATATATATCACGTGATAGTGTACATCTAACTACATGTCTTGAAAACGGCGTATTTACTGTTTTTATTTTTAAAGGAACATGAAGTAATAAAGATTAAAAATAATTTGATAAGTGGCCGTAAACATAATTAATAAAGATGCCATTTTATTAAAACCAATCTAAATAAACAGTTCATTGTAAATCCGTTGTACATTCCCTGGGGCAAAGATTAAGTTTGTTTGTTTGACAATAAACTTGATGATATAATAAGTGTTTTTAAAGATGAAAAGCAGTATAAAAGGTGTTAAGATAGATTGCTTTATCAATCGTTATTTCAATTAAGAAAGTTACTTTAATATTTGTGTATACATCAACACTTTACAACGAAAAGGCACAACAGGAAGTCCATTCATTACTGATGGGATTATGCAATTAAAAATGTGTTTTTTATCAATTTTATTTCTGTTTAGTGTCATAAACACAATAAAGTTGTTCATAATGCAAAATTGCCATATCTATCAAAAACATCAATATAACGATGCACCTTGAACATCAGTCGTCATTATCCAGACAACAACTGTCCCATAGCAGGTTCTCATATCGGCTAACGTCATTATAGATGAGAAGATATAGATTTCTAGAGGTCATTTTTCGTTGAATTCTTAATTTCGTGGTTTGTCCCCACCCACAAAAACGGCGAAAATTGGTACCACGAATAAAAATGAAACCACAGTAGTACTTGGTGCTTCTCTAATAAACACTTAGCATTAAAGACGTAGAGTAACTGATAAGCGCAAAGTGGGAATATATTTCCAAGTAGGTCAAACTGTGTACATGTACAAGTAATATAAATATTAGCAAATAGGCTTGTTACAAAGTAGAATATACCGTTAAATCGAATGTCGTAACGAGGGTTCACTGTACATTCTATTGCAATAATGACTATATACCAACTTTGATTGGACTATGTAAAATATTCTCTTTTCTTGTAAATCTACAGAAGAGATTTTTATCATGTAGGGAGCATCACACTTCCTATGACTTAAGCATAGAATGAAGATAAATGTAATGCATTTAAAAATTTTACAGCATCAATGTGTTATCTGCATCACAATTAAACTCAATTCAACAACTGATGCCATACGATCTTTACATATGAAGTTATCTCCCCTAGTGTGGTGCTTTAAAATCTGAAAAAGGGATTGAGTTTTTTATATTTAAAAACAGCAATGGTCATCTAGGCTCCTATCATGGCTTTTATATCAACATGCCTTAGGTACAGTAGGAGTGAATAACGAGAAGAGACTCACCACCATTAAATGTACAAACTTTTAAATTTGTCGAGAGGGGTATCACAGTGCACAGTGTATCATGATATATCGCAATATAGGCCTGCCATATCACGATACATATGGCGATATATTGTAAGGATCTTATACATTCATTTAAAGTAGTTGTCCCCCAATTTGCGTTGCTATTGTACTTTTGGAAAAGTCATATTACTAGAATTACCTGTGCAATTGTGCATACATTAAAGTTATAATAGCTCAGTGTTTTTGAACTTTTTCTAATCTAGGGGTCATTATGACCCTCGGCTGCTGGGTTGAGGGAGTCAATACAATCATTTCTATGATTCAGTTTTGATAACAAAAAAACTTTTATCAAACAATGTTGTAAATGAGAGTAAACAAAAAATACTTCTACCTTAAATTACATTTAATATTGTAATATAATTTCTGCATGAATGTATTCCTCTGAAATAATGCATGCATATCTTTTGTATTAAAAATATTGTTTTGTTTTGTTGTAAAATGTCCTAATACAAATGATTCAATTATTGTCTATGAAACTAGAGGCTCCCAGGAGCCTGTAATCGCTCACCTGGAATCCAAATGACTTCAACTATTCTAAAATTTTTGAAATTAACAGTTTCAGTCTAGTTGTTATAGCTTTTAAGTTACTGTGCAAAAACTAAACATTTCTTCAAAAATTTTTGTTAAATACAATAACTCCTATAAGGTGCCATCAGACAATTTCTGAAAATTAAATGGTTTTTAGGCATTGTCCTTTGGGGTACTTTAGAAATTTACAGTTTTACTCTACTAATAGGTGTGTTATAGACTAATTTATAATTCAAAAACTGTTCATTTGTCCAAATTCATAATGAAAGGGCAATAACTCCTATAAAGAGTCATCTTGCAATTTTGGACTAAGCAATCATTTGTAGGGCTTCTATTGCTGATCATTTGTGCAATTTACAGTTTTAATCTAACTGCTATAGTTTTCAAGTTACAGGACAAAAATGGAAAATTTCATAACAAAATTGTCATTTAAGGGCAATAACCCTATAAGGAGTCATCTGACAATTTCAGACCAATTAAGTGAATTGTAGGGCTTTTATTGCTGATCATTTTTGCAATTTATTATTTCACTCTAGCTGTTATGGTTTTTAAGTTACAGGACAAAAACGGAAAATTTCATAAAAAATTGTAATTTAAGGGCAATAACTCCTATAAGGAGTCATCTGACTATTTCAGACTTATATAGTAATTTGTATTGCTTGTATTGCTGATCATTTTTGCTATTAACAGTTTCACTCTAGCTGTTACAGTTTTTAAGTTACAGGACAAAAACGGAAAATTTCATTAAAAATTGTCATTTATGGGCAATAACTTATTTAAGGAGTTGTCTGACAATTTCAGACCAATCAAGTGAATTGTAGGGCCTTTATTGCTGATCATTTGTGCAATTTACAGTTTCAATCTAGCTGCTATAGTTTTCAAGTTACAGGACAAAAACGGAAAATTCATAAAAAATTGCCATTTAAGGGCAATAACTCCTATAAGGAGTCATCTGACAATTTCAGACTAATACAGTGAATTGTAGGGCTTGTATTGTTGATCATTTTTGCTATTTACAGTTTTACTCTAGCTGTTATAGTTTTAAAGTTACAGGACAAAAACGGAAAATTTCATAAAAAATTACCATTTAAGGGCAATAACTCATATAAGGAGTCATCTGACAATTTCAGACCAATCAAGTGAATTGTAGGGCTTTTATTGCTGATCATTTTTGCCATTTACAGTTTCACTCTTCCTCGTATAGTTTTCAGGTTATATTGTAAATACCAAAAATTTTGTCAAAAATCGTCAATAAAGGGCAATAACTCCTACAAGAAGCCAATACACAACTTCACACTAATAGCAACTATTGTAGACCTTAATGTGCTGATCAATTTGAAGTAACGGTTTTCTCTATAGCTATTATAATTTTTTAGATAATGATCAAAAACCTGTGTTGACCCCCATGTTCTATTTTTAGTAACAGTGGCCATATTTGTCTGTTGATCAACACCCTGGGTACAAACTTGAAACAAGAAACCCTAAGGATGATTTTGGCCAAGTTTGAAAAAAATTGGCCCAGTGGTTTCAGAGGAGAAGATTTTTGAAAAAGTTTATGACGGACGACAGACGACGGACGCCAAGTGATAGCAAAAGCTCACATGGACCTTTGGTCCAGGTGAGCTAAAAAGATTTTGACAGCATCATAATGTGTATATTATTCTTTTAATTAAATGAAAACCAGAATTTTAACAAAAAGAATGCACGTTTTTGTTGTGACTACTCTTGAAAAACATGGGAACTTTTTTATGTTTAGTTTTCTTTAACAAAACTACGTAAGGTCTTGTAGAGCTATTGAACAGCTAAAATGTTTAGCAATTATAGGATCACCAGTAAACTTAAGTCATTCCCAAGCAGATCTCCGAATGGTTTTGGAACAGACAATTGAAAAAGTTTGCACTTCATAGTAATTTGTCATGATGGTGCGATAAAATTACTTTTAACTTCGATCCTGCATCAAAAACAATTGTTCTAGTCATGCTCATTTGGAACAATCTTATCCATTTTATCATCAACAGTTGACTGTTTATAAGTTAAAAGTGTTGCAGCAATCAAGTAAGTTAAAAAGCATATTGTTCCATTCGTATACAAAACTTTGTCATCAGCGTGGAACATCAAGTCTGAGGATTTTCGGAAGTAATGAACTGGTTACTGTTGAAAATAATCTTTTTCTTTAGACAAAGGATACCAAATGTTTATATTTATCTAAAATCCACGTGCTAAAATCATTGTCTACTGTAAACTACATATGCTGATGGGTTGTACGCCTATTAAAAAAATTTGTATATGATGACGCTATGGATAAATTTTGTGGGGGTCAAAATGTTTTTTATGCGTCAAATATCTGCACAAACGTGGTTAGCGAAAGCACTGATAATTGGCATTTAAATGTATTAAAAACAATAAAACTAAACAAGGGTAATTTAGGTAATAAAAGTAACGATCAACTTTTTTTTTAAAGAATTTGACTACAATTAACGAAGTATTACAAATTTTCTTGAATATACCGGTATTCTAAGACCGTACCGATATAGTGTATCGCCAATGACCGGAATCGCAAATACACCGGTATACCTGTAATACCTCCCACCACTATAAATTTGACAGTATTTGTGAATGGCTTACCAGGTGTCTTTCTTATTTCCATGTCTAAACTTTCCTTGTAAATAGAGGCTTGTGTGTCTAGTTCTGCCTGCTCCTGATCTAAGTCAGTGGATGTTGTCTCTAATGCTACAACATAATATAATCAACATAGTAATTAAGTTTGGGCATGAGTATGCTAATAGGAATTCTATGAAGGGACTTTTTATTTTGAGACATACATGTAGGTTGTCTGGTGGGTCATTTAATGGTCATCAGTCCAACAGATAGAGCAAACATAAAAACGTGACCTCATTTGTCATGTAAACTAACAGTGTACATGATTCAATTACAGGCAAAGAAAAATTGTGACATTATTTCATTTAATACATGATTCTGCCATTGAAATCAAGTTAATATCACTAGATCATATATCATTGCAGAAGTAAATTTTTATTGCAAAACTTTTTGTATTGTTATGATTGACAGGGACGGATACAGGATTTTGGAAAGGGGGGGCATAAAAAGGGGATATCGGAAAAGGGAGGCCACGAACAAGGTTTTTATAGTGTTCAGTAACCTTTATTTGGTACAGTATATATAACATAGATATCATAATAAACGAATTAGTACCCCCCTGGATCCGCCACTGATTGACTACATCACAACTGCAGTGCAGAATATAACCTAAGTGCCGATAGTCTTTGGTGTAATGTCATGAACATCATGATAAAAAATTGTTAAAAATTGATGCTCCACTAAAGATCGGAACTTACTGATTACATTAGGTTAGATACACTTTAAAGGAATATCAGAATAAAAACTAATACCTTCCTTGTGTTGTTCAATGTTTTGTTGTGCTTCCTGTATTTCCATGGAAACAGTTTTATTGTAATTTACTGCCTTATCAATGTCATTTGTCAATTGTTCCAGTTCCTGCTTCAGTAAGGATAATTTGGTAGTTTTATCTTCCAGTGCTACAAAGTTCAAAGTTTATACTTAAAAAATAATCTTTCCTATTTACCCATTGTATAAAAAACATTTAAAAATTAATGTGCTATTCCTGATACTCTTAAATATAATAGAGAATGTCCGTAAATTTCCTTTCATTAATGAAGGGTAAAGTGAAATTAATGTTATCCAATCAAAATATATCTTTTACTATAATATATACATAGAGTTCTCTTGAACATCTTGTTGAATTTATCCTCCTTTTCAAACAAGTTTTTAAGCAGTAAGGTGTGTATTAACATTAGCCATTGCAAGAACAGGTAAACTCAAAAAGATACATATATTTTGTATACTCTCTATATATGGTTTTATCTATATATAACTTTAAAAAAAACAAACAAACAAAAAATAAAAACTATTTGCAAATGTGAAATTGTAGTTTCCCAACATGTGCCTTCCTATAATCTTCAACATATTAAAGTAAGGAAGTAAAACTAATCTTATTCATCAAAATGAGCAATTAGACCTGAACATCTCCTATCTGCATGTGAACAATAATGGAAAGAAGATATGCATTTATAGAGCTTAGAATAAACAAAATTAGATACATCCCAAATACAAAGAAAAGCTTTTTCAGACCACAATGGTAAATAATAAAAAATGGAAGAATGTGTCCATGGGACACATATGCCCCAGCTAAATTAAGTCCCAAACAGAAAGTAGTTTACGACAGGTCTAAAAGTCGCTTAGGACATTCAACTTGTGATACTGAACCACCCTCCCAAATTTCAAATTGTTCTCATGTACGGTTTCTGAGAAAAGCTTGACAGAAATTCCTACGGATGGACATGAGTAAAACTTAATGCCCCCCTACATGTCGTAGCGGGGGCATAAAAATGCAAACCTTTCTATAATTTTAGATTCTTGCAGTTTTTATTTTTTCTGGCGACAACACACTTGATGTATCAAATAGTAACTCAAAAACAAAGTTTGTTACCCTTTCAAAATTTTAAGACAGCTCCTATTAGCTAAGCAGATAAGTTTTATTTTATTTCATTTTATTTTTTGCAAAATAAACCTGAATTGAAATCTGTAATTGTGTTCAGACAAAATAGGGGGTGGGGTGGGGTGTAGGGTGAATTTTACTGCCGTTATAATCTGCAGTTAGTTTTGTGATTTGTCGGATTAATGGCAGAATTTAGTCCTTTTTTTCGTAATATGGCAAATTAAAAATTCTAACTTCGGTCTATTAATACAAAATTCAAACATAATATTCATCTTCTTTACGTCTTAAAGCTTTAGACATTTGAAGATGCACGTGGAAAATGCTATATTGATCATTTTTCCATATATGGATAATGTGACCTAATTTTATTATAAACATGCCAATTTGCATACTATTCCGTAGTAAGAATCCAGTAATTAACATATGTATTACCCAAAATGCAACATGCCATTCAGTTTCGGGTTTCTTAATGTTTTTCATATAGAAAACGTAATTAAAAGGAGACACACATGTCAATTAATACACAACCCACAGAGGGTTATTAAAAAACGGCAATAACTATCATCACGTATCAATAATGATCGATTTTAAACACAGAACCCATAAAAAATGGTGACACTGTTGAAAGATATCAAGATCGACCATGTCTGGGATTAAACCATAAGTGAATTTTACTTCCAATTACTAGTATATAAGCTAGAATCATTTGTATGGCAATAATTTCACAATAGTGAAAGATTGGTGTCAGGTGACCCAAAAAAAAAAACATAAATAAAAAAAAATGGCGTAAATACATCACTGGCTTGGGGGTCGTTCCAATGCAGTATGTATATTTTTGATTTGCGACCTTTAAACCATGGTAACAAATGATTGAAGAAAAACTTGCATTCTGATTGGACAAAAATAGTAAATTATTCTGTATTCCAACAATTTACTGTGTTATGCTCTGAAAAGAATCCCAATTTGCATTTCTCAACTATTTTTCCACCAGAGATAGGTGTTTTAAAACAAATTATGTGCCTGTCATTCAGAAAATATTAAGAACACAAATCATTGACAAGAGAAAACATTGTATATCAAACAAAACAAGATAAAATGGCTCTCAATAAGATCATTTTCTTTGCCTATGAATACAATACCTTTCTCATTTAAACTTATGTGTTTTCTGAAGTTGTCTATGCTTTCTCCATGTTGAGTTATACAGTCTGAAAAATACAACTGACACTAAAACAAAGCAAATCTAACAGCTAATTGTAACTGATGAGGTCTTTTTCATAATATTATTTATCCACAAATACACAATGAAATGTGATGTAATAGATATAGGATCTAGATGAAAAGAAGAAAACTGTTACATTTATGGTTTAAAACACCATGGCGGGGCCTCGGTGGTGGAGCAGTTAAGGTAATTAGTCTACTATTGATCACATGGTCTGTCAAAATTGAGGTTGCAGGTTACAGTCTCACTACAGCAGGGTGTACTCGACTCCAATCTTAATTGACAAGAATTGCCAGTTTTCCTGCCGAAGGTCAGGTTTTCTCCTGGTATTCTGGCTTTCTCTGGCTCCCCCAATAAAAACAGGACGCCATAATATAGCTGAAAAATTGCTGAAAGTGGCAGTAAACACACAATTTAAACCTTACAGGTCATAAAACACCATGATTCTATTGTCATGGTGACAAACCATTATGGTTAAGCTGTCAAGGTAAAAAAAGGTAAAAAAAAAACTGAATTATTCTTCTTTCATGGTGATCAAGCCCTCTGGTTTTCTTGTCAAGATCACAAGACACCATGATTGTATTGTCATAGTGATAAACCTCTATGGTTCTGCTGTCAAGGTCACACAATAAAACTAGAGGCTCTTAAGAGCCTGTATCGCTCACCTGATTTTATAGGCAATGTTAAACTAAGTCCTGTAATTTTCAATAAACTTTAAAGAGGACCATCCAAACAATATTGCTAGAAAGTTTACTTTAACCGGTTTTATAGAGAAGAAGATTTTTTTTTAATTTGCCCTTAGGGCCCTATGTTAAACTAAGTCATGCGGTGGTGGCCAATTTGAATTTCCAATTGGCAATAAAAAACATAAACTTAAAAGAAGACCATCCAAACAATATTTTCAGTAAGTTTTTTTTCCATTGGTTAATCAGTTTCAGAGAAGAAACCTTTTAAAACTTTTTCCCATAGGGTCCACTGTTAATCTATGTAATGCTGTGGTGGCCATTTTGATTTTCCTATTGCGTATTGGCATAAAAAAGATAAAGTTTAAAGAGGACCATCCAAACAATATTTCTAGTAAGTTTTGTTTCCATTGGTTAACCGGTTTTAGAGAAGAAGCCTTTTAAAAAAATTTTCCCATAGGGTCATATGTTAAACTAAGTCCTGCGGAGGTGGCCATTTTGATTTTCCAATTGGCATAAAAAACATGAACTTCATAGAAGACCATCCAAACAATATTGCTAGTAAGTTTTGTATCGATTGGTTAATCAGTTTCAGAGAAGAAGCCTTTTTAACTTTTTTCCCATAGGGTCCTATGTTAAACTACGTCCTGCGTTGGTGGCCATTTTGAATTTCCTAGAAGACCATCCAAACAATATTGCTAGTAAGTTTTGTTTACATTAGTTAACTGGTTTAAGAGAAGATGCCTTTTTTAACTTTTCACCATAGGGTCCTATGTTAAACTAAGTCCTGCGGTGGCATCCATTTTGATTTTCCAATTGGCATAAAAAACATAAACTTAATAAAGGACCATCCAAACAATATTGGTAGTAAGTTTTGATTCGATTGCCCTTTTACACTTCTTTCCCATAGGATCCTATGTTTAACTAAGTATTGTGGTGGTGGCCATATTGTAAAGGTCCATCCAATGAACATTATGGCCAAGTGGTTTCAGAGAAGAAGATTAAAATGTAAATAGTTTACAGACTCCGACACTGATGACAATGACGACTATGGATGCAAAGTGATAATAGCTCACCTGGTCAGGTGAGCTAAAAAAAACAATGACCCTACATTCACCACACCGGTTTTACTGTTAAGGTCAGAAGACACCATGCAGGATTCTACTATAAAGGTGAAAAAAGAAAATTGTTATGCATGTTTTTGTAATAATCTGATTGAATTAACTTATTCTGGTAAAGCTTTGTGACATTTTGCAAGTCTAAAAAACTGTTTCCTTGCATGTTTACAGACTTTGTAATCTTGTGTGATAAGTGTGATACGTTTTTAAACTACACAAATCCAATCTCCTCCATGTCAATAAATTGGTTTCTGTTACTTATCATGGCATACATTTTTTTAAAATTTGATTTACATTTATTTTTTTTATTTTTTTTTCTTAAGAATTTGGCCTGTTAACAAACCTCTGTCTTGTTGACTATTTGTTCTGAAGAGTTTGGCCTGTCTGTTTTTAAACTGATCATAGTGTTCTGTTGTCCAGTCAGTGATGAATCTTTCTCTGGTCTGAACTAAAGTTGTTTTTAATGAAGTCAGCTCAGTTTCTAATGACACCATGACCTATCAGAAATAAAGCAGTTTTATATCAAGAATTTAGAAAATTTGTTTGCACATTCTTCATAGGAGTAAAATCATATTACAGGTGTTAAGGCATCCGACCTATAATTGAAGTAAATGTTTCATTTTATATTTCGACCAAGAAATACAGCTTTATTTAAATAGATGTATTGCTAATTAAATGATACTACTAATTAAATATATTGTTTTACTTTGAGTCGATGTTAACACAGTTTAGAGTAAAAATGTTAGTTACTGAAATAGTATTTCGGATGTTTGGGTCTAGGACAACTGATAACTGCTCCCTGGACACTTGCCCCCCCCCCCCCCCCCTTTCAACCTCCCCCCAATCTACAATTTATTTGTCATGTCCAATAGGAATATGTAATTTTATTTGAAATTAATTATTTTTTTACAGCTAATTATAATTATTATAACAATTATTTTACAACTGTTTACAAGCTTATAGCACAAGCAATAACAATATATTCAAAGGAAGAAAATTAAGGTGAGCATATTTATAACAAGCTAAATACAAGCTAAGAATTCTTATTATTGGCATAAATAGGTGAGATTTATGAACAACAAAATTGAATGCTGACATCCTGGTTTATTGTCATTGATTGGTTCTCATTATCCAAACATTCCGAACTTCCTTGGGAAACTGAAACGTCAACAGCTATTACACCAGGTACAACTCACCTAGATCCTAGCAGGTGACATCATCCCACATAGAAAAAAGTACCAAGATACTAGCTGCATACTCAACCTGGTACAGAACTATGCCAACAGACATGTAACTGACTTCTTGCAGGGTATTGGATACAACATTCACTTTTAGGACTTTAGTGCTCAAGTGACATTAGTGCTAAATGATTGCTATTTCTGTAATATTTTTGTTTGTTTCATCTTATTTATTCTTTTACAAATATATGGGGGGCATTTGTCCTCTAGGGGAGCAATTTCTGGGGGCAGTTGTCCTCTTTAATAGACCAGACCTCAAATGTTTGTCGAACATCACCCAGATCCGTTCCATTAAAAATCAAATGACATTTGGGACACCAGCCAATTGTGGTACCGTCCGGATACCTTAATACATGGAAGTGTCCTCAAAAGCTTCCCATCTTTGATCTTGTCCTTTATTTTGTTCTTTTATTTCAACTAAAGCCACTTCCAAAAACAAATTGCTCTATATATTCTGTATATAACATCTACTTAAACTGAAATTAAAGTATGTCTAACATACAGATTTGTATCATTGGGATACATTTAATGGTCCATATCCAGACTTATTGGGTGATTACTGTTTATAGGCTCTCAAGCTACTTTTTGCAAAAAATAAGGGCTTTTTTAAGGTCTAAATTCTCAAAAAATAAGGGTTAATTTTAGGAATTTTTAGGGGTTTTTAAACAAAAATAAGGGAAAAAATATGCCATTTTCTAATGATTTAAGACTGAAAAATTAGATTTACTCACCATTTTGGGCACAGAACAATAGTACAAAAGTTATATAATTACCAATTCAGGAGACCATTTGGATGACCATCAAATAGTCTCTGGAGTGGCAATTTATGCATATTTCTGAAAGTATACTAAAAGCGAGCTTCATTTAACTTTAATCTATCTTATGTTTTTTTTAATTTTTATTTTTGAAATTTTGAAAATTAAAAAAAAATAGGATTTTACAGCTTTAATTAGGAATTTTAGGGCTGTTTGTAAAAAATAAAGAAAATTAGGAAACTAAGGGCCTGCTTGAAAGCCTGTGTTTATATTCATTTGGCGATTTCTGTTTACAGGAATTGGTTACTGTTAAAACACATTTATTGTGCAACTACTGTTTGCAAGGATTTATTGGGCGATTTAATTTTACATATTAGAGGATTACTGTTAACATAATATTAACTTATTTTGATGAGTACTGTTTAAAGGGAATTAGGAGAAAGACTTCTGTGTGTATGAACTTTTTGAAGGTTGAAGTTCACATGGTTTTACTGGGCAATAATATGATTACATACTAAGAATAAATAGAAAATTATGTTTGGATCTATGGGCTATTATTGTTTACAGGCGCACTGATTTATTGTGAGATTAATTTTTTTATCTAATGAGTTGGTGAATGACTAATTCTGTGAATGAAATATGACGTCATAATATGTGTGACTATATTTTATTAACAAATGCTTTGTTGAATGTTAAATTAAATTTTATACATTCAGTTTTGTTCTGCCCTTTTTATACTTCCTAATTTGAGATAAACTTATTACATACATTTAAGTGTAGGTACAACTACCTGCATTATGTCTCTACAGTTTCATACATTCCGCATCACCTCTCGTAGTGATACAAATGTACTAAACGGTCTCGACGTGATATAAGCAGTTGTACCTACACATGTATCCTGTGTATGTAAGGTGTATTTATTTATTTATTTATTGATGTGTATTTATTGGTCGATGGCTGTTTACATGGATTTAATTCTTTTATTATTTGAGGAATGAACTTTCAGTATGACATAGTAACAAGTTCAAATCCTTGATCAAAATGATCAGTTTCTCTTTTATTATACTACAACTGTTGACTCATTCCAAGTTAATTCATGCTGGAACATGCTGGAAGCTAAAAACTATTAACAAAAATATATGGAAAATAATGGCTAATAACACAAGTTCAATTGGTGTTGTGGTAAAAACAGCCAAAGATGAAAGAAGTAATAAAGATAAATGGGTCAATACAAAAAAGCAGAAAAAAGAAGTAGCCTGTTAAGAAAACAAAAGGGAGAGCAACAAGACTGGAATGTGAGACAACTCTGACCGCGAACAACTTGGATCATGACAACTCGGACCGTAATGGAACAAGTCGGACCGTATTATTCATATACTGTCCAAATTGTCCTATACCTTTATATGGTCCTAGTTGTCCTTTAATTTATGGTCTTAAAATTTGCAAAAATAATCCATGATCAATAAACATTTGTTATAAACTTATTATTGTATGCTATATCTTATAACGTTATCTCATGTCTTCATCTTTTCTGGACAATTTGTAAATTTGTAATGACTTATTGCATGTATGGTTCCAATTTGTATAGCCATTAATGTCTAAACGCATTAAATTTTAAGATCTGTTTGTGTGAAATGTCATATTAGTTATGACCAAAAATGTTTTTATCAATGTTATACAATTATACAATTATAATTTTAAACCGTTTGGTAGCTTTATTCCAGCAAAATAAATTGTAAACAAAAAATAATAACCCACTCACAATGTGTTATCTCCACGACCTTAATTTAGAGAAAAAGAAATCATAAATCAGGGACAGTGACCTTGTGTGAAAAATAAGGAATGGTGATATCATTTGAAATCACAGAAGCTTCTTATCCAATTAGGTTTCACTAAATTCACTCCTATTTGAAAACACTAAAGCTCAATTTTTTTCAGATCTTAAAAATTATTTAATTATTATTAATTAAACAACATGATGATACATTAACTGATCACATTAACTGAAGCCGCGATAATTAATGATAATTGTAAGTGTTTTCTTAATTCTTAAGATGCTTTTCTCATGATATATTATTATTAACATTCAACGTTTATATAAATTAAATATAACTTACATTTGAGTACAACAATTTCAATTTACTAGAAAAAATTATAACGTTATATTGTTAAAATCTAAACAAGACTATCGTATTTTTAATACTTTAATCCCAGTAGTCCGAGTAGACATGGTGTATGAGTTGCTCTATTTTCTACGGTCCTTACTACGGTCCGAGTTGTCCGGTTACCCAAGACTGGTGTTGGATAGAGTTATAAACACTGGTTATGGTCACATACTGCAATTTTCTTACTTTCAGCAATGTAAACAATGAATCCAAAGCGAAGTGTACAGTAAAATATTTAGCATTTATTTCTTAACAAATAATTCCTTATATAATAAACAGGTTTTCAACCAAATTACCAGCCGCTAAGTGATAGGTGACTGTACGAATGCCATATACTTGGTAGATTTGATAACATTTTACGGGACGTTGCTGACCGATATTGAATGGATGGACACGAAGCATAAAAATAGACACAAGCTAAACTCTGTTCGGGTTTTACGAAAGTGGAACCATGCTGTTTGTTAGTATAACGGGTTTAATGAACCCATTCAGTTTAATGTTTACTTTGTACCTTTTTTGTTTGTAAACATTCATCGGACGTTAAAAATCCCGCAAATTTCATTAACAAATCAAATCGCGTGTTCCAAAGAGCTAGAGCTGTTAATAACCAAAACCCAAAAAGCCAATTAAAAAAAGAAAGCGGAACTGTAGACTGTCATGGGTTAGTTTGGAAAAGGGGGGCGTGTTTTACTGTATCCTGTGTCTCTGTATATTTTAATTATGCGATGGAAATCAAACTGAATAATCCTAGATTATGAATTCTTGAAAATTTCATGGCATGCAAAATCTTCGGTAGCTCGAATAGCCGAAAACTTTTTGCATAGCGTTTCTATTACGATAAACATACAGTTTTGAACAAAAAACATTAACCTTAATGCGTTTTTCGGACATTTTTTAATTGTTTTCGGTTATTCCTCTTTTTTCGGATGTTTTCGGTTATTCGTGGTACCCAAAAATCTTTGACTTCCACAACTTAAGACTATGGCCAGCAATTTACAAGAGAAAACAGAAAATACTGAGATAAAAAATAAAAAGATAATGGCAGAATCTCATCGATTCCTCCCTTTATATGAAGACTCAATTACATTTAAAAAGTGGTGAATAAATGACTTAACAGATAACCGAGAAAACATCTATAAAACAGTTAACCGTGTTCTCAATTAACAGCAACAGCGTTTTTATTTTCATTATAACAGTTAACAACAATGTTAATTTTTAAGAAAACTGACAACAGCTAATGGTTGAATAACAGTTAACAGTTGCTTTGTTTAAACAAAAAAAAAGTTAACAGACGTGTAAAAATGATCAAAACACATTCATCGAAAAGATCTTGCTACCCGTCACAATCAACGTTGTGTCCTAAATGGCCGACAAGTCCTGCAACTCATAGGTTACGTTGTTGATAATGATAATTTATGTTATGTAAAATCGATATTATATGTAGTTTATTGTGGACACGAATATAATTATACTGATTTTACCACGGGTTGGCCCTTTATGCCCACACAATATATATTTCTGCCCATTGAATTATTTTTGTACGATTCTCAATCACAGATCATCATAGTTTCAGCCATAATATTATAATTCTAATAACGTAAACACGATATATTTACCCGATATATCCATACATGTACTTGGGGCCGCGGTGGCCGAGTGGTTAAGGTAGTTCGTCTACTATTGATCACGTGGTCTGTCAATACTGAGATTGCGGGTTTGATTCTCACTGCAGGCTGGGTGTACTCGACTCCAATCTTATTTGACAAGGATTGCTAGTTTTCCTACCGCAGGTCACTGGTTCTCTCCAGGTACTCCGGCCATATAAAAACTGGACGCCATGATATAGCTGAAAAATTGCTGAAAGTGGCGTTAAAACACCATTCAAACAGGGACAGTATATACTAGTACAGACTGTCCCTGATTCAAACAAACATACATGTACTTCGCTCGTCAGGCGCAATGCGACGAAACAACAGGTTTTAAGACGTCACAATATTCACGACTGAATTTCGAAGTTCTGAAATAAAAATAATATCGAGGGCACGTTATGTTAAAATATTCAATAAATGTTTTTAGTAAATAAAGTGTATTTAGTCCACCGCACGGTCGACCAAAAAATCAGGAAAATAAGGCTAGAAAATCATGACCATAGGACTCGCTTGAATTGAAAAACACAGGATATTGTGAAATTGGAACTGTAATAATTCATTCTGGGTATGATGTTGTACTCATTGACACATGGGCTGTGACTTTTTCTACCTCGCTATCGCTCTGTAAATAATAGAATAAAGGCCCAGCCCATGTGTAAATGAGTACAACATCATACCTCTCATGAATGTTTTCTTAATATTGTCACATTTTAGATCACGTGCCATGCACCCTTTAGCATTTAGAAATGTAAATGATATTATCTCTATAAAATATTTTTATTTAATTTTTTTCATATTTTTTAAAGGTATTACGTGCGCGTCTGGAGTAGTAATTCTATTAATATTAGTATGTTTGATGACATTTTAGTATTTATTGTCCCAAAATGTCATCATTGAGGTTTCATATCACGGAATACAAAAGGGGGGGGGGGGGGTACTTTGGTGTATATATGGTAATACGGATGTGCGCCCCAAATGGGTCACTTTTTTTTATCTCTCTTCAAAAAATATTCCAAAATATATGAAAAGGTAGTTTTTTTTCATTGAAAAATATATCATTGGGTAGTTGTAAAATACCTATATATATCCATGGCTCAATTCTCGTTCTCGTCTTAAGCTCATGTAAACCACAGCCCCCCCCCCGCCCCCCACTCCCGGTGACGGAAGAGCATGTGTTTTAAAAATTGTTTTATGAACCGTCCGTTGCTTAATATACTGTAATTATATTATTAGTTATTAGATGTACTGTATGAATCAACAAAAAGTGATGACGTATTTATCAAAACAAGACTATTGTGTCATTTATATTTATTGCATTTAATGAACAGAAAAGAAATTTTCTTTTACCAATTATGGATCAAGATGTTTTAACAACGCTGAAAATTTTAATTATTGGTGAAAGTGGAGTTGGTAAATCAAGGTTCGATTCATTTCAAACTGTTACAACTGTCATTTTTGATAATGTGTTCGTAGAAAAAGTCAAATAAAATTTGTGAAAACCAGGCAGGTGAATAGTAAACAAATAATTACTTTCCACTTGAATCCCTTCTCAATGTCAAAAGAAAAAATACTGTTAT